>CAUYUJ010007869.1:390852-413352 GCA_963575745.1 Prorocentrum cordatum
CACTCCAGTTTCCAAGTCAGGAGCTGACAAGGCTGCGCAGTCAGCTGTCAGCGGCAGCGTGGGCCGTTCTCGCATGAGTTTGCGGAGGTCTTGGCAGCGGCCATCAATCACGTCCATTTCCACTGGCGCTCCACGGACCTGCTCCGCGTTGGCGCGAACTGCAAAATATTGCTCCTCCACGCCGTCGTCCCCTTCGCTTTCAGATTCCTCGCCGGCGCCTTCGTTTGACTCCGAAACGATGCCTTTGTCTCTGTCAGTTGCCTCCACAGCCGGCGTTCCTGCATTGCCTGGGAACTGGAACCCCAAGAAATCGAGCACGTCCGTGACGCACTGACCTCCTTCAGTCGCCGCGACACCCGGCATCGCCGAGGCGGCGCCCTGGCTCTCCGCAGCATTGACGTGGTCGTCGCAACCGGCGTCGCATCCACTATGCATGTCGAAAGCCTCCTTCAGATGCAATCCAGACCTTCCGCCAGTCGCGCGCCGTCCAGCGCGCGCCTCGGGCGGCGGCGGCGGCAGCGGGGCGCGCTCGGTACTCTCCCCGTGCTTCTCTCGTTCGACTTCCTCGTCTGTCCTTGCTCGCTTTGCCAAGGCACTCCCATCCTCCTGCCGCGTCGCCTGCCACGCCGCTCCATCGTTCCCGTCTCCGCGGCTTCTCTCTTCGGCAGGGGGACGTGCCGGGGCTCTTTCTCCCTGGGTTTTCGGGCGCTTCGCCTCTCTGTGCCCATCATCTTCAGTGGAGCGATCGCCGCCCGGGATTTTCCCATGCCCAGGCAAATGCTCCTGCGGGCAAACTCGCAGCCGCTCGAAGTGTGTTCGGACGGCACCCGGCCCGCCGTTGTCTCGAAGGGACGTGGCGACCACCGGAAGGCTCGGGTCTCCGACGTGCGAACGCGCGTGCGTCAACTCGTGCGTCGCAGAGCAGTGCACGAATATGACTACATTCTGCCTCTTGCAACGCGCCGGCGCAAGCAGTTCGATGTCGCTGAGATAATAATCTGCGCACGTACTCATGGCTTCCAGGTAGGCGGGGTAGACGGCATTGAGGAAGTTTGCGGGCAGCCCGGCAGATTGGTAGTTGCACTCCCTGGCCTTGTCCACAGACTCTGCGAAAGCCGTTATAGGTTCCAAGAAGACGTCGCCATCGAAATCGAGGCCGTCAACCACGTCGTGGATCTTACTGAAAAACAAATCGAATGAGTTCTGGAGGCGCGCATCTTCAACGACACTTCTGTGCCACTCTCGAGCGCCAGCGGTTCCCGCGAACAGCGCCTCGTATTTCTCTAAGCGGCCGTCTTCCCGAAGTTACTCATCATGATCTTCTGTTGTGTACCATATCCAACAGCCCCAGGACCGCATCAAAGGCAATATGAAAACATCCTCAAATTCTTCGACGCAGAGAGAACCAAACTCTTGCATTACCCTTGCTTTACACTCCCTGTGCACTTCAAACTTATGCACTTCTTCCCGGCAGGCCTCAACGCAGAGCTGAGCCACGTCGAAATAGGATTCCAGAAGGCAGTGCCACACGTGCTGTCCTTCGTTATCTCCCGCGTGCAGCGGAGCACCGAAGGCAACCCACTGCCTTCGCAAAAGTTGGATCATATCCCAAAGGCCCATTCCATATCGCCATCGCCCTGCAGCTCCCTCGGAAGACAGCCTCCAATTGAATATTTCAGCAGTGGGAACCGAATGCGTCGCGAAGAAACACCGAGCGTCGCGCTTGAAACAGGCTTCGCCCCACCCCGACAAAAGAAATACGCCCCACACAGAATGGATTGCGCACGCGCCGTCTCCGGCCGTAGGTATCGTTTCCATCAGCATCCCCTGCAATTGCCGCACCGCTGGAGGCAAGGGAACGGGAACCTCACGCAAGTCCACGAGTGGCATCCGCGCGGGATCTGCCGAACGCCCTCAGGTGTTGGAAAGAAGAGCGTCCGTGCGGAGCGAAGCTCACTGCACAAATGGTAGGCGGAGCTAACAGTAAGCCACAGGGAGATTGCTGGGGAATGGCCGAGAATGGCTTGGGCCAACTTGGCTTGGGCCACAATGGCTACGGAAAATCGCTAGGGAATCGTAACCCCTTCGACCCCCTGATGGCAAAGCCCTTGTGGACCCTAGCCTTTGTCACACTCCCTTGTGAACCCGAGTCCCTTGTCACGACCCCCAGGAACCAGCAATAGTGAAATCCCCAGAGCCAGCACGATCAGTAAACCCGATAGGAGCCCGAAAAAAACCAGGCACACGCAAAGGCGAAATCGGAGGAACCAGCAAAGGCGAGATAACAGGAACCGACAAAGGAACCAGGACCCAGCCGGGGCAGTGAAGGGGGGGGCTCGGGCCAGCAGCTCGGTTGGCATCGTGCTCACCAGTGGACGGAGATTACGCACAGTGTTTCTTATGTTTTCTGTAAGACTGGCTGAGCTATGCTCATTGCCTCCACAGACCGTGCGAGCATGGAGGCGAATGGGGTGCACTAGCGCGGTTACCAGACGTTGCGATTCAAATTCCACAAGGGGTCACCTGTGGATGGTGGTTACGGAACATGTCTCTTATTGTTGGTGGACGACGGGCTGAGCTATGCTCATTCTCCCACAAACCTTGCGAGCATGGAGACGCATGGGGCTCACTAGCGGGGTTACCAGACTTTGCCATTGGAGCGACGTTGAAAGATCGCTGGTACAGCCTCTCACGAACTCCACACGCACGAGGCGCCCGAAACGACTCAAACTCAGGACGAGGGCCCGAACGACTCACAACCACGAGACCCGAACGACTCACATGACACAAATGAGGCCCGAACGACTCCACCACCAGGACGAAAGCGGGCCCGAACGACTCAACCACGAGGAGCCCGAACGACTCACGACGCAAGGAGGCGCCCCGAACGACTCACACCAGGACCAGGGGCCCGAACGACTCACACCACGAGGAGCCCGAACGACTCACACACAAGGAGGAGCCTGAACGACTCACACCAGGTCGAGGAGCCCGAACGACTCACACCACGAGGAGCCCGAACGACTCACACACAAGGAGGGGCCCGAAGGACTCACACCACGCAGGACGAGGGGCCCCGACGACTCACACCACGAGGAGCCGGAACGACTCACATATCTGCGACGCACAGAAAACCGACCTCCTGCATTATCTCTGTCTTGCGCTCCCTGTGCAGTTCGAATTTGTCCAGTTCTTCCCGACATGCCCTCCAACGCAGGCCCAGACGCAGAGCAGCGTCGAAATGAATTGAAGAAGGCAAGACAAAAGAAGAAAAGAGAAAAAAAGAAAAGAAAAAAGAAGAAACAAAAAAAAAATAGAAAAAAAAAAAAAAAAAAAGAATAAACAAAGAAAAAAAATAGAAAAGAAAAAGCCACACGTGCTGACCTTCGTTGTCTCCCGCGTGAGCGGAGCGCCGAAGGCAACCCACTGCTTCGCAAAAGGTTGGGTCAAATCCCAGAAAGTGCCCATTCCATATCGCCCAGCAGCTCCTCGGAAGACAGCCTCGATTTGAATATTTCAGCAGTGGGACCGAATGCGTCGCGGAGGAACGACCGAGCGTCGCGCTTGAACAGCTCTCCCCACGCCCACTCGCCCTACACGGAATGGAAAGAATAGGGTCCGCGCCGAGCTAAGCTCACTGCATAAATGGTAGGCGGAGCTAACTCACAACCACAGGGAGATTCCTGGGGAATGGCCGAGAATATCTTGCGCCTACTTGCGTTGGGCCACAATGGCTACGGAAAATCGTCGGGGGATCGCAATGCCTTCGACCCCTTTTTGGCAAAGTTCTTCTGGGCCCTATCATCTCTCACACTCCCTTGTGAACCTCCGTCCCTTGTCACGACTCCCAGGAACCAGCCGTAATGAAATCCCAGGAGCCCGCGCGACTACTGAACCCGATAGGAACCAGAAGAAAAAGCAGGCACCAGCAAAGGCGAGATCGGAGGAACCACCGAAGGCAAGCTGACAGGAACCGGCAAAGGAACCAGGGCCCAAGAAAAGCGAGATCCCAGGGACACGAATCAAACGAATCAAATGAGGCAGAGGCGGAGGAGGAGGACTGTGAACAGGGCACATATGTTCTCGCACAGGCCTTCGAGCCTGGTCGACTAGGTCGAAGAGCAGGCAGCGGTGCTCAGGCGCTCAGGCAGCGGCGCAGCGAGAGATCTCGGCGATCGGTGGCCCCTCAAACGTGTGGAAAGAGTCTGGGTCGACGGGCAGCGATACCACCCATTACTGATTGAGCGGTGCATCACAAGGTAATCCCACCAATGAACCATCACTGAATAGAGTCACCAGCACCATCACCTGCCAGGGTAACCAGCACCATCACAGAGTACAGTAACCAGCACCAGAGAACCCAAGTACGGGCTCCAGCCAGTTTGCAATACAAGTCCCACCAGCGGGATGTTTCCTATACTAGAGCCCACCTGAAGCGCCACGGAAGATGAGTAGAGGCACATCCACCTTCAGAAGGAGTGTTTTACGCTCGTCTGCTTCGCCCGCAGAAACTCCGAACCCCGGGTCCACCATCGGCCGAAACGCCACGGTCGCGCCCAGGCCAGTCCCCGCGTTCTGGCGCGCACCCGCATCGCATGTCTCGCGCACAATGCGAAAATAGTCCTCCTCCAAAAACTCCCTGAAGCTATCATGAGCGCCCGCCCCACTGAGTTCGACGACTTCAGCAATCTCCTCCCAAGCTGACCACAAATTCTTGTCCAGCGACTCCAACAATTCAGGCCTCGTGGCCGACGCGGCATCTCGAGCGAAAACCTTCTTCTCCCATTATTTTTTTTTTTTTTTTTTTGTTTTTTTTATTTTTTTTTTTTTTTTCTTTTTTTCGTTTTTTTTTTTTTTTTTTTTTTTTTTTTTTTTTTTTTTTCTTTTTTTTTTTTTGTGTTTCATTTATTTTTTTTTTTTATTTTTTTTTTTTTCTTTTTTTTTTTTTTCTTCTCCCCGTCGCCGATCGACTGCGGGGAGATCAGCGGGATGAACGTTGACTGGGCAAACCGGTGAGCAAATGTCCTGGCATCAAGCGGTTGCTTGGCGAGAAAATCGCGCACGTGCTTGTAATAGAAATTGAGGGCCCACAGAGCATGCTTCTCGTCAATGGACGTCGCTGGATCACCAGGACTATTATTGAAGTACTGCTCTTTCTGATAATCAATGTAGCTCTGAATCTGCACAGCATCCAACTTCTCGAAGAGACTCATGGCTTGCTCGGCGGCATTCTGCTCGTCGTCCGCTCGCAAATCTATCGGGCGGATGAGCGGGAATTCTTTCGCCGCCGCTCGAGAATGCAGTTCATCCACCAACGTGGAAATGTCCTCCGCCAACTCCTCGCCGCCAGAACCTGCATCGCCCGGCGATTCGAGCAGCGTCGTCAAATCAGCCCTCGTAAACGATTTGTCGATCGGCCAGCCCCTTTCCGCGAAAACCTTCTTCAGCGACTCCACTGTCACCGCTTCGGCACTTGCGCCGCTACTCGCAGCATCGGCGCGACACCCTTCCAGGAACACGTGCAAGCCCTCAACGCCAGGCTTCTGCATGGCTTTCTCTGCCGCGCCGTCCGCTTGCACAGCGATGTTGCCGAAAGACGCCTCCGCAGCCTCGTGGAAGGTCGAAGTGGACATGGCCCGAGCGCCGCGCTGGCGGTTTGGCAACCTCGCTAAACGGTGTAGAATCGCAAAAGCTGAGTGAACAACGGCTGAGCTACGCTCACTACCGATGATCTCCAAGGCGCGCTCGACTCGAGCCCGCGGCTCGCAACAGTGCGCCAACCCTGAGTGCGCGAACCCAACGTGCGCCAAAACCCACTAGCAACGCAGTACATGCAACAACCAGATCTGCGACGGGGATCACTCAAATCCGCAACGACATGCAAATCTACGCCACCTACATGCCCCTCGTTCCCGCCGCTCGCACTGAGGAGCGGAGCACTGATATCGCGCACCCCTCAGAAGCGAGCACAAATGCGACGCATTGCACCAATGCCAAGCTGAGTTCACTGCACAACTACTAGGCGGAGCGAGCTCAGAACCACAGGAAGATTGCTCATAGGCGGAAGCGATTGCTGGCACGCAGAGTTAAGCTCACAGGCACTGTTCAACACTGTGAGCCAGAATGGCAACAGCGACGACAACGCTGCAGGAAATATGGACTTGGGCCAGTTCTGAGCGGCTTGGTGACTTCGTGTCCCTTCTTTGGAGCCTCTTGGAGCATCACGAGGCTGCTGCGGACCTCTGGATTTCCTCCAGCGGCTTCCCCGGAGCCTCTGCCACCCGAGAGCGACAAGAGCGACGAAACGATAGCCTGGATCTGAGAGCCCTCCGCATTCTCATCCAGACACGAACGCGTCTAGAAGAACGCCATGCGTCAGCTGATGGTAGCTCAGACACTCCCACGCCCCACCTCCTCCCCCTCCCTCATGACCACCCATTCCCACCCTCCTCCCTCAGGCGCGGGCGCGCACTGCGCCCCTGACATGACATCTGCCCGCTGTGCGCTCGAGGCGCATCTGACGTGCCATGTCGACGAAGGGAAAGGTGAATGAAGAAAGGGAGGCGCGATGATTGCGACTACTGAGGGTAGCTGTGTTCCACCTGCGCATTGGCTTCAAACGCGCGCTATGCCAACGAACCGTTGGTCTGCGCATTTCGCACCTTACTGCGGCCATGCCGCTGCAATGAAAAACGCGCGCACCGCCGACGAAGTCAAACACTTTACTGCGCCAGCTGAAGTGCACCACTCGTGCCCCGGTACTCGCAGCTGTTCGCGGATGCACGGTCCGCAGAGTGCCACGCACAGAGCTGCGATTCCAGGTCGAGCATCTCGAACGGGGGCAGCCGCGGCGGTCCGGCCCAATCTGCACGGATGCTCTGCGACAGCAGCGCCAGCGCCGTGTCAGCCCCAGCCAAGGTCACGCTTCGACCCACGAGCAGGCGAAGTGCGGCCAAGCCCGTGGAACCAGCGAAGCCGCGGGTCGCAACTGACGCCCACTGCGCCAGCTCCAGCTGCGACAACAGCACCGGCATGAATTCAACTGTGTATCCCCCGATTGGCAGGCCAGGCCCGCACAAAGCATCCATGGCGCTCGACGCGTTGCCTTCTTGAAGTAGGGCGCATGCCCCTGGGGCTCGGCGTGCAACACCAAGCGCTAAGGAGGCAAGCCGTCGAGCTTTGCGCCGAGCACACGCCCGGGTGCCTGTGAGAAGCGACCGCCCGCGGCACACGCGAATGCTGGGGTTCGCTACCGGCACCTCATCCGCTGCTAGGCCGAGCTAAGCTCACAGCCACACTTCATCACTGTGAACCAGAATGGCAACAGCGACGACAACGCTGCAGGAAATATAGACTTGGGCCTCTCCTGAGCGCCTTGGTGAAATCGTGGCCCTTCCTAGAAGCCTCTTGGGGCCTCACGAGGATGCTGCGTGCCCTCTGGTTTTCCTCAGCCAACTTCTCGGGAGCCTCTGCAACCCGAGACCGCGCCATCTCGGTCCGCATTCCTTCTGGACCCCTCTGGGAGCGCTCTTTGAGCCTTCTTCGGAAATCTGGGGAGCCTCCTGGGCCGTCTTGGGGCTTGGGCCGTCTTGGACCGAACTGAAGAGCCTCCAACGCGGTCCGAGAGCGTCGGGGAGCGGGGACAGCGACAAGACGAAAAGCGTTACCCTCGCGCGAACTGTATCCTCATACAACAATCGTGAAGGCGTTCGCGCGCGCACAACCGCAACTCCGATCGCGAGACGGAGAACAAGGAGGAGGAGCCCGAACGACTCAACTCCTGGAGTGATTCGTTGAGGCCCCGACGGGCGTCGCCATTTTTCAACGAATGCGGCGGAAGAGGCGACGAAGGAGCAGGAAGACGAGGCACTGAAACATACACGGCGGATGAGCAAACATAACAAAGGAAGACGTCGAGAAGAAGGAAGAGGAAGCGCGTCGTAGATGAATCCTCATCGTCGGCGTCGCCGTCGTCGTCGTCGTCGTCGTCGACATCGTCGTAGTCGTCGTCGTCGTCGACGTCCTCGTCGTCGTCGTCGTCGACTTCGTCGTCGACGTGGTCGTCGTCGTCGCCGTCGCGTCGCCGTCGCGTCAGCGTCGTCGGCGTCGTCATCGTCGACGTCGTCGACGTCGTCGTCGTCGGCGTCGTCCACCGATTATCACTGCTGCGCAACGACGACGCTCTCTGCTTCGGCGCCTTCTGTAGCCGACAGACTTGAAATCTAATCGCCTCACTGAACAAGCCCTTCACGTCTGCAGCCTGAGCTTCTGTCAGATACGCGAACTGGATGCCTACATCCTCAGACTGGGTGGCCCTCGCGTCTCTTCCGACGCGCCGCGGCGCTTCGACATCGTACATCACATCGTCATATCGTACGTCACATCCACCAACATACATCTGGACACCGCTCAGGCCCCTGTCCTTCATGGCTGTGGCTATGCGTCCAGACTGGCAGACCCTATCGAAGCAAAGGTCGCCGTCTTTCTCTCTGACCCAAGTTCTCCATGCCAACTGCGCTCAGGCATTGGAAGGAGGAGGGTCAGTGCCGAGCTAAGCTCAGCAAATGGTAGGTGGAGAGAACTCGCAGCCACAGGGAGATTGCTACTAGGCAAGAGCGATTGCTGGTAGGCGGAGCTAAGCTCACAGCCACACTTTTTTTTTTTGTTTTTTTTTTTTTTTTTTTTTTTTTTTTCTTTTTTTCTTTTTTTTTTTTTTTTTTTTTTTATTTTTTTATTTTTTTTTTTTCTTTTTCTCAACACTGAGACCCAAAACGGCCACAGCGACGACAACGCTGAAAGAAATATAGACTTGGGCCTCTCCTGAGAGCCTTGGTGACCTCGTGGCGCTTCCTGGGAGCCTTTGGAAGCCTCACGCAGCTGCTGCAAACTCTTTGGATTCTCCTCCGGCACCTTCCCTCGGGCCTCCACACCCCGAGACAGCGCCATCTCGGTCCGCAGTCCTCCCTGCACCCTCTTGGAGCGTTCTTTGAGCCTTTTTTTTTTTTTTTTTTTTTTTTTGTATATTTTTTTTTTTTTTTTTTTCTATTTTTTTTTTTTTTTTTTTTATCTTCTTTTTTTTTTTTTTTTTTCTTTCTGTTTTTTCTTTTTATTTCTCATTTTTTTTTTTTTTCTTTTTTTTTTTTTTTTTTTTTTTTTTTTTTTTTTATTTTTTTTTTTACTTTTTATCTTCTCGTGGGAGATCTGAGAGCCTCCTGGGCCGTCTTGGGCCTTGGACCGTCTGGGCACGAACTGCAGAACTTCCAAAGACGTCCGGGAGCGTCGGGAAGCGGAGTAAGCGACAAACCGAATAGCGTTACCCTCACGCGAGCAGTATCCTCAGACACCAATGGAGAAGGCAGTCGCGCGCGCACCACCAAGTATTCCGATAAGAAGAAAGAGGAAAAGGAAAGGGAGCCCGAACGACTCAACTGCTGGTGCGAGTCGTTCGGGCGCTTGCGACTGACGACATGTTCGACGAACTGGGGGGTGAGGAAAAGAAGTACCAGGAAGAAGAGGCAAGGAAACATACCAGGAGGATCAGCAAACATAAGAAAGGAGAAGGACGACAAGGAGGAGGAAGAAGCGCGTCGTCGATGAGTCGTCGTCGACGGCGTCGTGGTCCTCATCGTCGTCGTCGTGGTCGTCATCGTCGTCGACGTCGTCATCCCCTTGAACCGTCTTGGAACGAACTGAAGAACCTTCCACGCCGTCCAAAAACGTCGGGAAGCGGAGTCGGCGAGATGACGAATGGCATTACGCTCGCGCGAGCGATATCATCATACAACAAACGTGAAGGCATTCGTGCGCGCACCACCAGAATTCCGATAACGAAACGGCGGAGAAGGACGAGGGGCCTGAACGACTCAGCTCCTGGTGTGAGTCACTCGGGCCCCTACGGCTGTCGACATTTTCAAAGAACTGGACAGAGGAGGAGAAGAAAAAGCAGGACGACGAGGCTCGGCAACATACAAGGCGGACTAGCAAACACAACAAAGGAAGACGACGAGAAGAAGCAAGAGGAAGCGCGTCGTCGATGAGTCCTCGTCGACGTCGTCGTGGTCATCATCGTCGTCGTCGTCGTCGTCGACATCGACGTCGTCGTCCTTGTCGTCGTCGTCGTCGTCGTCGCGGTATGATGGCGCTGGCGCAAAAGTAGTCACAGGAACGCAAAGGATTCAACATAAAGCAAAACAGTACAGATAACATTAAATGTAGTACATCTGCAACTGCAAAATTGCCAGCAGTCTATGTCATCCATTGACAGCCTTTCAACACTTATACAGCCTGATGTAAGCCTTGAAGAAGTCTCAAGCTTCAGCATGGCAGCCTTCTATAGTACTGCAGCCTGAAGATCTTGGGTCCTTGCAGCAAAGTGGCGGGATAGACCACAGACCACTAGATATCCTGTGGCGGGATAGGCCGAAGGCCAGTGGATAGCCTGTGGCGGGAAAGGCCGAAGGCCACGTAGATAGTCTGGAGCTCTTCGATCCCTGGAGGCCCTTTCGTGGCACTTTAAGCCTGCAAGAGTTGGGGGGGCCTTCTTCCTGCTTTGTTTGGTTTTTCGTTCTTTCGTGAGCAAGGGCGGGCGCAGTTCAGCCAGCGCGTTGCGCAGCGCACGGCGCACCTACTGCGCACGAGCGCGGTAGACGAAGCGTCGGAGGTTCGACTTCCAGGCCTGGCCAGGGCCCGATCGACCCCCAAAGAACAAATCGCCGCCTCCCGAGCTGCAAGGAGGGACTGCTGCAGCGAACTGGAAGCCGAACTGTGAAGCCACTGTTGCCTGTCGGGGACCTCGACCTCGACCTCGACTGTTCGGCCAAGAAGCTCACGATGGGAGCCTGAAGGTAGGGGTGCCAGACACTGGAGCACTGGAGGGAACGACCAGGATGCCACCAGGACGTGAGGCTTGCCCCAGAACGGCCACAGACAAGGGGAGGGGGGGCAGGAGGGAGCGGGCGAGTAGAGGGTTTGAAAACATGTGCGAAGCGTTTCGCCAGAAGGCGCAATTTCAATAAGGTCCTGGGGCCTGAACTCTACGGGTATTGGGAGTTAGGGAGGGCCTAAGCCTCAAGCTCTCGGGGCCGACGTCGCCTACTGGGGCTGGAGTGTTAGCTCCCTGTGCGGTGCCCCCCACAGTATTACCCCCTCCTCCTCCTCCTCCCCCTCTTCCCCCACCCCCCCACCACCACTCCCCGATCGGGGAGGGGGGGCGGAGGGTGACGGAGGGGATGGGAACATATAAGGGGCAATCGTATCTGCGGCAAGGACGACAAGCGACAATACGACGACCCACTCGCAGGGCGAGACGCTCGTAAGCCCACCCACCGTTATCTCCTGACCCTCCTCCCTCAGCCTCCTCTCCATCTATCCCCCTCCCCCCTTATCCCTCGTCCTCCCTCGGCCTCCTCCGCCGTTTTGCCCAGCGACCTTCAGACTGGCCGACATATTCGGCCTGGCGACGCCGCCACTCCGCCTCCGTCGGCTTGCGCAGCGCCTTGTCGAGGGCCCCTCGCCTGCAAGCCCGCGCGCTGACCATGGCGAGCCGCGAAACCTGGCCATGGTCGGCGCGCGGGCGCACAGGCGAAAAGCCCCCCCGAACCATGGCTTTCTTGTAGGCGTCCTGGTAGTTGTCATACGCCAAGTCTGCCCGGCGCCTGTACTCCGCTGCTTTCGCCCCCTGGCGGTCGGCCCCCTCCTGCACAATGACCCACGCGCTGCGCGCGTGAATCGTCTCGCGCCAGGCCGCCGCGGCCTCGGTCTCCGCGGCGGCCTCCGCGTCGGCGGAGGTCGTGCCCGCGGCGGCATCGGCCGCCCCAAGGCCGGGCGCGGCCTCGGCCGCCCCCGGTTTGGGCGCCTCGTCGGCCGTCTCGGTCGAGGTTGCCTCGGCGGCCTGGGCGGCCGAGGAGTCCTCGACCCCTGCAGAGCCCTGAGCGCCCAGCAGGCGCCAGACGACACTCGGCTCCTCGAGCCGCTCGCGCTTGGGCGGTGGCTCCCCAGCCATAGCCTTCGAAAAAAACGGCCAGGCTTCGACCAAAGCGGCTAGGCCCAGCGGCTGGGCTCACCTCCTGTTCCTCCTTCCGCGCCCAATGGGGCCACGAGGCGCGCGAGGTGCGCGCCGAATAGGTGGGGGGAGTGGGGGGGGGGCGCGCGAGAACACCGTCACCGACGCTTTTGGTGGAACTCCCAATGTGGCCACCAAACGTGCAAGGGGCGCAGCGCGCGGGCCCCGCGGGGCCTTCGGTGGAGCTCCCGCGGTGCCACTTAATAGCGTGAATGGGGCTTGCGAAAGCGGCGTCGGGTAGGGAATGAGGAGGGGGGCATGCGCGCCCACCGACGGGCCCTGAAGCATGACACGTCCAACAACCGCGCGGATGGAGGGCGGGTTGCTTCCAGGATGCAGCTCTCGCCTTAGCGTCGCGCACACTCGTCTTGAAAGTTCCCACATTTACAATGCGCAGACACCAGAGCTTCCTTACGCGCGCGCGCGGTGACCCCATGGTGGCGCGAGCTCCCTGGTGGCCCGAGCACCATGGCGGCGCGCGCCACATGTGACCACATGGTGGCGCGCCACATAGGGGACTTGAACTCGTCGTCGTCGTCGTCGTCGTCGACATCGACGTCATCGTCCTTGTCGTCGTCGTCGTCGTCGCGGTATGATGGCGCTGGCGCAAAAATAGTCACAGGAACGCAAAGGATTCAACATAAAGCAAAACAGTACAGATAACATTAAATTTAGTACACTTGCGACTGCCAAATTGCCAGCAGTCTATATCATCCATTGACAGCCTTTCAACACTTATACAACCTGTTGTAAGCCTTGAAGAAGTCTCAAGCTTCAGCATGGCAGCCTTCTATAGTACTGTAGCCTGAAGATCTTGGATCCTTGCAGCACGGTGGCAGGATAGACCACAGACCACTAGATATCCTGTGGCGGGATAGGCCGAAGGCCAGTAGATAGCCTGTGGCGGGAAACGCCGAAGGCCACGTAGATAGCCAGGAGCTCTTCGATCCCTGGAGGCCCTGTCGTGGCACTTTAAGCCTGCAAGAGTTGGGGGGGCCTTCTTCCTGCTTTGTTTTTTCCTTTCGTGAGCAAGGGCGGGCGCAGTTCAGCCAGCGCGTTGCGCAACGCACGACGCGCCTACTGCGCACGAGCGCGGTAGACGAAGCATCTGAGGTTCGACTTCCAGGCCTGGCCAGGGCCCGATCGACCTCCAAAGAAAATACCGCCTGCCCCCTCACCCCCTTGGCAGCGAGGGGAAGGGTTCAAATTCTGTGCGTGTGTTTATGTTTTTTTTGTTGTTGTGTATGTGTGTGTTTTGCGTGTGTGTGTTTGCATGTGTGTGCGTGTGTGCGTTTGAGGGAGCTGGGTGCCCTAATTTCGCAAGGAGGCGAGATCGTGCAAATAAAAGCTCGACTGTGGCGCGTGTCTGGGGCATCCCGCGGCGGCCGCCGCGCCTGCATGTCCTCGGGCGTTAGCCGCAACAACGCTGCTGCCACGAGGGCGGGGCCAATGGGGCAAGGAGCGAAACATGCATCACAACAAAAAGTGGCGAGCCCGTAAGCGTGATGGCCGATGTAACCTAATTCAGCAACGCTGCCACATCGAGGCAAAACCACTGGTCGCGAGCGTTCCGCTCGCCCTCCAGAGTGAAGAGGCTCCGAGGAGTGCCCCCCCTGTCGTCGCCGTGGCGTCGGCGTCGTCGGCGTCGCCGTTCACGTCCTCGTTGTCGTCGTCGTCGTCGTCGTTGTCTCGACGGCGTCGTCGTCGTGTCGTCGTCGTCGTCGTCCTCCGCGTCGTCGTCGTCGTCGTCATCGTCGTCGTCGTCGTCGTCGAGCGGTCATCGTCGTCGTCGTCGTCGTGGTCGTGGTCGTCGTCGTCGCCTTCGCCGTTTTCAACGTCGTCGCCGTCGGCGTCCTCCACCGATTATCACTGCTACGCACCGAAGACGCTCTCTGCTTCGGCAACTTCCGTAGCAGACAGACTGGGAATCTAATCGCCCCCGCCGAGCAAGAGCTTCACTTCTGCTTCGTAAAGTTCTTGCAGAGATACTAACTGGATGCCTACCTGGTCGGACTGGGTGGCCCTTTCGGCTATTCCAGTGCGCCCTAGCGCCTCGACATCGGACTTAAACACGTCACCCAATGCACCAACGCAGAGCCACGTCTCCTCAGTCAGTTTGCGGAAGTCAAGAACGGGTGATTGCATCGCAGGTGTGGGTTCAGATGTAGACTCGTCTGGCTCGGTCTCGTCGCAGATCACCAACGCGGAGTCCAAGGAGCCTATTGAATTGTTGCACGCGAGGCACGCAATTCTCACCGCGGAATACACCAAAGCCGCCCACCTCCAGCTCTTGCAGAGAACTACGATGCCGCCCAAGAGGTAAGACTGCTCGTGGTCCACTGCCCCTCCGCCAACATACATGTAGACCACGCTCTTGCCCTTGTCCTTGATGGCTGTGGCTATGCGTCCGGACTGGCAGGCCTTGTTGAACCAAAGGTCCCCGTCTTCTTCTATGACCCGCATTTTATGCAGTTCTCTGCTCACACGCGCATGCGACACGAGGTCCTTCTCCAGCACGAACGACAGAAACCAGGCCAGGCTGCAGAGTGCTGTCATAGCGCTCTCGACCTCCAGACCCGCGTGAGCATGAAGGAATGGGAAGCAGAGGCGCGTCACGCCTTTGCCTGCTTCGGAGCTCACCTCTGCGGTGGCGCACGGCAGCAACAAATGGCCGAACGTCATGCCTGGCATCCAATCCATCAAGTCCACATCGCGGCTCACCTTGTCGTGCATCTATTGCACGTCCCATCGCTCGGCTGCCGCTCCATGACCCAAATTCCGAAGCGACCTGGTGGACTCGCGCACGAATTGCGCAAGAGAGGTGCCTGCGCCGGCTGCTTGCGCTAGGACATCATCGAAGGATTTGTAGTCGCTGCGTCCCTGGCCGAGGGTCGGCAAGTTTGGAATCTGGTTCCGCTCCAGCTTCCACCACACCTCATTAGCGATGTCATGCACACGACGAGCAGCATCATGTCGAAGCCAAACCGCAAAGCAGTCGTGATACGACGCTCGTATACTCTGGCGGTCCTCGATAATGCCCCACGGAAGCTTGTTGTCCCAGATGTGTTCGTTCTTGCGCTTCGCGTGCGCGGAGCAAAACTCGTCCTTGGACCCACCGCCGACATACTCATGGCGCGCGTCGAGCGGCATTCCTGGATGCCCGAACGGTTGTACTTCTACCCACATACAAGTCTTCATCACCCCGCGCGTCACGTTGATGTACTCTTGGTTCAAGTTCTTTTGCGTCCCAGCATATTGGTCCTGAGCACCCACTGTGCGACGATGCCGCACGCAGTGAACTATAGGGACGCTCTCCCCCCTCACATTCAAAGGGAGCGACACTTGCACGACCCCTGGGCCCAGACTTGAGTCATAGAAAGCAGCTTGCATCAAGCAACACAGCGGGATTGCTGACCGGCTCAAAGGCATGATGATCAGCACCGTTGGTCGTGGGAAAGCTTGCCCCTCCCGCTGGAGACTCCTGTACTCGCTCAAATCTGCGGCAACGGCGCGGCATAAACATTCGAACGAGAGAGGGTGCCAACCGACTTCATCACCGCCCCGCACTGGGCTCCTCCACCATTGGCCGCCGTCGTAGAATACGTGCTGCAATGTGGTGTCACGAGCGACAGCGGAGTCAGAAGCAAAAGTGTTCGCGAACTCAAAGCAGTGCGCCACGTAGTTGCACACGTCCTTGCCGCACTTTTTGCAAACGTCGAGGACTGCATTCTCGGCCTTTTGGCACCATTCGTACCACGGACGGGCCTCAGGGACGGCCACGCTTCCTGTCAGAGCAGACGGCGTGGGCTGAGCTACGCTCACTCCCATCGCGGTGTAATCCTCGCCATCACCTTCCAGGCCATGCGGAGCGAAGGGCAGCGCGCCGACCGCGCTGTCGGAGCTGAAGGTGGATCGGGAACGCCGGCCACCGACATTCTCCACTCTCTGATGCTGGCCCCCAACCATGAGCAATGTCTGTACAGACACGTTCGCCAAGGCAGCTACTACCTGGGAAACGTCGTAGGACTCAAACTCTTCCATGCAGAACAGGCTGATCTCCAGGCGATCCAACAAACGGTTCAGGTATCCTTTAATGGCTCCCGCCCGCCACTTGACGAAATAACCCATTGTTAACACGGTGAGAGAACCCTTGGTGCCTTCATTGATGACGTCCTCCCAGAGCTCCGCCCTTCTCCGTTTGATGGCGAAGATCTGTAGCATGTGCTGGCGAGCATGGCCGCGGAACTCCTCCAACGCCGCGAACTCAGCGTCCCAAGCCACGACAACAGAGGCCGCTGGCAAGTCCTTCCAGGAGGTGCGGAACTCCATGATACTCTGGAAAGCAGGGCGTAGACGCAAAGCTTCCAGCTCTTGCACCTCTGCGCGCAGAAAGTGCAGCTGTTCACGCACCAATTCCGCAGCCTTATTTTCCCATGTGCTCAACGCCCCAGGGGCATCTGAAGGTCGCCCAAGCCAAACAACTCGGGGCCCGAAATCCTCCGCCACAAAC
This sequence comes from Prorocentrum cordatum, assembly GCA_963575745.1. Lineage (NCBI taxonomy): Eukaryota > Dinophyceae > Prorocentrales > Prorocentraceae > Prorocentrum > Prorocentrum cordatum. The sequence goes on from CAUYUJ010007869.1 coordinate 407,424, forward strand.
GCCTTGTCTAGGAAATCCGGACCTTGTAATATAGAGTCACGCAGATTACGCGAAGGAGTCACGATCACCACTGCGCCATTCTGTCTGTCGACGTGGGCCAACGCTGCCTCGACCAGCAAAGCCAAAAGTAGCGACTTTCCAGTGCCTGCGTAAGCCTGGATGACCAAGTGATGATTGTCCGAGGCGTTGATGGTCTCTCCACGCATCGCTTCTGATCGTCCGACAGCTGAATGCGGCGCCTGCGCAATACCGACTGGATGAAGGCAGACGATGGAGAGATTCTTTTCTTCAGCACATTTCCTACTGCGGCTGGCGGTCCAGACCAAGGCTGCACTAGGGGAAAAGGCAGCCCGCAGAGCGCCGAGCCCAAGAGTATTCTCCGCAGTAGCGCTGCGAACAAGAGCAGCGTGCTGGTATACTCGGTTGCCAACCCATTCAAGGATAACGCCGAGATGCTCTCCCTCTTCGTGCACCTCTGGCTCCAGAGTGATGCGAGTAGTGTAATCTTTCCTCGGCGCAGCCGTTGCGACATGGGGCGTTCCGCTCCGGTAGGCTGCTTCCAGGATATCTGGGCTAACGTGCGGGCTAGCAATGCGAATGTCTCGACAGCCTGCGCTAAGCGCATTGCCCTGGATGCCCATGTTCGACAGTACGCGCGTACTTATCATCCACAGCATGCGGTGCTTGTCAGTTGCGAAGTCGCCGTCGGAGTCAGCGCGCCAACGGGCACCCCTGTCAGTGAACGTGTACATGTTGCGCACGATGGAAGCACAACCGAGGTTGTCCTCGTGAACCTTCAGACGCACCACATTTTCGTTGCGAACAGACCCCGCCCGCAGTTCGCACAGCAGCTTGCCCTTCGCCGCATGCAGCAGCGCCGGCGCGACCTCTGACTCTAGGTTGAACCTGGTCTTGCGAGCCACGTTGCTGGGCCCTAAGCCGCAACAGTCGACGGACATGTGCACGGGGAACTTTTCCAGGCGGGCGCAACTGCACCCCCGAGCCACGATATCTGCGAGCGCAAACACCATGTCACCGCAAGCTTTCCAGGCAGTGCTGGGGCGCTCCCGAGGAGGCAGCTCCTTCGTGCCCAACTGAGCGACGAGTTTCCTCATGCAGCTCAGCTCACCGCTGCCATCCTGCCTCGGCCTCTTGGTAGTGTGAGCTCTCTTGTTCGCGAGGGCCTGCTCCGCGAATTCTATTGCTCTCAGGGCGTTCAGTTTTGTTCGCCGAAGTAGCTCTGGCGGCAGGCAATCCGCGATGTCTGCTGGGCGACGGCGGCACGGCGACGATCGGTCGTTGCCAAAAGAAGGAGGAATGACCACCTCCTCATCGGCACGCACAGCCACCCAAAACTTCAAGACTGCCTTGCCGGGCAACGTACTGTGGATGACGGCAGCCTCGCCAGGCGGTAACCATGCGCCACGAACTGCAAGAATGACACGCGGAGTCTCTGACGCATCTGGAAATCGGCAGGCGGCACGACCCTTCAGCAAGCTATTCGACCCGTTCCGAGACGGATGAGCGCAGCTAAATTCTGCATCTTGGCTTCCCGACGGAACGCCACCATCGAGCGATGATCCGCACGTGTCCACCATGAACTCCTCGAAGGACTTGCCCTCGCCCTGCTCGCTCCAGGGGGCCCCCGTTGCTAGCAAGGTTACCAGGGCGCACGGGCACCTCTCCATGCCGACCGCAAGGCAATTTCTGGAGGGCGGAAGCGGTTGCTGGTAGGCGGAGCTAAGCTCACAGCCACACTGCAACGCTGTGAGCCAGAATGGCAACAGCGACGACAACGCTGGAGCACCTATGGATTTGGGCCAATCCTGAGCCCCTTGGTGACCTCGCGGCAATTCTTCGGAGCCTCGTGGGGCCTCACGCGACTGCTGCACAGTCTCGGAATTTCTTCCAGCGGCTTCCCCCGGGCCTCCAGAACCCGAGACCGCGCCATCTCGATCCGCATTCCTTCTGGGCTTTCTTGGAGCTTTCTTTGAGCCCTCGTACGAGATGTAAAAGCCTCCTGGGCCCTCCTGGGCCTTGGACCGTCTTGGAACGAACTGACGAACCTCAAACGCCGTCAAGAAGCGTCGGGAAGTGAAGACAGCGACAAGACCAAAAGCGCTGCGCTCCCGCGGGCGGTATCATCACACCACAAACGTGAGAGCCTTCGTGCGCGCACCACAAGAACTCCGATAACGAGAAGGAGGAGAAGGACGAGGGGCGGAACGACCGATTCAAATTCCACCAGGGGTCACCTGTGAATAGTGGTTACAGATAATGTCTCTTATCGTTTGTAAACGACGGGCTGCGCTATGCTCATTCTTCCACCGACCTTGCGAGCATGGAGACGCATGGGGCCCACTAGCAGGGTGACCAGACTTTGCCATTAGAGCGACGTTACAGATGCGCTGTTACAGCGCTCTCACGACTCGCACGCAAGGAGGCGCCCGAACGACTCACACCAGGACGAGGGCCCCGAACGACTCACACCACGGGGAGCCCGAACGACTCACACAAAAGGAGGGGCCCGAACGACTCACACCAGGACGAGAGGCCCGAACGACTCACGCCACGAGGAGCCCCAACAACTCACGCGCAAGGAGGGGCCCGAACGACTCACACCAGGACGAGGAGCCCGAACGACTCACACCACAAGGAGCCCGAACGAGCCACACGCAAGGAGGGGCCCGAACCTGGGCGCCGTGCACACCAGGGAAACGGGGCCTCATCGACTCACACCACGAAGGAAGACTTAATCTCTCGCGCACAGGAGGGGCCCGATCGGCTCGCACACAAGGTCGAGGCCCAAACGAGCTCACCAACCACTAGGAGCCCGATCGACCTCACATCATGAGGGCCCGAACGACCTCACCAGTCAAGGCCCCGAACGAACTCACACCACGAGAGCCCGAACGACTCACAGAACACAAGGTGGGGGCCCGACGACTCACACCACGACGAGGGCCCGAAGACTGCGCTCCACGATGGAGCCCGACGACTCGCACACACGGAGAGGCCCGAACGACCCCCACCAGGCCGAGAGCCGAACTAATTCGCGACAGAACAGAAAAGCCCCGGACGACTCACTAACAAGGAGGAGAACGAACGACTCACACCAGGACACGGGGCCCGAACGACTCACACCAGGACGAGGAGCCCGAACGACTCACACACAAGGAAGGGCCCGAACGATTCACACCAGGACGAGGAGCCCGAACGACTCACACCCGGAAGAGCCCGAATGACTCGCACCACGAAACGCCCGAACGACTCACACACGAGGAGGGGCCCGAACGACTCACACCAGGACGAGAGGCCCGAACGACTCACGCCACGAGGAGCCCCAACAACTCACGCGCAAGGAGGGGCCCGAACGACTCACACCAGGACGAGGAGCCCGAACGACTCACACACAAGGAAGGGCCCGAACGATTCACACCAGGACGAGGAGCCCGAACGACTCACACCCGGAAGAGCCCGAATGACTCGCACCACGAAACGCCCGAACGACTCACACACGAGGAGGGGCCCGAACGACTCACACCAGGACGAGGCGCCCGAATTTGTCACACCCCGAGGAGCCCGAAGGACTCACACTCAAGGAGGGGCCCGAACGACTCACACCAGGACGAGCGGCCCGAACGACGCACAGAAAACTCCAGAAGCATGCACACACGAACGAACGGCCCGAACGACTCCGAGAACACCCCCCAGAAAACAAGCGGCCCGAACGAGGGAGAGTGGGCCCGCCCTTCAGCCAGAACGTGGGAAGTCGTCGACATCGTCGTCGAGGGAAGGCGAACGCGGCAGGGGGGATGATGATGGTCACCTCCTCCCCCGTGAACCGCCAGCCCCCCCCAAAAAAAGGGTGGGCCGCTCGGGCGTTTATACAAGCGCCAAAATTGAAACATTCCTGCAGGCCGCCTCTGCAGGAATTGAGGCGCAGCCCCTCCCGCAGCCGCGCTGCGGGTGCGCCAGCGGGCGCGGGGGGGCGGCGGTGGCGCCAACGCGCAGTTGGTAGCTGTCCTCCTCCTCCCCCACCATCATAGCGATGATGATAATGATGAGCATCCTACGATGATGAGGCCCTGGGTCCCGTCCCGGAGTCCCCGGGCCCCGCCCTAGGCCGCGGGCCAGGCCCCCTCCCCCCATCGACTCTCAACTGCGTCCGTGTTATATATATATATATAAATATATGTTTATGTATATGTATATATATATATATAATATATATATATATATGTATATATATATACGTCTACACACAATACATATACCAGATATACATATATGCATCTAGTAATCGGCCAGCGGAGCCCCGACGCCGCCCGGAGCCGCCCAGCTGCCAGCAGCCAAGACGACCGCCCGGAGCGAGAGGCAGGGTCGTCGTCGTCGTCGTCGTCTTGGAATACTGACTCTAACACAAAACTTGAGACAGGACCGCAAATGATTCAACATAACACAAAACAACCATGACACCATGACATTTCTGAAACGTGCGACTGAAGGATCGCCAACGGACTGTAGTGTCCATTGTCAGCCTTTATACACTTAGAAACCCTGTGGTAAGCCTTGAAGAAATCTAAAGCTTGAGCCTGACAGCCTTGGTATAGTAGTATAGCCTGAAGATCGTGGATCCCTGCGCCACGGTGGCGGGATAGGCCGCAGGCCCCTGGATATCCTGAGGCAGGATAAGGCCGAAAGCCAGTACATAGACTGTGGCGGGACAGGCCGAAAGTCATGTAGATAGCCTGGAGCTCTTGAATACCTGCAAGCCCTCTCATGACACTTTACCCCTGCAAGGGTTCGGAGGGCCTTAGTCCTGCTGTATTTTTTCTCCGTTTTTTCATAAGACAAGGCGGGTGCAATTCAGCCAACACGTTGCGTAACGCTCGACGCGTCTACTGCGCGCGAGCGCGGCAGACGAAGCATCGGAAGTTCGACTTCCAGGCCTCGCCAAGGGCCCGATCGACCTCCAAAGGAAAATGGCGGGCCCCCTCACCCCCTTGGGAGGGGGGGGGGGGTCAAATTCTGTGCATTTCTTTATGTGCTTTGTTGTTGTGTGTGTATGATTTGTGAGTGTTTCTGTTTTGAATGCGTGTGTATGTGTGTGAGGGGGAGTGAGTGCCCTAATGTCGCAATGTGGTTGGATCGTGCCAATAAAACCTCGAGAGTGGCGCGTCTCTGGGGCATCCCGCGGTGGCCGCCGTGCCTGCATGTCCCCGAGCGTTAGCCGCAACGACGACCTGCTGCCACGAAAGCGGGGCCAATGGAGGAGGGTGTGACATGCATCACAACCAAAAAGTGGCGAGCCCGTAGCCGTGATGGGCGATGTGCACTACTTGCGCAACGCAGCCACATCGTGCCAAAAGCACGATGGGCGCGTGCGTTCCGCTCGCCGTCAAAGTCACCATTGACGTCGTGGTCGTCGTCGTCGTCGTCGTTGTCTCGACGTCGTCGTCGTCCTGTCGTCGTCGTCGTCGTCGTGGTGGGCTGAGCTACGCTCACTGCCCTCGCGGTGTAAGCCTCGCCATCACGTTCCAGGCCATGCGGACCGAAGTGCAGCGCGCCGACCGCACCGTCGAAGCTAAAGGTGGTGCGAGAATGCCGACGACCGACATTCTCCACGCTCGCTCCAAGGAGCCCCCGTGGCGAGCAAGGGTACAAGAGCGCACGGGCGCTTCTCCATGCCAGCCGCAGGAATGTTGCTGGTAGGCGGAAACGATTGCTGGTAGGCGGAGCGAAGCTCACAGCCACACTGAAATACTGTGAGCCAGAATGGCAACAACGACGACGCTGGTCGGGAGAGATCGCTGGACTCGACGACGAACGCCCTCTGTCTTGCCTCCCAACTCCTTCACTCCCTCCTCCTCCTCCGACTCGTCCTCCTTCGGCTCCCCCACAAGGAGGCTGTACAAGGAGGGAGAAG
>CAUYUJ010007869.1:415852-453352 GCA_963575745.1 Prorocentrum cordatum
CATTTACAATGTTTACAATGTTTCAATGATTCGGACTTTCTGAGGCGTCTGTTGGGGCCTCTATATGTGGTTGTTGAGGCTTCCTTGGGTATCTCAGGACCGTTTTGAGTTCAATCTGAGCACCTTGGAGGCGTTGGAGAACGCCATGGCGGCGTCGGGTCGCCTGGGGCGTCGCCCAGGGGGTCTCTGACGGGGGGGAGGGGGGCACGCTCTTTCCAGGCGACGCGTCTCAGCGGGGGCTTAGAAAATGTGTAGAACCTCAACCAGGTAGCTGCTGGCATTCCACATCCTATTGCGTGCCGAGAGACACGGTGGCGAATTATCGAAGACGCTTACGGTGAATCACCGCTGCCCCCTACCTTTTGGAATCGCCCATGTGGCCGAGCGTTGTGACAAGAGCTCTGCCAAGCTATCGGATCATGGGTTCCCCCAGCCGTTGTGGAAACCCTTCAGGGAACATTCGGGGGAGGATAGCGGGGAAGATCAGGAGGAGGACGAGGAGGAGGAGGAGGAGGCCGGGCAGGCCGCTGACGCCGCGGGCGACGCCCGAGTTGCGTGCGCGCGGGCCCCGAGCTGACGCTCCCCGCCGGGCTGGCGGCGGCGCCGCGCTGAACCGACGGCGGGTCGCGGGCAGGGCGGCACCGCGGCTGCCGCGCGGAGCAGAACGCTCGACTGGCAGGGGCGTTGGCGGGCGCGGCGCTGCTGCTGCCGCGGGGGGCGGCGCTGGGGAGGCGGCGGCCGGCTGGCGCGGCGGCCCGGGGGCGGCGGCCGGGCGCGGCGGCGCGACGGAGGTTGCAGGCCCGGCGTCGCGCGATGGCGGGCTGGCGAGCAGGCCGCCCGGGGGCTCACGGCGCTCGGCTACTGGGTCTTGCCGGTGCTCGCCGCGCTCTCGAGTAGCGGGCGCTAGCGGCCTCGGCTCTGGTCTTGGGGTTGGGGGTCTGCGCCGGCTCCTGACCGCAGAGCTCCGGCCGCGGCAGAGACCCGCGCGCACAGCCGGAGGAGGAGGACGAGGAGGAGGAGGAGCATGAGAAGGAGGAGGAGGAGGAGGCGGAGGAGGAGGAGGAGGAGCATTAGAAGGAGGAGATGAGGAGGAGGAGGAGGAGGAGGAGGAGGAGGAGGAGGAGGAGGAGGAGGAGGCGGAGGAGGAGGAGGAGGGGGCATCTCGGGAACCTCTGGGGGTACTGTTAGGGCCTCCTGGGGGCTTTCTGGGAGCCTCTTGGAGGCACCTTCGGGGCCTCCTTGGGCCTCTTGGGGGCCTTTGGGGACTTCTCGGGGGCCTCTATGGCATCCCTGGCCCGTCGGACGCCGTCGGAAGCCGTCTTGGGGGCCTCTCTGGGCCGAGTTGGGGCCTTCTTTGGGTGCTTCATGGCCGTCTTGGAGGCCATCCTGGGCGTTTTGGAGGCCGTATCGGGGCCGTCTTGGAAATTCTTGGCTCTGTCATGGAATCATCTTGGAAGCCTGCGGGGCCATCCTAGGGGCGATCTCGGTATACTCCTCTTGGGTCGTTTCGCGCGATCTCGGGACCATCTTGGGCAGTCTTGGTGGCCCCCTGGTCCGTCTGACGCCGTCGGAAACCGTCTCTGGGGCCTCTCTGGGTCGACTTGGGGCCCTCTTGAGGTGCTCCAGGGCCGTCTGGGCGGCCACTTTGGGCGTCTTGGAGGCCTCTTGGGCCGTCTTGGGGCTCCTTGAGGATGTCTTGGGGGCCTCTTGGGCCGTTGGGGGGCCATCTTCGAGGCCTCTTGGGCCATCTTGCATCTTGGGGCGATGTTTTGGGGGTCTTGGGCCGTCTCGGGCCGTCGGTAGCCAGGAATACAAATATAAGTGCCCAAATCCTTCAAACACCATGGAATATCAATTGATTTGGCCTGGTCGGGCCTTCGTCGATGCCCTCTTGGAGGCCTCCTGGGCCGTCTTGGAGACCTTTTTGGTGGCCTCTTGGGCCGTTTTGGAGCTGTCTTTGGCCGTCTTGGAGGCTTCTTGGGCGGACTTGGAAGTTTCGTCGGCCCTCTTGGGCCGTCGTGGGGGGCCATTTTGAATCATCTTGGGCGAAATTGGAGGCCTTTTGGGGCCGTCTTGGAGGTTCTTGTGCCGTCATGAGGTCATATTGGATGTATTTTGGGCCACCTTAGGGCGATCTCGGGTGCCTTTTGAGCCGCCTCGGGCTGTAGGAAGGCCGAAAAGAAGCAAATGCTAAAATCTTTCAAAAACCTGAAGGATAGATATCACGGGTATTGGCATCTTTGGGCCCTCCTGGAGGACGTCTTGGGAGCGTCTTGGGAGTCTTCGGCCATCTTGGAGGCTTCGTGGGAGGATTCGGAGGCATATTGGAGCCATCTTGGGCCGTCTTGATACCTGCTTCGGCGGACTTGGAGGCAACTGGGACCATCTTGGGCCATCCTGGAGGCAACCAACAAGTACATGATCTAGCGCGCCAGGCACCCCTGTGGCAAGACCCCTGGGGGTCGCGGACCTAGCCGGCTTCGGCCTATCCCGCCACCGTGTCTGGATTGCGGGCCAGAGTCCTCAGGACTATTTCTTGGGGTCTCGTGGGGGCGCTCTCGGGGGCCTTTTGGGGGCAGTTCTGAAGTTTCTTACGGGCCTCGGGGGGGCTTCTTGGGACCCTCTGCGGGGCCTCTTAGGGTTTCTTGGAGGCATCTTGGGGGCCTCTTGGGACCTCCTGGAGGCTTCCCGGGGCCGAGAGCTCAATATGTTCACTCGGGCCCTCCTCTGGGCCCCATCTCGGACGTTTTGGGGGCCTGTGGGGCCGTCTTGGGCGCCTCTTGGGCCGTTTGGGGGCCATCTTGGGCCGTTGCGGGACCCTGTTGGAGGCCTTTTGAGCAGTGTTTCGGCGATCTTGGGGGCCTCTTGGGCCGTCCTGAACGGGAAGCCGAAATGGCGAGAGCTCCAAAAATATGTCAAAAACTTGAGGCTTCTTGGGAACCTCCTCTTGGAGGCCTCTCGGGGCGACTTCGGGGCATCTTCGGCCGTCTGGCGGTCATTTTGGGCGTGTTTGGCCGACCGTTCGACGACTCGGGACCCTCTTAGGCCGTCTTTGGGGCCTCTAGGGTCCTCCTGGCTCGTCTTCGGGCGCTTATGGCGGCCCAACTGCTCAGGCGACACAGCCCGGCAGGGCGCTGTAGCGCCCGGGACCGCTTGGGACATTGGGGGTCCCTGCCCGTCAGAGCCCTTCAACACCACAAGCCCTCTGGCTCGCAGAGTTGCACGGGTTTGGAACGCTCCATTAATTACGTGCCGAAGGCACGGTGGCGGAATTTTAGGTTCAACGATTTTCGTTCGGGGGGGCATGGTTTCGATATGTGCATCTGTCTTTATGCGTGTGCCCCCTCTCAGAGATACATTTCAGAGGTAGCCTCGCGACGACCTATCGTACTTCATGCTGCACCTCTAGATGTTCCTTCCCTGGCCCTCATTAACGTCCACCCTTGTTCCTTTCGCCTTGCGCCAGTCAACTTTCACGCGCCTCGAGGCATTCATGCAAACTGCTCGACAGATCTACGAAAACATCCAGAACAACCTCTACGACCTCAGCAGCGAGGCCAGACACATGGCAGAGGAGTTGCCAGAGCAGTACGAGTTCACGCCGCTCATGACTTGATCCATCGTCACAGATGAAACTTTGGGTGTTATGGCCATTGGTCTCGCGTCAGCTGGTCTAGGGTGGGGGCAGCCGGGAGCGAGTGGTGAGGACGTGTGTGTGGGGGGGTAAGCAAGAATGATAGCCCACATTATTCGACGCGGAGATCCCTAGATGTCATCTCATGTCCTGGCACGTCGCGCTAAGACTGTCTGGCCCTGAGCTTCAGGGTGTGAGAGCGAGTCCGAGCGGACGACGAGTATAACGACGACGACGACACAAACAATCCCCAGCATCCGCAGCTTGTAGGACCCGTCGCCTTGGTTTCGGTCCTGTTTGCTCGGTCGGGCCCTGTCCCACGTTTCGCTCTAGGTCCCTTGGTCCGCCCTTCGTTTCGGTTCGGCCCCTCATGCCCTCGTTCGCGCGGGCCTTCACAGAGTGAGCGCATTGGTTCTAACCGAGGCGCACATAACAAATCCTTCTCTCGACATAGAAGTGGTCATCGGGCTCCGAGTGGATAGGAGTCGGAGGTGAAAACCGAGCGCCTCGCTCGATACACCCCCACGATCTGACCGCCTGGGGTGCTGAGGCCAGCGCCTCGTCCGAACCTCATCACAGTCGGTTCTGAAAGTATCAGCGTCCAATCCACCGAGCAGCTAACCGCATGAGACATCAATCTGGGCCCGAATGGGCAAACGTCCTGCCCCTGGCGGCTCCTCAGGGTAAACCGGCGCCTCTTTCAAGCCATCTTCACTTTCTGTTTTTAAAGCACCCATGTCCAATCCACCAAACTGGCGCATCGCTTGAAGCATCCCCACGATCTGGGTGCGAACGGGAAAATGTCCTACCCCCTCGCGGCTCCTCCCTGGGGTGCTGAAACCAGTGCCTCGCTCGTGACACCCTCACAACAGCACCAGCGTCCAAGCCACCAAGCAGGCAAACCACCTGGGGCATCTCCAATGTGGGTGCGAGCGGGCAAAGGTCCTACCCCGTGGCGGCTCCCCTTTGGGGTGCTGAAGCCAGTGCCTCGCTCGAGCCGTCCTCACAATATGCTTTCAACACGCCCTAGCCGAAGCCGCCAAACAGGCAAACCTCCTGTGACATCCCCACATGCTGGACGCGAGCGGGCAAATGGCCTACCCCCTGGCGACTCCTCCTTGGGGTGCTGAACGAACCTGAGTGTGAGTGGTCTGTGTGGGTGAGTCTGAGTGTGAGTGGGTCTGAGTGCGAGTGACTCTGAGTGCGTATTAGTCTGAATGTGAGAAATGAGCGTGAGCGTGTGCGTGCACATCTGAGTGTGAAAACATCTGAGTAGGAGTGAGTCTGATTGTTGAGTAGGAGTGTGGGAGTATGAGTGAGTACGAGTGTAAGTTTGAGTGTGAGCGAGTCTGGCTCTAAGTCGCCCAAGAAACAGCACAACGGTACATACCTAATATCGAAGGGACGCGAATCTTATTTCTAGATTGTGGCAGATTCAGGGCGGGGACGGGCAGATGTCCCTATCCTTGGCGGTCCCCCCTTCGGGTGCTCCAATGTCACGCCTGCTAGATCGCAATGAGCGTGGGCCTCAGGCTCTGGACGAGAACAGCCTCATCAACCAAACAGACAAGCCGCCTGAGACATCACCACCATCGGGGCGCCAACGGGCAAATGGCCTACCCCCTGGCGGCTCCCTCCTTGGGGCTGCTCTAATGCCACGCGTGCTGCGTCGCGATGAGCATAAGGCTCATTGGGGTAAAGTAGCGCCTCGATCGAGACATCCCCGCAACATGTTCTGAAAGAGTCCAAGTCCAAGCCATCAAACAGTCGAACCGCCTCAGGCATCTCCACAAGCTGGGTGCGAACGGGCAAATGTCATACCCCCTGGCGGCTCCCTCCTTGGGGTGCTGAAACCAGAACCTCGCTCGAGCCAGTCTCACAATACGTTTGGAAACACCCAAGTCGAAGCCACCAAACACGCATAGCGCTTGAGGCATCCCCACAAGCTGGGCGCGAACTGGCAAATGCCTACCCCATGGACGCCCTCCCGTGGGCCTCTTGGGCGCATCGTGGGGAATCCTCGAGTGATCCTGGGCCCTCGTCGGTTGTTTCTGTTGCCTTTGGGATATGTCTTTCGGCCGTCTTAGGCTTTTCGGGAAGCAATATTGGATTGGAGACAGCGTGAATCGCCTTGGTGACGAGATGAGCGAGTGGTTGTGGGCCAGCTGCAACGGCAACATCGTGTCTTCAAATATGTTCGGCTTCTCTTCTTATATTATAAGATTTGATTAGTACTCGTATTATTCCTCTTCGTGGTACGTCTGGGATGTTGGCTGCGGGGATGCAGAGGTGAGAACTAGTCGATAGTTTGAGCAATGCTGCGTGGCTTCCACTGCCTGGACACCCCTACAGCGGGGGGCACGGACATGTCAATTGCGCGCATGGGTCTAGCATGTTGGTTTTCGATCTCAGAGGTTTCAAGAATGCGTCCCCTCCTAAGGTATCCTCATCCGCATTTCCTGTGCAGGACTTCTTTTCGCCCCCTCATTCAGGCATCCTCCTCTGTCTGCATTGATGTCAAAGCTCACATCTGGACGCCATGGGGTCTCCAGGTATCTTGGGCCTTTCCCACTGAGCCGCCAGAGCTTTTGTGCAGGTCAAGTTCCGAACGGGCGGCTGCAAACATGTGCCGAGGAAAAGCCGAATGTAGAGAAGAACAAGGGGAATGATAATGAGGAGGAGGAAGGGGGTGGGGGGAGGGAGGAAGGAGGAGGAGGAGGACGGACAAGAGAGCAGGGAACAGGCAGCTAGAAGTAGGGATGAAGGAGGAGGGAGGAGAGAGCAGCGGCGAGGAAGCAGGCAACAGAGAGCTGAGGGAAGGAGGGAGGGAGGAGGGACGCGCTGTTGTTGCAGTGGTGCAGATTTTCCCCGATAGGTTCAGCTTCAGGAGTTTCTGTCCGTGACCAATCTGGCTCAAGGGTAGAACACCTAGTCTGTCTCCGTCTGCCACAGTTGGTAGCGGAGCGTGGCCCGGGGCGAGGTGCCATGGGCGGAGGCGACCCTGCCACGCGGTAGGCGGCCTCCCGCTCGCGCGCCCTTGCCCGCGGCTGCGCTCGCACCGACGAGGTAGCGTGGGATCCACGGCCAGGTGGTCATGCCCGCTGACGGCGAGGTTGGGACGGAGGCAACAGACTTTCACGTGGGCGGAGGCAGCCAGGACGCTCCAGGCAGCAGTTCAGGCGGCCAGAACGCCACGGTGACCATCCGACGAGATGAGCTTAGGGACTTGATCAAGAGCGTAGTGTCCGAGACTATGAGATCAGGAGCTCAAGACTCGGGAGGTCATCGAGGCGGCGCCCGCGGGGAGCAGTCTCACGACGAGTGGCGCGACACCGGCAGGGATCCTTGGCGAGAGGGTCGCGATCGAGGCGCTCACAGCGGTGAGCGGGAGGCTGGAGGCGAGGGCCACCAGCGCGATCGTCGAGATGGTGACAAGGACGCCGGAGGAGAGGGCCGGTGGCGTGACCAAGGCGGTGGCTGGGACAGCCGCGACGGTGGCCAGGGCAAGTCCGGGTCCGGGGAAGCCTGGAGCTCAGGCGACATGGGACGGCGGCTGGGGCGACCGCAGGAGATCCGCGTGGGACAGCGGAGACGGTGGAAGCTGGGGGGGTCGAGGCGACTTTAGCGACCCGCCCAACTGGCCCGGATGGGCCCACTACCGACAGGGGAAGCGAGCGCTCAGGCGCTGGAACACGAACACGGATGTGAAGTTGTGGAGGCGTGCCGAGAAGTTTCTCAAGCTCTTCGAGTACAGCTTCCAGGCCAAGTTTGACGAAATCAGCGAGGACAAGTTGTGCTCGGCAGAGTGGATCGACGTCATCCTGCAGCGCATGGACCTCATGGCTGGCGAGCGGGAAGGTGACGACCTCCGGCGCGCCGGCAGGAAGGCCTTCTTCGAGGCTTCCAGAGAGGCGAAGGAGGGACTGACTCAGTTCGTCTACCGCCGAGAAGCGCAGCTGCAGGAGGCTGAAGGCATGGATCTCTGGATGAACTCCAAGCTGAAGGGGCTGCTGTTAGAGGAAGGTGCCGGTCTATCCGCGCAGGGGGCACAGAACTTGCGCACCCTGACCCAGGGCAGGACCGACTTTGAGAACGTGGCCTGGGCGCTGAAGCAGATGGACGCTGGGGGGGCCGAGCGGCTCCCCCCTGGCCGCGGTGGCGCGGCGCTGCTGGCAGAGAGTGAGGGCTTCGGCCCAGGCGCTGGTGACGCCGCGAGCGGTGCTTTTCAGGCCTCTCCTCCCCCTCCCTCCGGTCGGTCAGAGGTAGGTGTCGACGGTGAGGAGGACGACGCCAACTACTACGACTACGACGAGGAGGTGGAGGGTGACTCTGCAGACGAGTCAGCCTGGGATGCCGAGGCGCTGCTCGCGGAGCTGGAGGATCTGAACCTGTGCGAGGACCAGCTGGAGGAGTTCTGGGTCATGATGGGGGGCAGGCGTCCGGCGGGCAGGACGTGGAAGCAGAATAAGGAGCTGAAGAGAGCGGCTCGGAAGGACCGCGAGTACTTCGGCGTGAAGCCGAAGGCGGGCGATCGGCATCCGCCTCGTCGTCCTCCCCCTCCTCCGGCAGGAGCATCACGAGCTAGAGACTCTGGCGGCCGACGTGATCGAGGGGCATCCGGCAGAGGCCGGGAAGGTCGCGGCGTCCGCGGCAGACTGACGATCGAGCAGCAGGTGAAGGTGACGAGATGCAAGCGGTGCCAGCAGAGAGGACATTGGGGACGAGAATGCCCGAAGTACGGGGACCACGTTGGAGGCGGTCAGGCCAGCGGAGACCAGCGCGCCCGCGCCGGAGGAGAGCGACAGAAGATGTCGGCCTACATGTTCGAGGGCTTCTCCGGCGAGAGTTTTCCCATGTGGAGGGATGAGGCCGACCAGATCTCCTCCGGGGCGATCTACATCGCGGCAGAGGCGGACCAGGCGCTGGTCGACCCCGGGGCCGGGAGTGACTTGGTGGGGGTGCAGGCGCTCAACCGGGAAGCACAGGCGCTGGCCACCCACGGGCTGACGTACGTCGAGATCCCCCGGTCTCATCGCCCCCTCAAGGCGGCCCATGGTATCGGCGGCATGGGTAGGGCCATCAGTGCGGTGCTGTTCCCGTTGTGCCTGGGAGGCGTGTTCGGGATCATCGAGGCCACCGTTCTGGCGGATAACGTTCCGCACATCCTTTCAGTAAATCTGCTCGATTTCCTCAAGTGCATGATCGACCTGCCAGGCAATCAGATGACCCCCCAGGCCCTGGATGAGGTGATTCCTCTGACTCGCCTCCCCTCTGGTCATCGCCTGGCGCAGATAGTATGCAAGCTAGCCGCTCCCGCCTGCGTTCCCGACTCGGCGCTCAGGCGCTATCCGTTTTTGAAGAAGGACTCCTTTGAGATCGGGGGCAGAGCGCCCCCCGTGATGTCAGACGATGGGGTCGTGTCGCAGTACCTGCTCTCCCTCTCCCTCTTCGTCGTCGTCCTCAGCCTCATTACAATAGCGCGGGGGACGTGCGTGGGGAGGCTCGGGGACCTTCGGGAGTGCCCAGATAAGTTCCAGGGGAAGGTCTTGGGCGGCCTCGGGTGGCCACGAGCTCAGCTAGCGTCAGATCACAGGGCCGGGGCCTCAGGATCAAGTCAAGCTAAGGTGAAGGGCCGACGGCCTCGAGCACGAGCATGACCAGGAAGGTGAATTGGGTTATCGTTGCGTTGCTGACGCTGCTGATTTCTTCCGTAGCCAGTTTAGGCTCAAGTGCAGAAGCTTTCAGCGATACACGTTCCTCAGATCACAGCGAGCAGTCAGAAGGGTCAAGCGATGCCGGCCGCGCCCAGGCTGTCGCGGATACTCTTCCAGCAGGTCATGGGAGGCAAGACCGAGCCGAGGGCAAAGAGGGCGACGGAGAAGTTCCTGGCTCGCCGTCGGAACGAGTCGGAGTCAGAGGTCTCTCTCGAGTCCTCGGTCGACGCGGAGATGCAGGGCACCTTCGTCAACGCGACGGCCGAGGCCATGGCGCAGCAGCCGGGGCCTGGACTAACCAGCGGGCCCAGCAACGATTCGACGGCCTCAGCGGGAGCAGCAGAGGCTCAGGCACAGCTGGGCCCAGCATCCGGAGCGCCGCCCTCGATCGACCAGCCGCTATGGACGGTGGAGGCGGCCCATCCACCCGCGACGCAGCCGGCAGCGGGCTGGGCTCCAGCCCCGGCAGGACCCCCTCCTTCTCAGCCTCAGCAGCCGCCCGGGGACGCAAGCTGGCCAGGAGGCGGGCCCACCCCGCAGCGTCAAGGGGTGCCCCGAGCCCCTCTGACGGGCATCTCAGTGTGGACGGAGTCTGGGACGCAACCGGCCGCCTCGGCCAACCCGTCGGCACCTCGCGGGGCTCCTCAGCTCGGACCTCCAGCAGCAGTCAAGCCCCCGCCGGGCTTCCTGGGCCCACCAGACCCGACGGGGAACACGTTCGTCTATCAGCAGAGCCCATTCGGCGTCGGGGCTCAGAGGACCGCGGGAGGGGGATCATCTTCGTCAAGCGCGGGGGTGACTCCAGCGGCGGCGGCGAGTGCCTCCTCAGGCTCAGGGGCGCCCCCTGCAACCGGGCAGGTGCCGTCCAAGCCGCCGCCCAAGCCGCCGCCCTCGTCTTGCCCGCATCCCACCGACCAGATCAAGTACTATGGGAACCAACACGGATCGGGATCAAGGTGCTTGCAGTGTGGGCAGCGACTGGCGCGGGCACCGCGAGGCGCTCAAGGTCCCGCCGGACCTCCTCAACAGTCGGCCGCAGAGGCCGCGCGCGCCGCCGCCGCCTCAGCGCAGCGAGCGGTGGACATGCTCCAGAACGACCCTACCTTTCGCGCCGGCGGAGCCGCGCTGACTACAGTCAACTCCCTGAGCAGCCTGTTGCAGGGACTACAGTGGCAGCTGTCCCAGGTGCCCGAGGGCGTAAGGGCGCTCTCCCGCGTGCAAGAGGCACTGGACCAGATGACGGCGATAGTGACGGCAGCTCAGCACACCCCCACTCAGGTGGAGGAGGGCCTTCAGCAAATCTTCCAGCAGCTGCTGGCCATCAAGCGCTCGCTCGGAGCCTTCGAGGAGTTCGGGGAGGTGGTGGACACCATGCAGCAGACGATGGTGGGCATGCAGATGCAGCTGAACACCGTGGAGACGGCAGTGCAGCAGATGGCGGGGATGCTCGTGCAGATCGGCAACGCGGTGACAGGCCTCTACAACCACCAGGTGGTCGCTCAGCAGGTGGTCGCTCAGCAGATGGAGATGGCCGGGGCGGCGCCGCCCCAGGTGCAGCACAGCCCCGGGGACCCGTGGCAGGCTCATGCGGAGAGCCAGCCTCCTCCGCCGAGCCACCCCCCGCCGGGCTGGAACTCCCAACAGGAGCAGGGAGGAGCACCTACTACGCAGACGACCACGACGGGCCAGCCTGTCAGCCTGTTGCTCCACGAGCTGGGGACCATCCCGGAGGAGGGCCCGGTGCTGGACAGCCCGGAGTGGGAGATCCTCCCAGACCAGCTCTAGACCGCCGGGGGGCCCGCGGGAGGCGACAGGCCTCTCGCGAGAGGGGCCCGAGTTTCAGCCTTTCTGCCTGCTTCGCTCAGTGCGGCTGTGGGGCCCCTGACCACCACAGCACTTCTGGCCCTCGAGGGGCACCTCAGAAACAGAGCGCTCCTCACCTTCCCTCCTCTCACCCTGACTCCTCACGGGGCTCGGAAAGACCGAGGCGGACTTGGGACGATGTGGGGCCCGAGTGGCTGGATGGGGACGTCACTAATGACGACCACGAGGTGACCTGCGGCGCCTCGGTCCGGCGCGCTCTCGGCGAGTGCGCAGCCATGTTTGGGGTCGGCGGCGCTGATGTGGGTCAACAGCCAGAGCTCGACGAGAGCTACCCCACTCGCCGGAGAGCTAAGGTCTCCTTCTCCGAGGTGTTCTCTCCTCCCAGGATTGCTCCTGAGGTGGCCAAAGCGGGAGCCCCTCTTGGAGCCCGAGCCAGTTGGGACCTTCGCCAGGGATGGGATTCGTCTCGAAGCTCTGACGTCAGAGAGCTCTGGAGGCACCTCGAAGAGGATAAGCCAGAGACCGTCTGGTTGTGTTCCGAATGTAGGGCGTTTTCTGCGATCAATCGCCTCAATCGGGATAGGATGGGCCCCGCGGAGTGGCAGAAGATCGTGGCTGATGGCGTTCGGGATCTAGTGCTCTGCATGGAGATCGCGGAGCACCAAGTCAACCAAGGCAGATACTTCGCGTTCGAGCATCCTCTCTACGCGTCGTATTGGGGCTCGTTTGTCGTTCGCTGCGTCGCGTCGCTCCCGGGGGTCAGACGGACCCGCGTCGATATGTGTAGCTTCGGAATGCAGGTGGACAGTCGAGGACTGAACAAGAAGCCCACCGGACTGCTGTCCAACCATCCGCTTCTCCTTCAGCGCCTGGAGAGGCACCTTTGCGCCGGGGGACATCAGCACGCCATCCTCGAGGGAGGCTCGATAACCACCAAGGCGGGCCGCTACCCTCCCCAGTTTTCTCGAGCTGTGGCCAGAGCCGTGGCTGAGCAGTGGGCGGGGGCCCCCATCAGGAGCAAGGCGGCTTGGGCCGATCTCGTCGAGCACGACTATCCGGAAGGGGAGACCGGGCCTGCTGAGGGGGAGAGCGAGGTTGTCTCGAGTGAGAGCGAGGGCGAGCCAGAGACTCGACCGGCGTCGAAGGGAGACAAAGCCACCTTCGAGGAGCTCGAGCCTAGCGAGGAGGAGAAGAGACGTATATACAAGCTCCACGTTAACATGGGGCACCCGGAGGTCAGAAAGTTTGCGGGGGTGCTCAGGGCGGGAGGGGCGAAGCGCCGACTTGTGCGCTGGGCCCGCACCAAGTTCCACTGTTCCGAGTGTGCCGAGAGGGCCCGATCGGGCCTTCATCGAAGAGTGGCGCTCCCGCGCACGTTTAGGTTCAACCACATCGTGGGGGTGGACCTCATATACTTAGAGTTCCAAGGGGTGACGAGGCCATGCCTTAACATCGTGGACCATGGATCTAACCTTCAGGTGATGGTCCGAGTCAAGGCGGCCACTGCCTCCGAGGTGTGGTCGGAGTTCCTTCGAGCGTGGATCAGGCCTTTGGGGGCCCCCCAGTTACTGATCTCGGATGGGGGTTCGGAGTTCGGGGCGCGCTTCGCCCGCGGTCTCGAGCAGTGGGGGGTGTGCCACCACGTCTGCGACGCAGACTCCCCCAGGCAAAATGGGAGGGTTGAACGCCACGGGGGCTGGGTCAAGGAGCGAGTGCGCTCGGAGCTGGAGGCGGGATCTTTCGTGCCGGAGACGATCGAGGAGCTCGACGACCTCATCGCTGAACTGGTTGCTCACAAGAATCGCTTTTGGCACCGCGGAGGGTTCTCGCCCCTCCAGCTCGTCTTCGGAGAGAACCCCCGCCTCCCACACGACATCCTCTCTGACGACCATCGGGGGCCCCCCGGCTGGCAAGACCTCGTTCGTCCTTCGGCTGAACAGGACGAGGCCGGAGCCGAGTTTGCGAGAGCGCAGCAGATCCGGGCCGAGGCTCGACGGTTGGCGATGGAGACGACGTCTCGCGAGAAGATTAGCCGCGCTTCGAGGGCGAAACCGCCCGTCGCCCAGAGATATACCCCCGGGCAGTGGGTGTTCGTGTGGCGACACTTTTCCCGCACCTCCTCTAGAGCGGACGCTCTCGGCCGCCGGAGGGATGGGTGGTGCGGCCCAGGGGTGGTCGTTCTTAGCGAGGGGGGAACCGTGTGGGTGGCCGTCAGGGCCCGCCTGTGGAAATCCAGCCAAGAGCAACTTCGACTTGCTAGTCCCGAGGAGGAGTACGGGCTTCAGTTAGCCCAAGACCCCCAGTGGCAGGAGCTCCTGCTCGCCTCGCGCACCAAGCGAGTCTCCGCCGTCGATGTGCAGCGAGAGGGTCTCCCTCCCGACGACTCGCTCGACGAGCCTGCGATCGTGGACCCTGACGCGGGGCCGAGGCTTCCGGGGCCCGCGGCCGTTCCCCAGGAGGAGACCGGACCCGAGGAAAGGAGCTCTCGACCCAATCCTTCTCGGGTCGGGCCCATGGGCCCCCCGAGGCTCCCTCCCTCGAGGGCGGGATCTCGAGCCGGATCGGTGGTGGCTCAACCGGGGTCACGACTGCCGTCGATTCCAGAGACCCGAGCGCCATCCGAGATGGCCAGGTCGGTCACCCCTCCCACTGCTCCCCCCTCTCCTCGCCGTGACGAAGGGGAAGGCGAGGGGCCAGAAGAGCCCAGGCCCCCGTCGGCCGCACCAGGGCCATCGGGAGGAGCGTCAAGCGGGGACGGGGACCTCACTCGCCCACCTCCTCCCGCTCCTGCTTCCTCACCTCCTGCTCCCGCTCCGGCCGAGGGGAGGCAGGGTCGGACGAGGCTGAGGCAGCCGTCCGACGTGCCCCTGTGCTCTCGCGGGCTCGGGCAGAGAGCTGCCCGCCCGAGATGAAGAGGGCCAAGACGGAGGGGGGCTCCGACTCTCCGGCGCCAGCCCCGCCCGGGGCACCGAGCCCAGGGGGGGCCTCTCTCATCCCTCCCTCTCCGGGGGTTGGTGGTGGTGGTGATGGTCTTGGTCCTGGGCCAGGATCTCCCCAGGAGCGCCCCCCGGTGGTCTCGGGCAGTGAGCCCTCAGCTTCCGTCCGGGACCGCGCGAGGGCGATTGAGGAGCGCGGTCGATCTCGGTCCCCAAGCGGCACGGGGTTCGAGGGGGCCACCGAGGATTTCGCGATGGTGGCCGAGCAGGGGGGTGTTCGGGCTTTCCCCATGCAGTCGAGCTGGACCGGAGTCTGCGAAGACGGCGGCACTTTCGCCACGGGTCGCGGGGCCGAGGTTTCTCTCAAGAAGCTCTCTCCGGCCGAGAGGGCCAAGTTTAGTGCTTCGGACCAGAAAGAGTGGGCCGCCATGATGGGGACCGGGGCCGTTCGAGTCATTCCCCCAGCCAAGGCGCGAGTCATCCGTCGAGAGCTCCCGGACAGGATCATCTCCAGCCGGATGGTCCGTAGGTGGAAGCCGGTGGAAGGAACGTTTGCGGAGCCGGAGGCCAAATCCAGGTGGTGCGTGCACGGCCATCGCGACCCGGACTCGGGCTCGCTGGCGGTGTACGCGCCGACTCCCCAGACCTCTTCGATCATGATGTTTTTGCAGGTTTCGGCCAACCTACACCAGCTCCTGGACATAGCCGACGTTAAGAACGCTTTCTGTCAGTCCAACCCTATGCAGCGTGCAGCGGGACAGATCCTTGTTGAGCCCTGCGAGGGCATAGACCTAGAGCCGGGGGCCCTCATCGAGTTTCTAGTGAACGTATATGGGTTGGACGACGCCCCAGTGGCGTGGAGGCGCACGGTGGTAAGCTACTTGGAGCAGAACGGCTTCGTCCGAAGCCTGCTGGAACCGCGTTGGTGGATGCGATATGGGTCCGAGGGCCAAATCCTCAATATGATGCTGCTAGAGGTAGACGACTTCATGATCGGCAGTTGTGACTCGACCTCGAGAGCGTGGCTCCGGCAGTTGCTGGAAGCAAGGTTCAAGTTCGGCAAGTACCGGGACTGCCACGAGAGTCCAGTGGACTTTGCCGGACGGCGGATCACGCTCGGAGAGCACAAGATCACGGTCGATCAAGAAAAGTAAATCCTTGAGGAGGTTCGGCCTTTGAGCCTGGCCAAGGGAAGAATGTCTCGCAGTGACTCCCCACTCGAGCCTGACGAGTTTCGAGCACTAAGATCCTTGGTATACAAGTTCAACTGGGTCGGCAGGGAGTCCAGGCCCGAGGCTGCAGGCAGAGCATCGATCTTGGCCAGTCGCCTGAAGAGCGCGACGATCTATGACGTGTCCTGTGCCAACAAGTTAGTGAAGCATCTACGGACGACAGCCTCCCGAGGGCTGACGATCTGGAGCCTAGACCCCGACCGCATGGCGTTCGTGTCGTTTTCCGATGCCGGGGGAGTAGGAGCGGACATCAAGATGAATGACGATCGGGGGACCCCGGCCGACCCAACCCAGGGGGCTTGGATGGTGCTGGCGACCGACAAGTCAGTGCTGCTTCATAACTCGGTCAAGGCCTCGTTCCTGGGCTGGAGGAGCAGCAAGCTGAGGCGTAAGGTACCGTCTACCTTGGCCGGGGAGACCCAGGCATTGTCAGCCGCCGTGGCTGAGGTGGAGTACCTTCAGGTGCTCTGCCGGGACGTGATGTTCCAGGACGTGGACGTCCCTGAGTGCAGGCGAGCGTCCGGCCCCTTCACTACCGTGCTTCGTAGGGACTGTAAGTTAGGTTCCCGAGAGAACCAAGTACATGTTGTGGATGCAAAGTCTATTTACGACACTATGTTGAAGGAGGGGAACGCCAGCGCCAAGGACAGGCGCACCGCCCTGGACCTCGCAATAATCTGCGAGGCGCTAGAACGCGCGCGCGGGAGTGTGCGATGGATCCCCCACGGCAGGATGCCAGTCGATCCACTGACAAAGGACGACATCACCAAGAGCAATGCCGCCCTGTATGACCACATGGTCCGAGGCCGTCTTATCCTAGTGGACGAGAGCTCCGAACTTGATCGTCGCAAGGCTTCGCCAGAGCTCAAGGATCGCTCCCAACTAGCGTCTCGAAAGCAGTTGGCCCGGAGTCAGAGCAGGTTGTCGTGGCAGGAGTTCCAGGACCAGGTGCTCTTCCAGGTGGTTGGTGGTGGTGGTGGTCCTACCTCTTCCCTCCTCTCTCCCTCTCGGCCGGACGGTCCTCCCGGCCTTCCCTTTCCACTCTTTCAGTAGCTTCCCGTCGCTGCTCCCATCCATGTCTTGTTTCCCTGACTACGGCTGTCCTGGGGGACGGAGGCTTCCATGGGGAGCCGCGACCGTGTACTGCGCTTTTCCGCGAATGGATGGTCACAGCTTCTCCTGACATGGGGAGAGCTGAACCTAGAAGAAGGTTTGACCAGTGTTGCAGTGGTGCAGATTTTCCCTGATAGGTTCAGCTTCAGGAGCTTCTGTCCGTGACCAATCTGGCTCAAGGGTAAAACACCTAGTCTGTCTCCGTCTGCCACACTGTGTCGAAGGCCAGGATCTGTTTCGATCCGACCGGTCCGACATGGTGACGGTCCGATCCGTCCCGGTGTTCGCATGGCGTTGTCGTGCATTTTGACGCAGCCGATCGGATCCGATTTCGGTTCCGTGCCGATGCGACCCGATCAGATGCAATTTTCGATTCGATCCGATTTCCCGATTCGATGTTGATTGATCCAGAAGGGGAGAGAGAGGTTCTAGGAGAGAGTGAGGGCGGGAGGAGGAGGAGGCCAGAGGAGAAGGAGGTTTCCAGAGATGTTGCGAACAGCCGCCCAGATGTCAACGCTGATTGTCTCCTGCCCTCTCTGGAAGGGCGGAATGAAATTGGGAAGGAGGAAAGACTGAGAACAAGGGAAGGCGAGCGAAATGGTAGAAGGAGGAGGGGCGCTTGGCGACCATCGCATCCGTTCCGCCCAGAGCAGCGGCATCAAAGTCGGCATGCCGCCAGGACCGCCGCCGGCTGCTTCTGGGTGGAGTGGGGGGGATCGTTATTCTCCAACCAGTGTTTGCATTGAAGGTGTTGGCGTGAGTTCTCGGCCGACCTCGGTAACTAGTCGGCTGGGTTCTCGGGTTCACGGTGCTCCCAGTGTCGGGTTGCGGGCCGATTTCGGTGGGCGGTTGGGTTTCCAGTTCCAGGTTCTGGGGTTCCAGGTTCTCAGGCTCCAGGTTCCCGGGTTCACAGTTCTGGGGTTCCCGGCAATTTCAGGTTGGGTGGGTTCTTGGTTTCCCGCTTCGGTGGGCGGATGGGTTCCCAGGCTCCCGGTTCTTGTTTCCAAGGTTCCCGGTTTGATGGTGGTGTTGACATATGTTATTGTTACATGTTGTGCACCGCCGCAATTATTTTACGTACATGTCACTTACACCTGACGTGTAACACCTTACATGTAGGTACGGAAACATTTGCTACGTTTTGTCTTGCGCATAGGAACAAGGGGAGGCAACGATTTCAACCGCGCATCGGCGTCGCCCTCGAAGCGCGCAGCCTGCCTTCCCACTCCTCCCCCTCCCCACCCCCCCGCCCCCTTTTCGCAGACGGGGCGCCGCCAGGCGGACTACCGCCAAGCGTGTGCGCGTTTAATTGACTTGAACGCCCCTGAGGTGGCAGACATCGCCGCTTCACTATTCTTGGATCGTGGATTTTCTGGAGGGGAGAGGAGACTTTGGGAGGGTGGGTGGGGGGAACAGCACGACTCTTGAAATGATCCCAGAGGGCGAGAGGGGGTGTAAGATAGTCCCAGAGGGTTTCCCAGAACGTGACCAAACTGGCAAATGGAATGATCCCCACAGGGCGAGGGGTATGCGGAAATCGGCCCTAGAGGGCTTCAAAGGACGCCATAACACTGCCGAAGAGGGACCCAAGAGATTGCGAAAAAAACCCAAAAGAGCACCCAAAGGTGTGGACAATTGCCCACGAAACAAAAGGCGATACGGAAAGGCAAAAGCTGTCCAGACGGCCGAGGAGGGCCCCGAAAAGCTGTCAGGACGGCCCCAGCGAGCATCCGCTTAGCCCGCGGATATATGATCGCGGGCTCAGGGTCCTCGGGCGCCCCCCCCCCAGATGGGATGGGTCCCAGGGTCCTCGGCCCCCCCCCCCCCCCAGATGGGATGGGGTGGGGAGGAGGAGGAGGAGGAGGAGGAGGAGGACGACGACGACGACGACGGCAATGACGACGACGACGCCGACGACGACGACGACGACGACGACGACGACGACGACGACGGCGACGACGACGACGACGACGACGACGACGACACCGACAACGACGACGACAACGACGACGACGACGACGACAACGATGACGACGACGACGACGACGACGTCGGCGGCAGCACCAGCGGCGGCGGCGACGACGTCGAGCACCGGAGCTGTCAACATGACGCCAATCCCAGCCACACGCCGCACCCACACCGCACCCACAGAGGGGGAGGGAGGGGGGAGGAGGACCATGGCGTCACCCCGCACACACCCACAGCAACACACCACACCCACACCACATCCACAGGGGGGGGAGGAGCCACCACGCCACGCCCACGCCCACAAGGGGGGGCATCGCGCGGGGGGGGGCCGATGGCATTAGCATTGGGGAGGGGGGGGGTCCAAACCCTCGACCATATACACTGGAGCTCGAAGAGAGGCGCCAAAAACGGCCCGATCAGGACATAATTATCCGAATCCGATATGTTTCACGATGTTGTTTGCTTGTTGGGAGGTTCTTGTGTATGAGACTCGAAGAGAGGTAGAGGAGCATCCGGGACGGCCGCTGGTGGCCCGAAGGACGGTAGAGATCAGCCCAGAAACAACCCTAGGGGCATCCAAAACCAGCCCAGTAGGCTCCCGGAAAGATCTCCGAGAGAGCATGGTGACGCTCGGAAACCGAGCGCGAGAAATGGTGGTCGCTTCGTTGCGGAAGTGGTGGCCAGAAGGCGCCCCCGGCCGCGGCCCGGGTCCTCGGGCCGGCGGAGGGAGCGGGCCGCGGGGAGGACCCTATGAGGAGTTGTGAAGGCTCCAAGGCAGGGGTAGGCGTGAAAATCGCGTTGGTGAGGGGACCTAGAGGAAGCACTCTTCAAAATTATGCTGTGGATCTCAAAGCTGTACCCGGGGAGGTGGATTGCTTCGCTCATTTCCGCCGGCCATATTGACTCACCTCTGTCGCTTATCTGGGTGTTATTGTCAATGCCTCTCAGCGGCACCGCATGTTCTGCTGCCCCAGGGGGCCTTCTGGGGGCCCTCTTGGGGGCATTTATGCGGCCCCTTTGGGGTTTTTGGGGGACGTTTCGGGCGCCTCTTGGGGCCTCTCTAGGGGCCTCTTGGGCCCCCTGGGCCTTTCCTGGGCTTCTCGGAGCCTTCAGGATATTTCTTCGAGTTTCATGGGGGCTCGTAGAAGCGTCGCCGAGGCCCAGAGAGGCCTCTCCGGGCTCTTCACTTCGGAGCCTCTCGGGCTCTCAGGGGGCCTCTTAGGGGCATCTTGGGGGCATATCGGGGCCAAGTTGAGCGGTTGTTGCGACGTCTTGGGACGATTTGGGGTGCCTCTCGTGCCGTGCCGTTTTGAACGGAAAAAGGCAAGGGTGCTAAATGTATGCGTTTTTCCATGCGCGCGGGCTTTCTTTACACAACTGCCCCCCTTTCTTCCCCATCCCCCCGTCGCCCCCCCCACGTCCGCGTTGGCGCGCGCGCCTCCTGAGAGTCACCCCGACATGGCGCTTGAAATCTGCGTCGAGACCGCCGCGCTTCGCCGCGGGGTTGAGTTCCAGGGCGGGACGCATGGCATCAATGGGCCGCGCGTGGCCCAGGATGTCCGGGCGTCGCGGCAAGAAATCCACATGGTGCCAGTTATTCACGAACGGAAGGGCGGCAAGGCAGTGCGACGCGGAACCGACGAAACGTCCTGTTTCTGCGGAGGTGCTCTATCTGTCTGGAGAGAACAGATACCGCGGAGCTTTCCCCCCGCCGCGCCCAGAGGCCCAGCGCTGGAATTCGGCCTGCCGCCTACCCCGCGCATCGGGGATCACCTGCGCCGCTGCTCTGCGCGGGCAGAACACCTACCTGAAACGCACCGCCGCTCGTCGGCGCCCGGGGTCGCGCGCGCGCGTGGCCGGCGAGTGAACTCGTTTTGGGTCCACATCGGCCATCGGGGGCAAATCGTTCATTGTGATGCCGCGCGCGGACTGGATATTGAGAAACGGCACTGTCCTCGCCGCGCGCAGAAGCCCCGCGAACTCGTCGTGCGCGGTCGCCCGCGGCATGGGGGCGGACCGCGAACAACGGCCGCGAACGCCAGCGCCCCTGCGCGCGGCCGCTCCGCTGTGGCGGCGCGCCGCTCGCGAATTCGCGGCGTCGGCGGCTGCGCATGAACCGCCCGCGACCAGTGCGGTTCGCGGGTTGAACAAAGATGCGCCGAAGCAAGCGAGGCCCACCAGGTGGGCCACAGTGCCCCACAGTCTGAGGATGCCAGACGCCTGTTCGGGCACGACATTTTTGCAGTTGCAGCAGGGCCGCCCACCAGAAGAGCCCGAGTGAGACAATTGTACCCTTGCCCGCGCTATCGCCCATGATCCGCCAGCGGCGTTTCAAACGCAGCCGAGACGCGCCGACGTCGCAGACGCCGTCCTCGGGCCCGAGGAAGAGACGCCGTCGGGCGGCCCTCGCCGCGCCAGATTTGTCCCACGCGAGCGATGGATTCCGAAAAGGACCCGGGCGCCCTCTTGCAAGCGCGCGCCCGGCACCAAGAAATTGATGCGCACGGCGACGGACGCCCTGCCCGTCAGCGTCTGGGTTCGCGTTGACACGATGCGGTTTCGGCCACGTGAGTCACTTGGGTGGTCTGACAGCCTTGGAGCTCAAAGGGTTCGCGGACGCCCCAGTGCTGCAGGCCGCACTGGAGCGTTTGGTCGCTCGTGCGTCGCTGCTGCAGCCTGCGACGGAGCAGCTGCAGCCAGGTGTGCCTGCGCTTCCTGCGGCGTCATCTGCAGAGCGGCTCGGGCGCTTGAGGACCACGCGCTGGCTCAAGGGCGCGGGCGTCCGAGACTTCGGCCAGGGGGCCAAGCCCATGGAAGTCCTCAGCGACTTGAGGGCGGCGAAATAGCAGCAGCGCAATCCCCATAGCTTGCTCCAAGAGCGAGCGAGGCTGCTCAAGATGGAGTCTGCCTGGGCATCCTTGGCAAGCGCCCCGAGCGCCCTCCGAGCCTGGCACGCCGTCGCAGTGCAGATTGCGGGGCTTCCAGCTTGCGCCACGCTGCCGCCGCGATCGGAAGCCCAGGTCTGCGAGTTTCTGGTTATTCTCCGTTCTGGCAAGACTGCCGGCAGTTACGCGGGCTACGCGCGGTGGTCTTAAGTGTATTTGGGCTTAGACATCTCGTGGGATGGTGACGAGGCGAGGCGCTGGAGGGCTGGCCAGAGCATCGCAGTTGCTCACGTCACCTTTCTTGCATGGGGTGATCGAATTAGCAGACGCAGCGAGAGTGAAGAATGGCTTCCAGGGGCTGATGGCCATCAGGTGGGCGTTCCCTCAGCGCGCGCAATCAGAGGGCATCCCCCTGGAGACAGGTGCTGCGCGTGAGGAAAGGCCCCTGCCGGCAGGTAGGCATTCGGCAGTCTGGATTGCAGACGAAGCGTTGCTTTTGCTGCTCCGGCGCAGGAAGCATCGCCCAGCAGGGCCCCACATAGCCGCGAGCTGCTCGTGCGTCTCCACCAGCGAGCACATGTGTCCCGCGCGCAGATTAGTGGCATTCTAGCGGGGTCGAGTCTGCAGCCAGAGGTTGTTTGGATTCAGCAGTAGCGAGTTCATGCGCATTTCGCAGCTTATTCTCGCGCTGTCGCTAGTACAAGGAGCGAGCACCTACTCCTTCAAGTCGTTCCGAGCAGGGAGAGCCGTTGAATTGGCGATTCAGGGGGGGCTCCCAGGAGGCAGCCTGGCAGCCGGACTGTGGGGATCCGCACAGTTTTTCACGCACGTTGACTTCGACGTAGTAGAGCAACAGGTCCTGTTTGACCGCGCGGCGGGTTCTGATAGCGGAAGAGACACTGGCGCGCTTGCCACGTCTGTTGCGCATTCATATTTTTTCATTTTTCAGCCGAAGTCTTTAGGTGGGGGGGGAACCGACCCGTTCAGCGCAGCAGAGGGGAGTTGCCCAGCGGAGTGTCCGCTGAGAGCGTGAGAAAATATAGGGTTGCGACGGAGGTCCGCACAGATTTTCTAGATCGGCGCTGGCCCCCCTTTCCCTGGCGCGCGGAGCGCGCCAGGGGCGGCGCCGGGCGCGACGCTGGAAGGGCTCAACGCCGACCGAGTAAATCCGCGCGGGCATCCGATAGCGTTGCAGATCAGGGTGAGGGGTCGCGTTTCATTCAAGGACAGTGTAAGACCTTTTAGACAGGGGGTCTCACTGGCCGAAGGTGTGTCTATAGGGCTCTTAGCACGAACGAGAGCAGGTGAATTGGGGAGAAGGGCGTAGGGGTCGGAGTCATGTGAGGAGGGTTGAGGGATTGTCGAGGGGGATCGAGGCAGATGTTGCGAAGGTGCCCAAAGGGCAGCGACGAAAGAAGGGGGGCGGACAGGGGATGTGGAGCGGGAGTGTGAGTCGGACGGGCGCCGGCGGACGTGGTTAGACGAGGCGAGGCGGAAAGGGGGTTGAGGCGAGCTACGCGCGCTCGCGCCTCATTTGGCATTTTACCCCATCCCAACCCACCTTTGTTTCTCTACCTGCGGACTCGCGTCGTAACCGACCTGCAATTCCACCCGAAAGACCGCGTCGTGTCAACCGGCTGTTGCGTTCACGTGCTGTTCCCCGTCCATGTGGGCACCCCTCGCGCGCTTCGTGGCCCCACAAGGGGTTTCACGAAAGCCTCAGTGGCACGGTCTACATGCGCTTCTCCGCCGATTTGGGCACCTCCATTACATACATCGCGTCCCAATTGGGAGCTCCACCGGAGGCCCACACGGCAGGGTTCGCGCCCGCTCCCCCCGCCCACTTCGGCACACCCCTCACACGGTTCGCGGCCCCACAGGGAACTCCGCGTAAGACCCTGGTGGCGACGTTCGCATGCGTCTCCGCCGCCCAGTATTTTGGCTCATAGCTCCATAAGGAGCTCCGCCCGAGGCTTCATTGGAACCGTTCGCGTGCGTCTCCCCAACCATTACGGCGCACCCCTCACATGGTTCGTGGCCCCATGAAGTGCTCCACCGAACGCTCCGAATTGCGACGTTTGCATGCGTCTCCCCCAGCCATTTCGGCGCACTTGTCTTGTCAACGCGTCTCGCAGCCCCCGTGCGCATGTCCAGTGCCCCATACTTCCCGCGGCGCGCTGCCTACGAGGAGATGGTCATGTGATGCGTGATGTCGCAGCTGCATATGGCGGGGTCTTTCGCCAGGCGTGTTTTTGTGTGTTTTTTATATAAAAATGAGAACCAGAAAGCGCATGTTGCAACTGCTTGGCGGCAGGGGCAATCATGACAACACGATGCGATCCGTTTTTTGTTGTTTTAAACCAATGCGCGGGCGCAGCACGCGCCATGCGAAACAAACGCCAGCCGCGTCGCATCTGCACTTCTGAACCATAGTACATTGGGCAA
Source organism: Prorocentrum cordatum (assembly GCA_963575745.1). Classification (NCBI taxonomy): domain Eukaryota; class Dinophyceae; order Prorocentrales; family Prorocentraceae; genus Prorocentrum; species Prorocentrum cordatum. The sequence continues at coordinate 439,604 of CAUYUJ010007869.1, forward strand.
CATACATGTGTACATGTGAGCTGTATGCAATACGTTGTCCAAGATGAAATCTGTGAGTGCGCGCGCTGACATAGCGTTGCTATGCAAACAAATCGTCGAACTGCACTACCGTCAAGGCGCGGAAACCAGGATCGATTAGGGTCCGGGAGGGACTCGTTGTTCCTTGGGCCTGTGCATGGCAGTCCCTGGTGCCTTATGTTGCTTTTTTTTTTTCCAGCAGCCTGGCTGCGCACGGGGCGCGCAGTGTAGGTGCAACATGTGGCCCCAGGGGTCCCAATATATGGCCCGCGCTGCGTGGGCGCAATCTGTGTAGGTGCACGCGTGCCATGGCGCGGTATGTCGCACAGCCAATGATAATGCCATCGCCTGTTCTTTGCTCCCCCCAGGTGAACCACCCCCTCCTTCCCAGCCGGTCATTCCTTCCGCCGCTATGAAGATCCATTCGAAGAACCCGAGCGGCCGCCCACAATAGCCAACGCGTGGCTACATAATTTCACCTCAGCTTATTCTGCAGGGCCAGATTTTTCTGGCCCCCGCGCCATTTGTCGTTGAGTCGGCCGCAGCATCGCCGCGGCAAATGGGAGGGCATGTTAAATTGGGGCTCGTGCTTGGAAGAAAGATATAAGGCCCCATGAAAGCCCGCGCGGCCCGACGTAGAACAATTAGCGCCAGCCCCGATAAACTTTCGCAAGGCAGGCCATGTTGTGCACGTGTTCGACCTACGCGACCCAGTCCAGCGCAACGAAGTCCAGGTCAATGCAGCCCCGCGCGATGCAACAAGCTCGCTTTAGATCGCAGCCCATCGAAGCCCAGTCCAGTTCGGTTTTGCGTTGTCATCGAGCGGCGCACCAGTCCTGCGAAGCCTTAGCCGGCCCGACCTAGCACAGCTTGGCCCGATACCTTATCAGAGGGAAGTTCGATCAATGTTTGCTTCAAGCGGCCGCGGTCGAATCACGGCGGACGTAATCTCACCGTTCAGGACCTTGTGTTGCGTGAAGTCTGGCGTGTTTTGAGTGTACAGTGGTGTTCGCTCCCGTGCCATTTGTGCTTTTTGCGCCTTGCTTGTGCTCTGGTTTGCCAAGAGGTGTCGTTCGATCATAAGAAGTTGTCTGGGCGTGCTTCAGCCATTATGTCGCCCCTCCTCTTTCTTCCCTTCCCCGGCCCCCATGCGTTGAAGTTCGATTCGCGTGGTTATGCGGCTTCGCGCAGATGTGCCAGAAGACGCCCCGGGGCGGTGAAAAAATGCGCGTTCGCTTGCGTGTCCTCACCTTCGACTTCCTCGACTCTTCCTGTATTTCCGTCGGCGCGGCTCAGGTGTCGCTTCATTATCGGAGGAGACCAAACTCCCTGCGTCGGCCCGCCTTTCTGCCTACTGCAGGCCGATGGGGTCCGAGAGGAGTTCGATCGGCATGGCCCGCCGACGGGGGGGCTCGACGCCCGCTGCGACGCGCGCGCGATTGCCAGGCCAGGGGGAACCACCGCGCACCTCTCGCGTGACATAACGAGTCCGTCGTCGCGGTTTCTGCGCCCGCCCGCCCCGCGCTGATGCGCTACATCAGTTGAAATGCTACGCCAGCACGCGTGCGTAAAACGCGGCGGCGGCGCGTTGGCGGCGTCGAACTATCCATAAGGGGAAAGATTCCAGCGCCGATGGCGCAATGGCGCCGCTGGTGCCGCATGTTCTGTTTGGTCGTTCCGACACGTCTTCAGGACCCAGTGAGGGCGCGACGCACATTGCCAATCAATGGGCGCGCAAGATGTCATTGTCATGCCACAGGCAAACTTTGGAGGAACAGCGGGGGGCGCGACGTTTTTTTTTTTGCGCGGTTGTCTTTCGGTGCCGGGAGCAGCCTAAGTTCAGTCATTTCTTGGGCGGCGGGGGTTGGGTGGGGCACGCGGCGGGCTTGTGAGCGATTGGTGGGGCTGCGGGGGCTAAAGCCAGGCGCGCCTGGCGCCTGAACCCGGGCGCGGAATTCAACATGGCCTGAACCATGCTGCCCGGGATGATGCCCGTGCTGCTTTTATTATCGTCGCCATCGTTTTCTTCCACGTCCTTCTCTTCCTCCTGCGTTTTTTTGCAGACGCCGCTTATTTTCCTGCTGCTTCTCTCGTCGCTCGATCGCATTCGCGCCCGGATTCCCGGCCAGATTTCCTGGCCGAATTTCTCGGCCGGATTTTTGGCCGGATTCCTGGCCAGATTCCAGGCCAGATTTTCTGGCCGGGTTCTTGCGTCGCACAGCGGCCGGATTCCTGGCCGGATTTCATGGCCGATTTTTTTTGGTGCGGTTTTGCCTGAGACTTCATTGAAAGAAAACTCGGCGCAAAAATTCGGCGCAAAATTCGGCCCCCGCGCGCCCAATGCTCCAAGAGAAAAAATTCGGCGCGACGCCCTTGGAGGGGGTGCCCTGGCCGAAAAAAATCGGCCGCTGGCGTGGCGGGCGGTTGCGCGGCCCCCGATGGGCCGAGCGAAATTCGACCGTCACTCCCCGCGGGCCCAGAAAGTCCGTTCGGTCAAATCGCTCAGGGATCAAGAAGTGCAGTCTGTTCGGCAGACGAGTGATCGCGCGCGCGGCAGTTATTTGAAGCAGCATGAAAATCGCATTGCCACTGACTTGTCGGGACCAGCGGCCCATGGCATGGGGCGTGGAGGTCAAGGGCGCGGCTAGGTCAGGCGCGCCAATGATCGAACGCAAGAGGCGAGATCCCGCTGCAAGGGGAGGCCCGCGCGAAATTGGCAGTCATCCTGCGTCGTTTTTTTCAATGAAGTCCCGCTGAGCGTGGTTGGGCTGGACAGGGGGGGATGGCGACGGATAGTGAAGGTGGACAACAACAAAATCTAAACAAATGCCAGTTCGGCTGTACGCATCATGGCGACGCGGAGGGCCCATGAGACAGATGACGACGTCGATGTTCGCGTGAGTGGCCCGCCCTCGACCTCGGGCGCCCGAGCGCTTCCGAAACCCATTGGGCGCCGTCCGACCCCGTGGGCGCTGGGCATCGGGCAGAGGCTCCAGATTCCCCCCATCCTCTCGCCAGTCGCCCCCGTTCCTCCCTGTTCGGTTCGATCGACTGATCGGCGGTCACGTTGCCACCGCACTTTGGCCCCGAGCCCCAGGCGAACTGATCGCCTTGCGACGTCTGCGCGAATATGATCATGAGGTTTCTCGGCGTTTCTCGGGGCGCTGCTTCTTGAAAGAGCGTTTCGGGAACAGAAGCGGCGAGCCTTTTCAGCGCTCACGAGTCGTCGTTATTCGCCTGCGTTCGCGCGTGCGCTGCCGAGGGCGCAGCCTGGGATATTAGCGCATCAACGCCTGGCCAGTCATGAACTCTTCCTCCCCTTCCTCCTTCTTATCGCCCCTCTGCGTTGGTTTATTCTTGCTCTTGCGAAGTAGGTGCTCGGTGGTTTTCGCCCTCCCCCCCCCTCCCCCCCCCCCCGTGATTCTGATGAGTTGAGCATGACATGTGGGCCATTTGCGCGGCCGTCGCACTTTTGCCCGCAGCTGCAGCTGGGGCGTCCCAAAGTAGATTTTCGCGACGCGCTGGTGCCGCTTAGTTCGCGCGCGGGGGATGGGCGCCAAGTCGCGGATGCTCGCCCATGCGACGATTATGCGTGGCGTTTTCGGCGGTCTCAGCTCAAGCGGCAAACTTGCGCGCGCGCGGTCGTTGAAATGCCCCTGCGCTGCCAGGGGCAACGCCCGATGATCGCGAGGGAGGTCGCGCGTGCGGCCTCGCTTTAGCACCCTTTTTTTCCTGGCGCGGGCCCGTTGGTTCGAATTTTGGCACATGCAGGGTTCGTCGATCTTTTCCGGTCATGATTGCTCGGTTTCTTGTATTTTGCGATTGTTTTCAGCGGCGCGCGCTTGCCTGGAATTGGTTCATGAGTTCCTCGATGCGCCGACGGCCGTTTGAATTTCGCGCGTTGCCTTTTTGTGAGATATGCGTGGCGCAGTGCGGAGACCGCAGCACAGGCGATGCTGGTCACGCACGAAAGCCCTTCGCATTCGACGCGTTCCAAAAACATGCGATGTCAAACAATATGTTATCAATATTCGTCATTCGTTTCTGCACCCCGCCTCCTTGGTGACATAATTTCTGGTTTCGGGGAACTCTTAGCAACCACCTGTACACATGCAACTTATGCGATGCAAAGCGGAAGCACCCGCAGCATACGATCAGCACAAATTACCCCAGTGGCGGTGTTGCTGCGTATCACCTCTGTTTTTTCGGTGGTGCTTCCGTGGGGTAGCCTGGTTGCCCATTTTGAGGACATGCGAGTTCTTTGTACCATCGCCCTCTGCCTCTGCGCCTCAAGGTCCTTGATTTCTCTCCGCTGGAGTGGAGAAAGCCAGTGGCGGCTCGCGCCGCCTTCGCGTGCCTACGCAATGTATGTATGCTGCGCCAGTGGAGTTCTTTAGTGCTGCAGGGGTAGCGGCTCCGTCTTCGACCCAGGATGGTACGGCGTATAGGTCTTCGGGAGACCCTTCTGGGTTGCATGTTACCCTCATCAAAAAACGCCGACCGACACATTGGCAACTTTGTGAATATGTTGAGGGTGCACAAACTTTAATTCTAATTGATAAGCTGCCGACGCGAGAATATGACAACATGCTCGCGAACCGACTTGAGAACCACAGCCCGATATGCATGTGCACAACGTGGTCCGAATAAGCCAGCAAGGCAATACAACACATGGCTGTGCATATACAACATGTTATCAAAAGTGCAACGAACCTGATGAACCAGTGCAACCGTCATGACATGTAGCGGTCCCCGACGCTAGCTGACATGCTTAACCATGCAACGCGATATTCACGACCTGGATTGAAGCGCGAATTGTATCATACAAGTTGGACACATCTGCCGACCATGCTATACGTATGGTAACTTTCGCGAGCCTAGTCTGCACTAAACGAAAACATGTCTTGGCATGGCACAGCCATGCGATAGTTCGTTTATACACACATATATATACACATGTATACCCAATGCGTATACATGAACACATTTCATTCTGGATCAGCATATAGTAAGGTAGACGCTTGATCTTGCTTAGTAGATCAGGCATTATTGAGTTACCATGCTTAAGCGGTTACGATTGTTTAGCTAACGGTGTTAGTTCGCCAACGTTTGCTTTACACAGCAGCCGAAGTATCTTAAAGTTTGTAGCGGCATAACAGGTCACATTTCGTTCTGACAGTCTACATCTCGCTATATCAGTTCATGACAGTGTTGCTTGCGGCAAGTCCCGCCACCGTGCCAGCCCAGCATGCCCGGCGGCTCTCTTTCGAGGGGACACTGGAGGAGCGCAATGGATGTTTTTTGGAATCTCGTGGGAGGCCTCTCGAGGGCCTCTTTGAGGCAATTTTCCGACGTTTGGGGAACCGTTTTGGGCCCTCTTGGGGGCCCTTTGGGGGCCTCTTGGAGCCTTGGGCGGCCTCTTGGGGGCCTCTTGGGCGCTTCTCGGGGCCTCCTAGAGCCTTCTTGGGGCCCCTTGGGGCGGAAGGCTCGGATTTCTCTGGGCTTCTTTTGAGGCCGTTTTTGGGCGCCTCTTGGGCCGTCGTGGGGCGCTCTTAGGCCGTCTTGGGGCCCTCTTGGTGGCCTTTTGAGTCGTTCTGAGGTGGTCTTGGAGGCCTCTTGGGCTTTCTTGTAGCGTCGGAAAGCCGAAACGGCGAGAGCGCCAAAACCCGTCAAAAACGCACGGAAAATTAACGAGGCCATCTTGGGCGTCTTCAAGCTTTTGTTCGGCGACCCATGCCACTCTTGGACCGTCTTGGAGTCTCCTGGGTCGTCATGGAAGCCAGAAAGAGCCCTGGGGAGGCGCCATGGCCGCTCCGGTACCCTTCGGGAGCAAGGGCGATGCACGCAGCATTACACGACCCGGATGGGTGGGGCCTTTAGAAGATTACAGAAACCCTACCAGACAGCCTTTGGTTGCAAGGTGGCACGGTGGCGGAGTGATTTACAATTGTTGGCAAACAAGTTGATTCATTGGCTGACGCCGCACCGCCGACCCCTTGGGGCGGCAGTGAGATTGAAAAACGGAGTTTGCGGAACGATTTCTGGGGAATCTTGGGGTTGCAGCTTCTTGGGATTTCGTCGGGGGCGGTTGGCGGATCACCGCTCTGCTTTGGGGGTCTCTGGGCTCTCCTGGCAGCACTTTTGAGGCCTCTTGGGACCGTTTTGAGGCCTCTTCTGGGCCTCTCGGGGGCCTCGTGGGAGCCTCTTGGGGGCCTATTGGCGCCTCCTCCGGTTTTTTCGAAGCCGAGTGTTCGAAAAATGTTCATTCGGGTTCCCCCTCTGGGCCTCCTCTTGGGGCCGTACTGGGGCCCTCCTGAGTCGTTTTGGAAGCTTCTGGGGCCGTCTTGGGGCCCTCTTGGACCGTCTTGGAGCCCTCTTGGGGGCCTCTTGGGCTATCTTGGGTCGATCTTAAAGGCTTCTTGGGCCGTTGTGGGCCTCCCGAAAGCCCAAAAAGGCGAATGTGCTAAACATGTACGTGTTCCTTAGGGAATGGGACGATTTTTGCTTCTGGAGGGCCGCTTGGTGGCTTCTTGGGGCGTCTTGGGGGCCTCTGCGATCGTTTCGAGGCGATCTTGGGCGTCTTGGAGCGACATCGTCCAGGGGGCCTGTTGTGGCCCTCTTGGCCCGTTTTGGGGCCCTTGAGGCTCCAAGGGTGCGGCCGACACTTTTGCCCCCCCCCCTCCAAACCGGCCGGACCGGACTCCCGGGGGAGGGGTTTGGGGAGGGGGAAGCATCTCACACGCCGTAACCACAAGGGGTCGGCGGATTAAGTTAAAACGCTTGTTCAGGTAAGTAAGGGGAATTCGTCATAATGTGTGGGGGCGCCCACCCCGTTGGCCTTGTCCTCCTGGGTCGGCGGTTTGTGCGTGACGTTCCATGTTATCTTTTTGTTTGGCCTCCTATGGCCTCCTATGGCTTGTCTTTTATGGCTTTCCTCGGGCTTACCGCCCTATCGGTCCTGTGCCCTGGGTTCAGTCCGTGGCTGCTTGGCCTCTGTGGCTTCCTATACTAAGCTTCCCATTGCGTCTCCGGGGCTTGCATATGGCTCTGCGCTTTACTCGGCCTGGTATTCGGGCTGAGGCCGTTTGTGTGTTGGCCTGTTCTGTCTGCCGCGCACATGCAGTCCCGCAGCAGTTCCACGAACGTATTGGTTGGGGTCCACGTGCTTATCATCATGTCTACAGCAGGGATTTGCTTGTAACCATGCGAATCAAAGTTTCAAGCGACCACCCCTTGCCACAGAACAGCGCATGATCAGTCAATCAGTCGCCCACCTACCCCAGCCATCGAGCCGATCAAACAGTCAGTCAGTTGGCCAGCCAGTTAATTAGCTTGGTAAGCAACAGTACTGGGCCACACAAAAAATCTACGTAATGTACAAACAGTCGTACGACGAATGATTCAGTCGTTCGGTTAACTTGGTCATTTAATCAGCCACGAGCACGGTCGATCCGCAAATCAGCCAGGCAGTCGGACGCAGTCGGGCATGTCTGAGTAAGCCGATCACACGGTAGAGGCGATGCCCTTTGCCAGCCTCATACATATCGTTCATCCCAGGCAACAGGAGAGGCTATTTTGTTTAGCATCACGCCAACCCTTTTTTCAAACGTTTCATCGATGGGATGTGCCTGGTGCTTGTGCGATGCCCGAACGACCGAATTGTCTCTCTTATCGCTTGGGGCATGGGGCATTGCGGCAGGCTGGGATGCTTGTTTGACGCAGCACAGAGACCGCGCGCCGCGAGGGCCTTCCGCCAGCTACCAGCACGGCGGACGACCCAGCGGGGAAGCGGATGGGGACGGTGCGATTTGGCCGACCCTTCACCATGCCATCGCCCTCGCGCACCTCCTCTTTCCCGTCCCTCTCCTCCCCCCTTCCTACCATTACCCCCCTTTGTCTCTGCCCCTCCCCCTTCCCAGCCTGCTCTCCCTCCCCCTCCAGTCGCCCGTTTCCCTCCATCTCACCCATCTCGTTTCCCGTATCCTTCCTCTCCCAACACTGGAGTACCACAACAATTAGCATAGTTGGCAGACACACGTGAGCTGAATAGTTGTTTTTCGGTTGCGGCCGCGCTACTACCAGCAACGCAGCCAAACAAAAAAACGAGTGATCACGGTGCCGAACGCCATGATCATGCTAGGCGTGACCATGACATTGCCCGCTATTGTTTTGGGAGTTGAGGGCCTGTGCATTCGAGCCAAACGTCTACATATAATGGGGGACCGGGCCCGGGGGCGGGGAGCCGGCGCCACGACCACAAATGTGGGGCCCGGGCGTCGTCTTCCTTCTGTTCATACGGGGGTTCGGCGACCCGGGGCCGACACGGTCCCAAGAAGCTGCAGGGAGGACCCAGGAGGCCGCAGCGATGGCTCCAGACGCTTTTCAAGACGACTCCCATGACGCCAAGAAGGCCCCCGAAGGCCCCGAAGACTATGGGAAAACTTATTTTTTGGCGTGTTCGCCTTTTGGGCGTCCACTGCGTCCAAGACGGCCCAAGAGGCACCCAAGCAGGTCGAGGATGCCCCCAAGAGAGCCCCAAGACGGCCTCTGAGGGGGCCAAGACGGTCCACGAGGCGCCCAAACCGCCCAAGAACGCCCCAAGGCGGCGCCCAAGACGGGGACGAGGAACCGGAAATTCAAGCCTTTTGGCCCAAGGGACCCCCAGGAGACCCCAAGAGGCTCCAAGAAGGGCCCAGAAGCCCCAAGAGGCCCCCTATGAGACCCGAAAGAACACCAAAAGAGGCTCCGAAGACGCCCCAAGAGGCACCCCGAGAGTGGCCCAATATGCAAACATCGCCGATTGCCTATAGGAAAACTAATGTTGTCGCGTGTTCGCCCTTGGGGCGTCCACTGCGTCCAAGACGGCCCAAGAGGCACCCAAGCAGGTCGAGGATGCCCCCAAGAGGGCCCCAAGACGGCCAACGAGGCGCCCAAAACGCACAAGAACGCCCCAAGGCGGCGCCCAAGACGGGGACGAGGAACCGGAAATTCAAGCCTTTTGGCCCAAGAGACCTCCAGGAGACCCCAAGAGGCTCCAAGAAGGGGCCCTGAAGCCCCAAGAGGCCCCCTATGAGACCCGAAAGAACACCAAAAGAGGCTCCGAAGACGCCCCAATAGGCACCCCAATAGAGGCCCAAATAAGCAAACATCGTCGATTTCCTACGGGGGAACTTTTTTTGTTTGGCGTGTTCGCCTTTTGGGCTTCAGTAGGCACCCAAAACGGTCGAGGATACCCCCAAGAGGGCTCCAAGACGGCCCACGAGGAGGCCAAGACGGCCCACGGGCCGCCTAAACCGCTCAACGACGCCCTCAGTCGGCACCCAAGACGGGGACGAGGAACCGAAAATGAGAGCCATGTGGCCCGAGAGGCCCCCAGGATCCCCCAAGAGGCTCCACGAAGCGCCCAAGAAGCTCCAAGAGGCCCCCACGAGACCCGCAAAAACACCAAAAGAGTCCCCGAACACGCCCCAAGGGGCACTCCAATAGAGCTCCAATAAGCAAACATCGTCGGTTTCCGATGGGGAAACTTATTTTTTGGCGTGTTAGCCTTTTGGGCGTCCACTGCGTCCAAGACGGCCCAAGAGGCACCCAAGCCGGTGCAGGATGCCCCGACGAGGGCTCCAAGACGGCCCACGAGGGGGCCAAGACGGCCCCCGAGGCGCCCAAACCGCCCAAGAACGCCCCGAGTCGGCGCCCAAGACGGGGACGAGGAATCGAATATTCGAGCGTTTTGGCCCAAGACCCAAAAGGCCCCCAGGAGACCCCAAGAGGCTCCAAGAAGCGCCCAAGAAGCCCCAAGAGGCCCCGAAGAGACCAGAAAAAACATTTGAAGAGGCTCCGAAACAGCCACCCAAAAGGCCCCCCAAAACGCCCAAGGACAGCCCAAAACGACCCCAAGAAACCCCCAGAATTTAAAAGAACGGCCCAGGACGCCCCCAGGCAGCCCAAGATAGCCTTCGGACGGCGTTCAAGGCTCCCAGGGAACCTCCAACAGACTTCAAGAGAGTTCCAAGAGGCTCCCCGAGAGCGCCCGGAGAACCTTAAATCGTTCATTGTCGTATCTGGGGTATAAAATTTTGGCTTCTCACCATTTCATGCTTCCAGCGCTCCAAGACGGCCGAAGAGGCCTCCAATACCGCCCCAAAGCTGCCGAAGAGGCGCGTAAGACGGCCCCAATACGGGCCCAGAAGGCCCCAAGACTGCCGAAGAGGCGCCCAGGACAGCCCCAGACCACCCCATAACAGGCACAATATGGGCCCAAGAGCGGGAGCAGGAGGCCTCCTGAGACTTCCGAGAGGCCTCCAGGACCTTCAGAGGCCCCCAACACACCCCAGACCCTTGAGAGGCCTCCAAAAAGCCCGTCAAGGCCTCCAGAACACCCCAAGAGAGCTTCGAGAGCTGTCACGAGAGTGTTCGCAGAGTGTAACATCGTTGAGTTTCGTTGTTTTTTTCAATGTTTGTCGCCTTCTCACGCTTTCCCGCTTCCAACGCTCAAAGACCGAGAACCGGCTTAAATATGGAATTCGAGATATTCATTTGTTCTCTCAAGTTGGGGTTCTTATTCCCAATCATCCTCTTTCTCGACGTTCCCTTGTCCATCCGACATCCTAGCCATCTTCATTCACTCGAAGTCGGGGAGAGGCCGCCGCCCCGAAAACATCAACATCGTTGGTTTTTAATCTTTGATTGTAATATTTCCCCCTTCGCTGAGGCCCGCTTGTTTGTATCCATTCGCTCAAGTTTTGGGGGCCGATGCGGTGGCAGCGCCTCGAGGAGTTGGCTGCCAACGGTCTGCTGGCCTACCTAGGCCGGTGCCCCACTTGCCCAGCAGCGCCCGCTTTCCCGGCGCTGCCATCGCTCACGCGCGGGGCCTGTCCGCCCTGCCCTGCCTGCCCGTCTTGCATCTGTGGAGGGCAGACGGTGCCGGGAGAGTGCCCGGCGGCACCGCAGCTCGACTGCCCCTGGAGCTACTGGCTGGCCCTGGGCATCTTCATCGGCGTGCTCGCGGGTTGGACCACGGTCTACTTGTTTGGTTTGGCGCGCGGACTGGCCGCGCGAGCCTTGAGTGCAGTTTCTGGATCCTCGTTGTCGGCGCCCGCTACGCCGAACAGTCTCCGCGATGGACACGTTGGACATCCCCGAACCCCAAGTTCTGGTGTGCTATCCCGATGACGCTGGCGGCATGATATGGCATCGTCGCATCCTGGCCAAGAAGGTGACTGCCGGCGCGCGGATAGCCATCACTCCTGATCTCGAGTTCGTCCGACACAATCTTTTACGGCAGCGGCGCACCGCGTTGGATCGGAATGCGATGTCCCCAGCCGCCGGTCGAGCTCAGACCGATGGATTCGACCCCGCGCCACGCGCAGAGATCTTCGCCCTCGAGAGACGGGCGGCTGTTCAGGCTGCCGTTTTGGGCGACGACGATCAGGACATGGAGATGGAGAGTATCGCGCGGGTGGTTTCTGAGACGGCGCACCTTCGGTTCGCTCAGATCCCGACCGATCCCGAGATCCAACGGGCGACCCTGGGACAGACGAGAAGGGGTCGCCTTGCTCAGCGGCATAGAGGTTTTCGTGGAGAAGGTTGAGACGAACCAACTTCAGAGCTGGAAGGCGCCCCGACAGACGGGAGCAGGTGACCTTCGGATCTTGGGGGATCATCCCGACGCCCCTGGGCGTCGGCACCTCGCACTCTCAGAGGCAGTCTCCTTGATGCGCGAGACCACCTTCGACGACTGGGTCATGCCAGGACCGCGAGTGGCTAAAGAGTGGCTCGTCTCTGTCAGAGATGGCCCTGGCGATCTGACTTCTTATCGTGGACAGTGGGCCCGCCGTTCAGGTGTGAGCGAGTCTTCGGCTGTGGCCCACATTCACTATGTCCTTTGTGAGGTGGTGCGGTTGGCGATGCAGACTGTTCAGTTGGATGTCGCGAACCTGCTGAGTTTCGAATTCGCCATGCGGAGGATCTGCCGAGACGAGACGGCGGTCGCCCGGAACCCTCGACACCCAGGCTACGGCGGCCTAGAGATCGCGCTGCGTGCCCCGACCACCGAGCAGGGCCCGGCCAGCGCGAACAAGTTCACAGAGTGGGCGACGGGCCGCCTGAAAGAACATGCCGCGATCTACAAGCATACTCGGCTGTGGAACGAGGAACAGCGCGCCCTGCAGGCAGCGCGTGGCTCGGGAGACCACAGGAAGGGCAAGGGCCGCGGCTCGCGGCGGGGCAAGGGCGGCAAGGGCGACGAGGAGGACCACGACAAGCAGGCCTCGGGGTGACCGAGGCTCTCCGGGCTGAGTGTGATCCCCAAGCTCAGCCCCCAGCCACCACTCACGATCGGGGACAACCTACCCGGTGGATGCTCTCAAGACAGAGGCATGGGGACCCCTTCCCCTTGCCGCATCCATCTGCTGCTCAGCTTGAGAAGCCGGGCACCAGTTCCGAGCGGCGACAGCGAGCAGTTTCGGCGCGGGCTTCGCTCAACCACCTCGCTGCTGCTCAACCGAATCCGGAATCGTTTCATCAGGCATGCCGGTCAGCTCGGGCCCCGACGGCAGTCCAGGAATGGATCTTGGACAGCATCGTGGAGCGCGTCGATGCAGCGGGCCCCCCCGCCGGGCCTCTCGGCCGAGGGCGCCGCGCGCGTGCTGCTGGCGCCCAAGGGCTTGTATAGCCAGGAGCCGAAGACCCCTCGCGCCGTTCGACCTGACAAAGCTCAAGGTTACAAAAAAACGTGCGCGGCCGCGCTCTGTGGCCGACTTCTCACCGCCTCTTGCCGCGGAGATGGTCCGCAATCCAGCGCAGAATATAGAGAAGGATGAGGGAGAGATGGAGTTCGCGCGCCAGTCGGCGGACCCCTTCAGACCTTATTGGGATCCATTGCTTCGTTCAAGCCGTTTGGAACGATGGCGCCTGCTCAGGATGCTGTGCGAACTTGGCATTATCACGTTCAGGCGTCGGCTTCGCGCTCGAGCGGCCTTGTTTTCCTTGTGCAGAGGAAAAAGCCAGGCGAGATCATAATGATCGTTGACGCAAGGCAGGCCAACGCTCGCCATCGGGCACTCGGGCACTCCCGTCCACGCGGCTCGGGTCAGCCGGCGCCTTTGCGGACCTCGACCTCTCCGCGGGGAGCGGAGCCCTCGGCGGCGCTGGCAGCGTTGTCGGGTGGGGCCCCCGCGGGGACGAGGCGGACGTCGAGGACTGCTTCTACAACTTCGCGATGGGTGGGCTGGCAGAATGGCTTGGTTTCGACGACCCGCTGCCTGTCACGACGATCAGAGACACTTATGGCATCAATGTCGGCGCCTTCTGGGACCCAGATCTGAATGCGATGGTGCCTGCCGAGGATGACGTTGTGCTCTATCCGTGCATGCGTGCCACGTGCATGGGGCGGTCGTGGGCCTTGTATTTTGCGCAGGAGGCTGCGTCGGCGATGGCCGCGCGAGCCCTCCAGCCGCTCTCAGCTTCGGAACCTGCCGCGGTGAAGGAGCGCCACCCTGCACCTGATCTCAGCGAGTCCGAGGTGATGGGCAGCGTCTACGTTGACTATATCACGATCCTCGGCAAGACCGCACCTCCTGGCTCGAGAGGCGAGTTCCGCCCTTCGATGGGAAGCCGAGCGGCGCGGACCCCCCCTGGCGTGGACCTGCCCGGATGTCGCGACCCATCTGGAGACGGTGGGGATTGAGTTTGAGTTCAGGAAGGGACGCCTCCGCAACAAGGCTTCCCGCG
>CAUYUJ010007869.1:458352-495852 GCA_963575745.1 Prorocentrum cordatum
CAGAGACCTCCGAGAGGCCTCCGGGACCCCCCAGAGGCCCCCAACACACCCCTGATCCTTGAGACGCCCCAAAGAGACCCCGACGAGGCTCCAAGAACAGCCAAAGAGAGCTGCGAGAGCCGTCCCGAGAGGGCCCAAAGAGGGTAAAATCACTGATGTTCATGGTTTCTCTAATGTTTTTCGCCTTCTCACGCTTTCCCCGCTGAAGAGGCTCCCAAAACTGCCCCAAGACCACCCAAGAGACCCTCAGGACGGTCCCGAGACGGGCCAAGAAGGCTCCAAGATTGCCGAGGAGGCGCCCAGGACAGCCCCAGACCACCCCAGAACAGGCCTAAGATGGGGCCAAGAGCGGGAGCAGGACGCCACCAGAGACTTCCGAGAGGCCTCCGGGACTACCCAGAGGCCCCCAACACACCCCCGATCTTTGAGAGACCCCAGAAAGACCCCGACGAGGCTCCAAGAACAGCCCAAGAGAGCTGCGAGAGCCGTCCCGAGAGGGCCCAAAGAGGATAACATCGTTGATGCCCCATGGTTTTTCCCAACCATCCTGTGGTGTTGGGTCCTCGTTTTGAAGAGACAGCGCCCCGCGTCTCTCCTCCTCCTTCTCTCCTCCTCCCCCTCCTCCCTCCTCCCCCTCCTTGCCTCTGCCCTCCGCATGTCTCTCTGTCGGCACACCCCTCACGCGTTTCGTGGCCCCATAGGGAGCTCCAACAACGGTTCCAGTGGTGGGACTCGCACGGCGGGTTCGCCCCATTTCGGCACACCCCTCTCACGCGCTTCGTGGCCCCATAGGGAACTCCACCTAAGGTCCCAGTAGCGGAACTCGCATGGCGGCCTCGCCTTATTTTGGCACACCCCTCACACGCTTCGTGGCCCCATTGGGAGCTCCACCTAAGGTCCCAGTGGCGCAGTTCGCATGTCGGCCTCGTCCCATTTTGGCACACCCCTCACACGCTTCGTGGCCCCATAGGGAGCTCCACCTAAGGTCCCAGTTGCGCAGTTCGCATGGCGGCCTCGCCCCATTTTGGCACACCCGTTACACGCTTCGTGGCCCCATAGGGAGCTCCACCTAAGGTCCCAGTGGCGCAGTTCGCATGGCGACCTCGCCCCATATTGGCCCACCCCTCACACGCTTCGTGGCCCCACAGGGAGCTCCACCTATGGTCCCAGTGGCGCTGCTGGCATGGCGGCCTCACCCCTCACACTCTTCATGGCTCCATAGGGATATGGTCCCAGTGGCGCAGCTCGCGCGGCGGCCCCGACCCATTTTGGCACACCCGTGACACGTTTCGTGGCCCCATAAAGAACTCCACCTATGGTCCGAGTGGTGCAGCTGGCATGGCGGCCCCGCCAGGGAGCTGGGCTTCACCGAGTTTACCCGCGAGGCTTGACCTAAGGAACGGCCCGCCCGAGCTTCGCCGTCTCTCGACGCTCTGACTGTTTGGCCTCGCGCCGCGGGCGACCCGCGCGCTTCGCTGGGACCCACTCGGGGCGACCAGCGCGCGTCGCGGCAATTCCGCGCTGCGCTCTGCCCAGAGCCTCGCTCGCCCCCGTCGTCGATTTGCCAACTGGCCACAGCCTTGCCCGCTATCAGCCAGCCAGCTAGCTCTCTCTGCTCCGCGCAGCGGACGACCCGCGCGCGTCGCCGGAACCCCTTCGGGGCGACCGGGGCGACCAGCGTGCGTCGCGGGGACTCCGTGCGGCGCCGTGCCCGCAGCCATGGACATCGGCGTGCACGGGCAAAGAGGTAGAAAAAGGAAGGGATGGAAACGGGTGCGATCCTCGTGAGGAGCGTGTCGACATGGGCGTCGACATTCACGCACGCAGACTGATTCGCACGCAGACTCATTCACAATCAGACCCACTCGCGCTCAGGCTCGCCCGTTCTCAGTCGCTCGCACTCAGACCGACCGTCTATGTTCGCATTGTGGATCCCGCCACGCATTTCGGCACGCCGCCTCGCACGGTTCGTGGCCCCATAGGGAGCGCCAGCGAAAATGATATTCACAATTGCGGTATTCACAACTGCATATGATTGGGTCCTTCAACCCTCGAAGACCGAGGATTTGGAGAGGAAGCCAAACATGGAATTCCCAGAACCCCCTTTTTTCTCAAAGTGGGTTTCCTACACGGGAATCCTACACATCCCCTGACATCTGGCCGGTACCGCGCCTCCCGGCTTCCCGGGGGGAGACCCCAAGTCGCCGAATGACAGCCCAGCCCGACCCCAAGGAGCCCCCAGAACGTAAAGAACGGCCCAACACGTTCCCGCGCAGCCCGCGACACCCTTCCGACGGCTCTCCAGGCCTCCAAGAGGCCTCCAGAAGGGGCGCACCCAAAGAGACCCAAATGAGCAAACATCGCCGATTTCCCATTGGGAAACTGACATTTTTGGCGTGTTCGTCCTTTCGGTTTCCATTGCGTCCAAGACGGCCCCAAAGGCACCCACCAAGAGGGCTCCAAGACGGCCCACGAGGGGGCCACGACGGCCCACGAGACGCTTCAACCGCCCAAGAACACCCCCCAAGAACCCAAGAGGCCTTCCCGGGGAACTTCCACAGCGCCTCAGGAGGGCCCAAGACGCTTCCCAGGAGCCCCCAGGATGCCAAAGGATGGTCCAAGACGCTCCCAACCCAAGCAGTCCAAGTCAGCCTTCCGACGGCTCTCGAGGCTCCCAGGTGGCCTCCAAGAGACCCCAAGAGAGGTCCTAGAGGCGTCCCGGGACGGCCCGAAGAGGCCAACGTCTTTGATTTCCACTTGTTTCTGCAACGTTTTCGGCCTCTCGCGTTTTCGAGCTTCCAATGGTCCAAGAGCGCCGAAGAGGCTCCCAAGACCGCCCCAAGACCACCCAAGAGACCTCAGGACGGCTCCAAGACGCGCCAAGAAGGCTCCAAGACTGCCGAGGAGGCGCCCAGGACAGCCCCAGACCACCCCAGAAGAGGCCCAAAATGGGCCCAAGAGTGGGAGCAGGAGAGGCTTCCAGAGACCTCCGAGAGGCCTCCGGACCCCCCCAGAGGCCCCCAACACCCCCCCGATCCTTGAGACGCTCCAAGAAGACCCCGACGAGGCTCCAAGAACAGCCCAAGAGAGTTGCGAGAGCCTTCCCGAGAGGGCCAAAAGAGGGAGAATCATTGATTTTCATGGGTTCTCTAATGTTTTTCGCCTTCTCACGTTTTCCCGCTTCCGACCCTCGAAGATCGAGGAATGTTTTGGAACAAACGGAATTCCCAGAATACCTTTTTTTTTTCCAAAGTGGCACTCCGACTCGGAGATCCCACACATCCCCTGACATTTGGCCAGTACCGCGCCTCCCGGCTTCCCCGGGGACCCCAAGACGCCCAAGGCCTCAAGACGACCCCAAGGAGCCCTGAGAACATAAAGAACGGCCCAACACGCTCCCGCGCAGCCCGCGACACCCTTCCGACGGCTCTCCAGGCTTCCAGATGGCCTCCAGAACCCCCAGGGCGTCCGGAAGATCCCACACCCCTAAGGGGCCCGGCTAACAAAACCCGCGAGGCACAAACAAAAAACAGCGCCGAACAGCGCCGATGAATTGGAATAAAATTTAAATCCCATAATTCCTTCTTTGTTTTTCAAGTTTGGCCCCTGGTCTACTCTTGCACAACAGACCACAAGTCAGACCCCTTCACCTCCCCCCCCCAAAAAAAACAGGAAGCCTTTGAGGGCCCCAAATCGTTGAGTGCCTAAAGGAAATGGATGAGTTCTGCGTTTCCGCACTTCCCCTTCTATACGATTCCGAGGCTTGCGCAGGGCCTCCAAGGGAGTCCCTGGACGCAAGAAGCGACCAACATGATATTACATGAGTTGGCCGATCAAGCCCAGCTAGAACTTGAGCGCGCGCGAAGCTCGCGCGTTGGTTCTAGTTTCAGTTTCATCTCCTCTCGTTTCTTCTCTCATGATTTCCGTCTCTCCCTCTGCTCCATTCGACGGTTGAAGAAAAAGGAGATCAAGCAGGAACACATTAATAATGCGACATATGTTTATTTTGTTTGAGAAAGTCTTGAGGGCGCCAGCAGTTGTTAGTGAATGCAGGGCTCACGCATGTGATTTTCAGCAAGGGCACTCTCGACGTGATGGCGGTGGCAGAGCCGTTGGAGCAGGCAGCGTCGTGGTGCTCGCGCCAGATGGGCTCGATGGAGGCGAAGCGGCTGGTTGCACTACTGGAGCGCACTGCCCAGAGAAAGTACCTGAGTGCGCTGTTTTTGGCGATGGCGGGGCTCCTGTCCGCGACCAGCAAGGCGCAGCTGTTTACCACATGGTCGAAGTCTTCGGTTCCAGTGCCGAGGAGGCCGAGAATTTGCTGCAGAAGCTCTGCGAAGGCAAGCTCTCACATGCGGAGTTGGACAAGCGGGTGAGGATCCTAATAGCGCAGACAAGTGCGATCTCTTCGTGAAGGGCTGGCCGGTATTTTCAGAGCTTCATTTTCGTTAACGCTTCAGGGGTCTTCAAATGAAGTTTTCCTTGTTGTATTCGTTCCTCCAGGGCTCCATCGACAACGAGGGCCTGGGGTGCCCGACCTTTTCCTGCTTGGCAACCTCATCGGAAGCTTGACGGGCAGCGGTCCACATCTACAACAAGAAAGTCCCCTTCTCCCCTCTCGGCTCCACCCCCTTTCAGTTCCCCCCCCGTTCCCTCTCCCCCCCCTACCCACCTCATCCTTCCCTCTTCATCCCCCCTCATCCACCTCCCTTCTTCATTCATCCTCCTGCTTTTCACGCGATGATGAGAACTGCCAGCTTCCCAATTGATGGGAAGGGGACTCCACCACACTCAAACCTGGCCGGTGAGACAGCAAGAAAAGGGAGAGTGGACAGCATGCTTGCCAAACCCGCTGCCACGATCAACGCCATTTGAAACCAGGGCGAGGGCCAGAAGCAAAACCGTAGGCAAAAGAGGAGGAGAGGAGGAGGAGGACAGTGAACAACCGTTGCCATCGTGTTTTTGCATGGAAAATCGAGTCTCTTGCTTATGACGATTCCTCATCAATCCTCTTCATCGTCTCCATTCTCCATCCCCTCACACCTCACTTCGTCTTTCTCCTCGTACCCTCCCTCCCCCGCTCCGCCTCCTTCCTTCGCTCAGCGAACTATGTCCTATACTTAGTGGTTTTTACCTAACAGCGAAGGCTGATAGGTTTCTAGTGGTGTCAAGAGAGAGCATCTGATGACTCAGAAGGGAGGTCTGGGCGGCATCCGGACAGCGAGGGCCGGGCTCAGGGCCGGGCTCGTTTTAAGCAAACAGTCACACACTTCGTGCTCTTCGACCTCCCAGAACTCCATTCCCGGGCCACATTTTGAATGCCCGGAGCCAACTGTAGGCCACTTCGTGCTCTTCGACTTCCCAGAACTCCATTCCCGGGCCACATTTTGAATGCCCGGAGCCAACTGTAGGCCACTTCGTGCTCTTCGACTTCCCAGAACTCCATTCCCGGGCCACATTTTGGATGCCCGGAGCCAACTGTAGGCCACTTCGTGCTCTTCGACTTCCCAGAACTCCATTCCCGGGCCACATTTTGGATGCCCGGAGCCAACTGTAGGCCACTTCGTGCTCTTGGACTTCCCAGAACACCATTCCCGGGCCACATTTTGAATGCCCGGAGCCAACTGTAGGCCACTTCGTGCTCTTCCACTTCCCAGAACTCCACTCCCGGGCCACATTTTGAATGCCCGGAGCCAACTGTACGCCACTTCGTGCTCTTCCACTTCCCAGACTTAATCATCTTCATCATCATCATCGTCCCCGTAGCCTTCTTGGCTACAGCCCTCCGTCGTGGAGAGCCAGAAGCACCGGTTCGCCATCGACGCTGACGCGGGCTGAGGCTGAGGCTGAGGCTGAGGCTGAGGCTGAGGCTGAGGCAGGCTGAGGCTGAGGCAGGCTGACGCGATGCTGACGCGGACGCTGATGCTGACGCCACGATCGTCGAGGCAGGCTGAGGCTGAGGCTGAGGCAGGCTGAGGCTGAGGCAGGCTGAGGCTGAGGCTGAGGCTCATGCAGGCTGAGGCTGAGGCAGGCGGAGGCTGAGGCCGAGGCTGAAGGCAGACTGAGGCTGAGGCTGAAGCAGGCTGAGGCTGAGGCTGAGGCAGGCTGAGGCTGAGGCTGAGGCAGGCTGATGCTGAGGCAGGCTGAGGCTGAGGCTGAGGCTGATGCAGGCTGAGGCAGGCTGAGGCTGAGGCCGAGGCTGAAGGCAGACTGAGGCTGAGGCTGAAGCAGGCTGAGGCTGAGGCTGAGGCTGAGGCTGAGGCAGGCTGATGCTGAGGCAGGCTGAGGCTGAGGCTGAGGCTGATGCAGGCTGAGGCTGAGGCAGGCTGAGGCTGAGGCCGAGGCTGAAGGCTGAGAGGCTGAGGCTGAGGCTGAGGCTGAGGCTGAGGCTGAGGCTGAGGCTGAGGCTGAGGCTGAGGCTGAGGCTGAGGCTGAGGCTGAGGCTGAGGCTGAGGCTGAGGCTGAGGCTGAGGCTGAGGCAGGCAGGCTGAGGCTGAGGCAGGCTGAGGCTGAGGCCGAGGCTGAAGGCAGACTGAGGCTGAGGCTGAAGCAGGCTGAGGCTGAGGCTGAGGCAGGCTGAGGCTGAGGCTGAGGCAGGCTGATGCTGAGGCAGGCTGAGGCTGAGGCTGAGGCTGATGCAGGCTGAGGCTGAGGCAGGCTGAGGCTGAGGCTGAAGGCAGACTGAGGCTGAGGCTGAAGCAGGCTGAGGCTGAGGCTGAGGCAGGCTGAGGCTGAGGCTGAGGGCTGAGGCTGAGGCAGGCTGAGGCTGAGGCTGTGACTGCGACTGCTGTTGCCACTGCGACTGTCATCGCGAATGCGACTACGACTGCGAGAACAGCAGAATTCTACAACTGGATTCTCATCTGAATCTTGAGGGGAATGCTTCCAGATATGCTCCTACACATTGCTGTTAGGTTCTTCCTCTCCCCCACTCGCCCCTCCCCCACCCTCCTACTTCCATGCTCCTCGCTCCCCAGCGGCCTCGGCACCCACCCCACCCGTCTACGAAACACGTCGTCACGGAGGTCTACAGGTCGCGCCCCCCGCCCGCGCCCGCGCCCTGCGAGAGGCCATGGCCGCGCCAGAGCTCTTTTACAAGCAGGCGGTCTCGCACGATCAAACGGGACAAACTTCGCAAGGCCCATTGGCAGAGCACTGGCAAGGAAATCTTGCGGGGCGGCACGCGGCAGCGGCCCGGCGCTTCTGGCGGTGGCGTCTGGAATGGTGGGCAGTGGTCTTCCCCTGCGGCTCCGAGTTGCGCGCGTTGCGTGGTCGTGGGCACGCCCGCGTTGCGCCGACTGGCGCTTCCTCCCGCGGCGGCCAGCTTCGGCGCGTTCCTGCTGCTCGACCACCCGTTCGGCAACCTGTCCAGGGGCGCCCCCTCACCCTCTCCGCGGCGAGCACGGCGGCGGCGCACAGGGTGCATTGCCAGGCGAGACGCTCCGCGCCAGCCAGCCCGCTGACGGCCCATTCGCTCCACTAGGCTAGTTCGAACCAGGTCCGAAGACACGCCTCGGCGAAACGTTCGCGCGGGCGTTTGCGGGCGAGCACCGAGCGCCAGCGCGAGTTCCGCCGCGCCACGCGGCTGCCGCGCACCCACACCGCCGACGAAAGGGCGGTGGAACGTGCTGGTGCCGAGGGGCCGCCCCCCCCGAAGAGGAGGATGGGCGGATTCAACGTTATTTCGTTTGTTTAATCTCGCTCGTTTAATTTCGCTCGGTTTGCATTTGGTCGGGTTTAACGTCGTTCGGCGTGTGTTTCGCCTGGATTTTAAATCCGTTCGGTTCGAATTCGCTCGGGTTTAATGGTCGCTCGGTTGAATTTAGCTCGGTCGATGCCCGGTCGCCGCCCGGGACACTGGATCCGATCTGGAAGACCAGAATTCGCTCAGATGGGGACTCGCTCGGGGCGAAAACTCGCTCGAATTTGAATTCGCTCGGGTTTAACTTCGCTCGGTTGGAACTCGTTCGGTCGAAGCCCGGTCGCCGGTCGCCGCTTGGGACACTGGAGCTGGTCCCAGAGGCCACAGTGCGCTGGGTGGGAATTAGCTCGGGGTGAAAATCGGCTCGATTTTAAGCTCGCTCGGGATTCATTTCGCTGGGTCGGGCCTCGCTCAGCCAATGCCCGATCGCCGCCTGGGACGCGGGATCTAGCCCCCGAGACCCGAATTCGATCAGATGACAATTCGATCGCGGGAAATTCGTTCGGGGTTTATTTCGTTCCGTTTGAACTCGCCCGGCCAGCATTCGCCGAATGCAGTCGGCGCGCCTGGGCCACCTTTTTCCCCCTGCACACCAGAACTCGTTGGGATGAAAACTCGCTCGACTGGAGGCCTGCTCGGCTGCGAAGTCGCTCGGTTTGCTTATTCCTCTTTTCCTCCTCCTCCAATTCCTCCTCTGACCTGAGTGCCTTCAACCTTGGGCGCGTCGCCGCGCGTCGTCCACGCGCAGCGCCGCCGACACACTGCTTGCGCAAGCTTCGCCATCAGGCGATTCTCTGACGCAGCGGCGCCGTTTCTCGCGCGGTCTCGCACGAACGCGATAAGCCGCGCGCGCGTGGAATCAGTCCCGATCTTCCTCCTCTCGTCTTTCTCAAACCTCAAGGCCTTCAACCTGGGGTGCATCGGCGCGAGTCTTCCACGTGCGACGCAGCCGAATCCCCGCGTCGCGCCAGCGTCGCCTTACCACGACTCCTCGACGCGCCGGCAACGATCCCCCGCGGCTGTGCGCGCGCGCGATTAACCGAATGTCAGCGCACGCGCTTCTGTGCATCATCTCTGCTATTCCTCCAACCTCCATGGTTTCAGCCTTGCTCGCGTCGCCTCGCGTCGACGACATTTCGCGCCGCCGAACCCTCGCGTCGCGTCGGCACCCCCCTTTCCGACGATTGGTGCCCCGATGCGTCGGCCTTGGTGCTTGCCCCCCCTAGCCGCCGCTTCGTGGGGGAGCGGGAGAACGACCGCCTCGTTCGGCCGCCGCTCGCCTGACCTCCAACGACGTGATTTTTTACCATTTGCGACCCAGAAATCCAAATCTCCCCCCTGGAGTGCATAAGTCGCTTTGGATGCAGCTACGACCCCGGGGGCCGAGCGCGGCCCCCGCGGGCGGACATCAGGGGGAAACGCTTCTAAAACAGAAAGCGCCCTCCTCACCTCCTCCGAATCGAGACCGCTCGCCCAGAAACCAGTCCGCCCAGGAACCCGTTCGCCCAGAAATCCGCTCGCCCGTAGGCCCGCTCGCCCGGGGGCCCGCTCGCCCGGAGGCCCGCTCGCGCGGAGGCCGTTCGCCCAGAGGCCGTTCGCCCGCTTGCCCGCTCGCGCGGCGGGCGGACCCTGGCGGGCGGGTTTGGTCGAGCAGGCGAGACATTATGCGCGACCGAGCTGGCGCGCGCGCAGCCTTGTGCGCGGGCCGGGCCGGGCGCGCGGGCCCTGACGGGCGGGCCGGGTCGGGTCGGGCGGGCGGGCCTTGGCGGGCGGGCTGGGTCGGGCGGGCGGGACATTACGGCGCGGTCGCAAGCGGGCCGGCACGCGCGCGCCCTCGCGGTCGGGCCGGGTCGGACGGGCAGACTTCGCTGGGCGAGCCGGGTCGGGTCAGGCGGGCGGGGCATTAACGCATGGCGCTCAATCGAACCGGCACGTGCTTGCCCAAACGTGCGGGTCGGGTCGGGCGGGCGGGCCCTGACGGGCGGGTCGGGTCGGTCGGGCGCGACGTTCAGGTTCGGTGCGCAATCGAGTTGGCGCGCGCGTGCCCTGGCGGACGGGCGGGCCCTAACGGGCGAGTCGGTCGGGTCGGGCGGGCGGGCCCTGACGGGCGGGTTAGGTTGGGCGGGCGGGGCGTTGCTGCATGGCCGCGGTCGGGCTGGCACCCGCGCGCCCTCGCGGTCGGGTCGGGCCTGGTAGTCGCCACCCACCAAGCCGCCCCGACCCAACCCGAAGCCCTTAATTTGCCATCCATTTCCGGTGTGGGCGGGGCCGGGAACTTTGAAAGACGCATGGGGCCCGCGCGCCCCCCAACCTGAAATTCGGGCCAAATTCGGCTCTTCGAGTTGGGTTGGGGCAGTCTGGTAGGTGGTCAGACGGGCGCGCCGGGCCGGGTCAGGCGGGCGGGCCGGGCGGGCGGGACATTGACGTGTAGTTCGTGATCGTTTTGGCGCGCGCCCGCCCGGGCGGGCGGGTCGGGTCGGGCGGGCGGGCTCTGACGGGTGGTTCGGGTCGGGCGGGCGCAACGCTGGGGCATTGTGCACAATCGAGTTGGCACGCGAGTGCCCTGGCGCGCGGGTCTGACGCGCGG
Organism: Prorocentrum cordatum; assembly: GCA_963575745.1. Taxonomy (NCBI): domain Eukaryota; class Dinophyceae; order Prorocentrales; family Prorocentraceae; genus Prorocentrum; species Prorocentrum cordatum. The sequence continues at coordinate 468,642 of CAUYUJ010007869.1, forward strand.
GCCCTAATGGGCGGGCTGGGTCGGGTCGGGCGGGCCCTGGCGGGCGGGTTGGGTCGGGCGGGCGGGGCGTTAGAGCGGCCGGCACGCGCGTGCCCTCGCGGCCGGGTCGGGTCGGGCGGGCGGACTTTGACGGGCGGGCCAGGTCGGGCCAGGCGGTCGGGTCGGGCGGGCGGGGCACAAAGTGCGCAATCGAACTGGCGCGCGTCTACCCAAACGGGCGGGTCGGGTCGGGCGGGCGGGCCTCGGCGGGCGGGTCGGTCGGGTCGGGCGCGACGTTAAAGCATGGTGCAGAATCGAGTTGGCACGCGCGTGCCCTGGCGCGCGGGTCGCGTCGGACGGGCGGGCCCTGCCAGGCGGGTCGGGTCGGGTCGGGCGGCCGGGCCCTGGCGGGCGGATTGGGTCGGGCGGGCGGAGCGTTACCGCGCGGTCGCAATCGGGCCGGCGCGCCCGCGCCCTCGCGGTCGCGGGCGGGCGGGGCGGGCCGCAGCGGGCGCGTCGCGTCGAGCGGGCGGGGCATGGCGGGCCAGGTCGGACGGGCGGACGGCGCGGGTCGGATTGGGTCGGGCGGGCGGACTCTACCGGGCGGGGCAGGTCGGGCGGGCTGGGCACTAAAGTATAATAAGTCTGCAATCGAGCTGTCACGCGTCTATCCTAGAGGGCTGGGCGGATCGGCCGGGCGGGCGCTAGCTGGCGCGTCGGGTCGGGCGGGCGGGGCGTTCAACTATAGTGCACAGGCGAGTTAGCACGCGCGTGCCCTAACGGGCCGGTCGGGTCGCCGGGCGGGTCGGGCGCGTCGGGCGGGCAAACCCTCGCGAGCGAGCGGGTCGGGCGAGCGGCGCATTAACGTATAGTGCATTATCGAGTTGGCACGCGTCTATCCTAATGCGCGTGTCCAGTCGGGTCGGGTCGGGCGGGCGGACCCGAATAGGCGGGTCGGGTCGGGCGGGCGTGGCATTAAAGTATAGCGCACAATCGAGTTGGCACGCGCGTGCCCGAATGGGCGGGCTGGGTCGGGCGGGCGGACCCTAACGCGCGGGTCGGGTCGGGTCGGGCGGAATAGTTAGATGTCATACGCAGTGGACTTGGCACGTGTCTACCGTAGCGGGCGGGTCGGGTCGGGCAAGCGGAGTTTGACGGGCGGGTCGGGTCCGGTCGGGCGGGCGGACTTTACCGGGCGGGTCGGGTCGGGCGGGCGGGACATAACATTATTGTGCGCAATCGAAATGGCACACGTGTACCATAACGGGTACTGACTGTTGTGTTGGAAACGGGGGTTTGGGGCATTTGGGGGCTGCAATGGAGACGGAAATTGTTGAGGAAGATTGTAATGTTTGGTTGCTCGCGGGGCTGGGGCTGTGAAGTATTGGAATATCGGATGATGTGTTGGAAACGGAGGCTTTGTAGTACTGGGTGTTGTGTTGGATACGAAGGTTGTCGACGAGAATTGTATGTTTGGGGTGCATATGGGGCGTGCGTTTTGCATGATTGCGTGATGTGTTGGAAACGTTGGCCGTGTAGTAATGCGTGCTGTGGTAGAGACGGAGGCTGGGGAATGTTGTGTTGCGGACGGAGGCTGTTGAAGAGGATGTAGTTTTTAGTTACATTTGGTGTGGGGGTTGTGGAATATTGGGGGTTGCGGTGGAAACGGATGCTGTTGAGAAAAATGATGTATTTGTACTTTTGGGGCGGAGGCTCTGGAGTATTAAGAGCTGCGTTGCAAACGGAGGGTGTGGAGTACTGGGTGTTGCGTTGGAGACGGAAGCTGTGGAGTATTGGGTGCTGTGTTGGAGACGGAGGTTGTTGAGAAAGTCTTGCTTTGTTGTTTCAGTTGGGGCGGTGGCGGGGGAGTAGGGTGATGGGTGATGTGTTGGAGACGGAGGCTGGGGAGTCTTGCGCGCTGTGGTGAAGACACAGGCTGTGGAATGCCTTGCTGGAGGTGGATGTTGTTGAGGAGGATGGTGTTGTTCTGTTACACTCGGGGTGTGGGCTGTGGTATTGGGGGCTGCGTTGGAGACGGAGGCGGTGGAGTAGTGGGTGTTGCGTTGGAGACGGAGGCTGTCGAGGAGCATGGTAGCAGTGTGCTTTTTAGTTACACCTGTGGCGGCTGCGGAGTATTGGGTGCAGTGTAGAGACGGAGGCTGTGGAGTATCGAGTGTTGTGCTGGCGACGGAGGTTTTGGAGTAGTGGGTGCTGTGTTGGAGACGGGGGCTGCTGAGGAGGACTGCATTTTGTTGGTTGCACCTGGGGGTGGCTGTGGAGTGTCGCGAACTGCGTTGGAGACGGAGGCTGTGGATTATTCGTTGTTGTGTTGGAGACGGATGTTGTGGAGTAGAGGGGTGTGTTCAGGCTACGCCAGCTGAGTATTGAATGGCGTATTGGACTCGAAGGCTGCAGGGGTTGCGGGAACGGGCCTCTGCAGGAGCGGGCCTCTGCCGGAACGGGCCTCTGCCAGAGCGGGTCTCTGCCAGAACGGGCCTTTGCTGGAGCGGGGCTCTGCCGGAAGGCGCCTTTGCCAGAGCGGGCTTGTTCGAGTGAATTTAGATTGTTCGGATTAAAGTTCGCTCGTATTTACATTCGTTCGAGTTGAAATTCGCTCGAGTTTAAATTCGCTCGGATTTAGAATAGATCGTGTTTAGATTCGCTCATGATTAAATTCTCTCGGCTAAAAATCCGCTTGAATTTAAATTCGCTCGGGTTGAAATTTGCTCGAATTAAAATTCGCTCGGATTTGAATTCGCTCGGGTTTTAATTCGCTCGGATGCAACGCTCTCGAACGGGCATCCGCGCCGGGGGGGGTCCGCGCAAGTACACCTAAGCAACCTGAGTAAAAACCAGGCGACACGAAAATGAGCGAAACGAAACCGTACCGAACAAACAAACGAGCGAAACAAGCGAGCAAAACGAACGCGAGCGAAAAAACGCGAGCGAACAAAACATCGAGCGAACAAAGCATCGAGCGAATCAAAACCGAGCGGGCAGAAAACGAGCGAAAAGAAAACGAGCGAGAACAACAAAAACAACGAGCGAAACAAAACGACACCACATGGGCGACCTGGTTCGCCCCCCCCCAAGGGGGAGGGCGTGTGGCCATTCTTTTGTGGCAGGCACGCTGGCCTCGCGGCCGACTTCCCGCCGCGCAGCTGGGCGCTGCCCTTCCGTCTGCAACAAAGCACTCACGACGATAGCAACATCCTTTACACTGCACGGTTGTTGTCCAGAGTTTCGTGCTTGGCAGAGCTCAGGTTGCGGAGCCCTTAGATTGCCGCGGCGGGCTTGCATTTAGATGTTGTTGATTGTTGGACCTCTCTCCCCTCCTGTCCAGAAATTTGCAGACTCTTTGGGGCCCCTTCCATGGCTCTGGAGGGTCGAGAAGTCGCGCCCAGAAGGAAATTCAAAGACCCCTTTAGTGCTGAATTCTCTGTGCAGCAGCGAATTTCGTTACTTTTTCGTTGCGTCCAACTTCTGCGCAGCAGGGCATAGGTGCCAGAGGTGCCAGAGATGCTTTGGCATCCACACTGCCCACCCTGACGCTGTTTCGCGTGCCAGGCACCGCCCTCATTGCCAAAGGGCGTCTCTGCCAACACCTGTTTGTTTCAGATGGCCGGGCAAATCATGCTAGCCGCTAGCTCTGAAGTCGAAATTGGGCGCGTCTATCCTCCTGTCCTTGCCGCGTGGCCGATGGCTTGCGGGGCACACTGCACCCAGCCGCCGACTGGTGTTTCCTTCCCCTGCGTCTCGTTACGCCCCTTCTCGTCCCCCGGAGGCGGAGCGCCGGCTCGCCTTGTTGGAATTTGCTTTCTCTTCGCATCATCTGTCTGTCTCGTATTCGCTCCTCCCCGAATGGTGCAACTCCAGAGCTAGACCAGAGCGTGAGGCTCGCCGCACCGCATCAGCGCGATGTGGTGCAAGCTATTATTTCCCTTCTGTCCAGGCCGCGTGACCGATGGTCTGAGGGAAGCGCTGCGCCCACCAGCCGATTGGGCCCTCGTCCCCATCCCCCCTCCTCCTCGCCTCCTCTGGTCATGTTGTGTGTATTCAGTATTGTTGGCCTTGGGGGTTCGGGAACTATTTGTATGCGGCACGTTCGCTTTTGCTTTCAGGCCAAGGTTCACTGCAGGAGTTTGCCTACCGCAGCTCGGCTCGTGTGAGGTTCCTGGTTGCCTGGCTTCGTTTTGATTCGCACAACTTGGAGCGTAGCTAGCCTACTCATCGCTGGTGACGAGGGGAGCAGGTAGACTACAGATGGCCACCAGGTACAGGTGCGTGCGTAATTACGCGTCCGTCGCGTCAAAGCCTGCCCTAAGGGGGATACACACGATCGAGAAAGGCATAGTACCAGTACGGACGAGGATGGACCAGGGGGACGTGGGACAAGGAGGAGTGGGAAGGCTAAGGAGGATGCGGTGGAGGAGGATAACGATAATGGTGACCACGAGAATGGGGAGCAGGAGGAGCAGCAGCAGGAGGGGGTACTCGAGCTCTGAGCTTGGTGGCGCTCTGGGTCCCGGCGATTTCCCGCGGCGCTTCGCACCGTCCCCGCCCGCCTTTCCCCGGACCAGCGACAACAGGGGCGGCGGCTGCTGCTGATTTGAGCCGCCGGGCGCGGGGCAGTAGCGATCCGGGCGCTGAGGAAGTGGGAAGGAGGTGGAGGAGGACGATGGCGGAAGGGGGAGAGTCGGGGGGAGACAGGGCTCAAGCATACCTACACGACCACCCTGCGGGTGATAAGGAGGTTGGGGGGGGGAGGGGGCCAGCAATGGGCAACAGTGGTGATTGTTGTTCTGACGATGCCAGTGGAGAGTGTTGCGTTGCCGCTCGCTCTTGGGAGCCTTGGTGTGGAGTTGTTTACGTCACCCTTCGCTCTTGGGCGCCTTGGTACCAGACCCCCCCTCCCGGGAACTAATGAAATAATGAATTATTTCGTTATTTTTGCAAGGGTTTGGGGGGCCGTTTGGGCGCGTCTTTTGGACCTCTTTGGGGGCTCTTGGGGGCCTCTTGGAGGGCTCTTGGGGGCCTCTTGGGTGCCTCTTGGGAGCCTTTCGGGGATGGCGCACGCTTGTTGCTTTTCTGGCCCCGCGCGGTCGAGCATCCGAACGTACAGGCGGCGGGAGCTGGCCAGCGGCAAAGTCTGGTGCGGGCGTCCAGCGCCATCACGATTGCCGCGACAGGTAAACATAATGCAAATCATTGTTGCCCATGTAAACAAAGACGGTGGCGTTTTCTGGCCCCTCAGACGGGATCGCCCAGTGCACCAGCGCCGTCGGTGGAGTGAAAGGGATGAGAGTGATGCGGATGCCCAACCCCACGGCGGCCGACATCACGACCAACTCGTCCACATACTCTTTAGTTACCAGCTTCTGTTCCCAGCGAGTGCACAGCGCCTCGGTGCGCACGGGGCCCATACGTCCAGACCAGCGAAGGCCGGGCATAGTATGTTTTTTTTTCATGTCGGTTCTGAGCAGCACGGCGGTTTCGCCGCCGCAGAACTGGGTCCGGAGAGTTTCCGCCACTACGCCCAAAGGCGAGTGACGCACGCCAGCGATCTCACTATCGATCTCACGATCGATCTCTCTATCCATCTCACTCGATCGATCTCACTATCGGTTATACTCATTCGATCTCACCACAGATCTCACTATCGCTGTCACTGTCGATCCCACAATCGATTTCACCATCGATATCACTCGATCTATCTCGCTATCGATCTCACTATCGATTTCACCATCGATCTCACAATCGATCTCACTATCGGCCTCACTCATAGTTTTCGCACCAGCGGGACACCGGGACACCAGCGGGACACCAGCGGGACACCGTGCGGCCCCGTTTGCCCGAGGGGAATCATTCTGTCCGGCCGCGCTTCAGTCACAGGAGACTTACCGGGACACCAGCGGGACGCCGGCGGGACACCGCGCGGCCCCGTTTGCCAGGGAGGGAATCATTTTGTCCAGCCGCGCCTCAGCGACAGGAGACTTTCCTCTCGCCCGCCCGCGCAGCTTCGCCTCGCCCGCACGCGCGGCACGCACGAACACGAAACCGAAACCGATTTCCCGGTGGGGGGGCTCCTCCGTTCCACTTCGATTTCGCCCCCCAACCTCCGATCTTGTAGTTTGCCTTCGTTGCCGCCAGTAACCAAGGCTACCAGAAGGTAGCCGCGTCAAGTCTGTGGGCACGTCGAAGGAACAGGGGGAGGACGACGACGAGGGAAGATGCGGGTTATTGTGGAAAGGCTCCGGAGGGTTCGAGGAGGTCTCATTGGGTCGGGCTTTCAAGAGGAGGGGATGGAAGAATGAGGGAGACGAGGGGGGAGGGGGAGGAAAAGGAGTAAAATGAGAGGAGGGATATGAATCGGAGGGACCGAGAGAGAGGCCCACGAGGGCACGCGACGGTGAGCGGGGGCGCCGCGCCGCCGTACGCCGAAGTCCCCGATGACCCCGACCGTCAGGGAGAGTTGAGAGATCGACAGGGAGGCCCCCGTACGCGTGTGAGCAGGGAACCCAACAGGTATCAACGGCAAGGAAATTCGCGCGTAAGCTGCCCGCAGAGGTCGCGCGCAAGCACCCTGTGTTTCTACGCGGTGTGCCGCGGTGGCGGTCTGCGTACGCCACCGCGTAAGGCCACGACGTCCTTTTTCGTAAAGCCTTCTCTGTGCCGTGGCCCATGTAGATGCCCATGGCGCCCTGGAAGCACAGACAAACTTGACCTCGATTTCCTGAGTTTGGACACTCGGAGGCCCGAGCGTCCTGAAGAATGTGGGGCCGGCCGTCTTTTTCAGTTCGAGCCCTCGGGGCCCTAGGTCGCGCCCTGGTAATTGCCTCCACTGTATCTTGCTGGCTGCAATCGTTTGGGATGCGTGTGGATGTTGGGAACCCTTTTGCCGACCCCTCGGCACATTCGACGTTGGGCGTTTGCGGGTCTGCGGCGCATCCGCAGAGGCGCCCCATGGGTTGCGGCCACCTTGACTACGCAGGAAAGTGTTCTGCAAAGGGGGCAGGGCTGGATTGTCCGAATGCTGCCCGCGCTTGTGGGGACCCCGCGCCGACGCATGTCCAGAGGGTGAACATCGTCCTTACCGACGCGTGCCAAATCGCCCACCAGATGGTGAACACAATGGGGAGAAGTGGTTTGATTTACATTGTTCGGTGGCGAGGGCGAGGTCGAATTTTACCCTCTGAAGTATCGCGCATCGCGTGCCCGTGGACAGCACGCGGGGTGCCTTCGGAACGTCAGAAAGCATTTTCCTTCCTTTCTTTCTTTCCCATTCCTCCAGCACTCGCGAGTCCGCGTGCCTGTGGGACGCTGGCGCCCAGCCCGAGGTCGCTGCGACTCAGCGTTGTTGCCCCCAGCGCGGGCGCGCCGTTTTAAGCCCTGCTGCCGACGAAGGGAGGGGCGGACTTTCATCACAGGTGCTGCGCCAAGGCCAACTCGGGCCGATTCACAGGGATGGATGCTGCTCCTCACCATGCCCTGCTCCTTCTCGCCATTCTCGTTCTGGGCGGGGGAGGAGGCGACCCCTCTCCCTCGCCATCCTGCCCCTCTGCCTTCCCGCCCTGGAGAGGAGGGGGAACTTATCGACGACATTCTCTATTTCTGTTAGATCTGAAATAGCGTGTTCTACCGCTGCTGGCGGAAAACGGGGGGGGTCCCAACCCGACCCCCCCCCATCCCCCCCCCCTCGCTCGAAAACCCGGGGAAGGTCACTACCGGTTCGAACCCTCCCCACCCCCAGTCCATCATGAAAAGGCGGGGGGGGTCACTACCGATTCGATCCCCCCACTCTCCCTCGAAAACCGGGGGGGTCACTACCGGTTCGAACACCCCCCCCCTCGAAAACCGGGGGGGGGTCGCTACCGGTTCGAACCCCCTCGCCGCTGGCAAACGACTCCCGCTCCTCGGGACAGTTGGACAATGGTTGGGATGCTGGGACAGTGGTGGGACCGGTGGTGGTGGGGACAGTGGTGCGGGCACAGTGGGACAGTGGTGGGGACAGTGGTGGGGACGGTGGTGGTGGGGACACTGGTGAGGGGACAGCGGGACAGTGGTGGGGACACTGTGATGGGGACAGTGGAGACGGTGGGACAGCACAGTGGGACAACGGCGGGGACAGTGGGACAGTGGTGGGTAGAGTCGGGACAGTGGGACAGTGGTGGGGACCGTGGGGAAAGTGGGGAGTGGGACCGTGGTGGGGCAATGGTGGGGAGAGTGGGGACAGTGAGGCACTGGTGGGGGCACTGGTGGGGACAGCGGGGACAATGGTGGGAACAGTGGGGACAGTGGGACAGTGGTGGGGACGGTGGTGGTGGGGACAGTGGTGTGGGGACAGTGGGAATGTGGTGGAAACAGTGGGACAGAGGAGAGTACAGTGGTGGTGGGGACAGTGGTGAGGGCGGTTGCGAGGACGGCGGTGGGATAATGAGACAGAGGTACAGTGGGGACAGTGGTGGGGATAGTGGGGACAGTGGTGGGAACAGTGGGACAGCTCTGTGGGACAGCGGCGGGGACAGTGGGACAGTGGGGACAGTGGGGCAGCGGTTGGGGCCGTGGAGAAAGTGGGGAGAAAGTGGGGAGAGTGGAACCGCGGGCGGACGGTGGTGCTGGGGGACAGCTGTGGGTGATGTGGTGCGGACGGTGGTAGGGACCCGGGAGTCGTTTGCTGGCGGTGAGCGTGGGGAGGGGGGAGGTTCGAACCGGTAGTGACCCCCCCGGTTTTCGAGGGGGCGGGGGGGTTCGAACCGGTAGTGAACCCCCCCGGTTTTTGAGGGGGGGGGGTCGAACCGGTAGTGACCCCCCGGTTTTCGAAGGGGGAAAGGGGGGTTCGAACCAGTAGTGGCCCCTCCCTGGTTTTCTGGAGGGGGGAAAGAGGGGTTCGAACCAGTAGTGACACCCCTCTGGTTTTCTGGTGGGGGGAGGGGTTCGAACCGGTAGTGACCCCCCCGGTTTTCCCGGTTTTCTGGAGAGGGGGGGGGATTCGAACCGGTAGTGACCACCCCCGGTTTACCGGAGGGGGGGGGGTTAGGGGAGGGGGGGGTTTTGCCGGGGGGAAGGGTGGAAGGGGGTTCCAGCAGGGGGGGGAGGATTTTCGGAGGCGGGGGGGGGCCCTCGGGCTCCGGAGGAAGAGGGGAGGGAATGTTCCACAGTAAAGCGGCGGTGGATCACGTTCTCTCTTAGATCTGAGAAGTTGTTCGCGAATGCCCCGCATGCAACTCGACATGAAAAGTGCACAATACTCGCAAGAAGGCGAGCAGCATGCATGGTGGTCGCAGAATCAGAGGTGGTCCTTGGGCTCATGTTCTTTACGTACGATTGTTCCGTCTTGGCGGAAACGAGGTCTGCATGCATGGATTTTGAATTAGTTTCACCTTTTTCGCGGCACTGGTGCTTCATTCGCCTTGGCTTCGCTCGCGGCGAACTCAAATGACGACAGTCCCGTTTCCAAGACTACTACGAGCGCGCTTGTTCAAGATTCGGTTGGATGGTCCATTCAGCGTTTACTGTTGCAACTACCTGTTCGGCATGGTACCCATATCGTCTTCGGCTTGTCTCGCCCAGTTTGGTAAACGCGATCAACGATTGTTTTCAAGTGGCATGCGTTTGGCCGTGTCCCAAGCAGGACTAAATGTTTCGATGTCGTCGCACGTCGCAGTGCGCATTCATGTAACCCACAAGCCCGTGGAACGTGGTTGGATGGCAAGACTTCCGTGTTCATGCTGGCTTTATTTGTCACGGTTGCAGCAACAGGTTCTGGCTTTTTACCAGTGTTGGCGCGTCTTGGACCGATTGGATAGTCTGATCTCAGAACAGAGCGCATTGAGTTTGCGCTGCTTGCGTTGTCTTGTAATGTTAAGCGCACGTGCATGCTCACAGTTGCAACGCAGCCCAAAGCTACACTCGGAACTTGAAATCACTGCACCGCGCGTTGCGTGCCCAGCAGGCTGCTAAAGCTTTGGGGCCGGTTGGTGGGCTTCTCCTTGTGTAGTTGTTGAGCTGAGCAGCTGCCGGGATGGACGATGTAGAGGTCGCAGCAGCTGTCGAGGTGGGTGACTCCAATGCAAGGCGGCAACACTGTTGCATTGAATACGCTTGCAGAGACTGAACCGCCAGATTAGGAAGTATTTGATGCAGTGCTTCTACCAGCAACCATTCATTACATTCAGTGATCAGCATGTTTGATTGTAGTGTTGGAGTGGTTGGTTAATCTTGGTTGCAGGGTTCTGATCTATTCCGCGCTGTTGCCTCTCCTATACCAGCGAAGTGCGAGTTGCCACGCTTCGCGGTCGCACGTCCAGCTTGTGACCTACATAGAGGCACGCGGAGACGGAATCAGCAAGGTCAAGAGCTGGGCAACTTTTTCAGATGGTTTCCAGCATTTGTCGTCGGCACCGCCGTCAGTGCCGCAGTTGCATGGAGGACGTTCACAGAAGCGCACATTTACACACGTAGTTGATCCGTTCCGCTCTGGATGCCCACACTCCCAGCACCACTGCGCCCGCGGGCGTGGTGGTATATCCACCCGTCGCCTCACGGCGTAGGCACTGGCGTTGCACGCTTAGTGAGGGGAACGTGCTCTGGCGCGTGTTCGCCACCGCACTTGGCGAAGCTCGGCAGCAAGGTTGGATCGCGTGACACGGCCAGGCTGTAGCGTTGCAGGATTGTTGCGTGACCTTCGAATCGGGTTATCGCTTGAAAGTGTTTTGTTGAGCCCTTTCACGGCCTCTCGGGAGTTTTCCGCTTTGCGGTAGGTTTTAGGGCGACTTGTAGTCTAGAGAGGTACTGGGGTCCTATGGTTGCTGGGAGTTATCTGGTAGTTTGGGGCCGATCTTGGGCTGTCTTAGGGTCCTCTTCAGGCGGTTCTGGGCCGCCTGGGCTGAACGTCTTGGCAGAGCCTAAGGCCAGCTTGAAGCCGACCAGGATCCTTTCGGAGAGACTTCCTTCGGCCTCCAGGGACACGTTCGACAAGCGAAGTTTGGGACCGAAGAGACGCGACTTGAGATTTCATTGGATGGCGATGCCATTGTGTCCTTCGCCATCGCACACGAAGCGCGGATACCTGGAGAGCTGATGCGGGAGCCTTTGGCGCCTTTTTGGGGCATCTCTGTAGGCTGTGTGGGGTCGTCGGGCTGTGCTTCTGGGCGCGGCGTGTGTCGTTTGGAGCATATGTCTGCCGTCCGAGGGAGGCAATGGGAAGGCGTGGCCTTCTATGATGTTCGGTTGGGTTGTCATGGGCGATGCTGTGGAAGGCTTGGGGCTGACAGAATTGCAGCTTGGAGGGTCAGAGAGTCGCCTACGGTGAAGCACCGAACCAACTAAATGGGAAAACTTACCGTGTGTTGCGAATTCACGCCTGGTGGTCAAAGACCGAACGTTGGCCACGTGTTGGCCTCAATGCGGACAGGCGAGGTACTTCTTGCCTCGCGAGGGTGGGGAGCAAGGACACGCTAGGGGCCCGACACAAAAGCCGTGGCAAGGTGCTAAGGCTTCCTTGGACAATCATGTTTTTACGGTCCCAAGGCAAGGGGAGGACCACAAGGGCCCGCAGACGGCGAACAAACATTGGGACCAGTTTCCTCCAGGATTGTCTTTTGTCGTGGCGAGTTTTTGTCCAGCGAATTTGCGCAGAGTGTGGCGCTCGAGGTGTGGCATGGGCTCCCTGCAGTGGGGCGGGCGGGCCTTGCAGTTTCAGCCAGCTCTGCGCCGAAACCCCGCAGGCGAGGCGCGTTTACCGACGACGCCGGACCGGACGAAGGACCTCAGCTCTAGCCCGGGCAGGGAACGCACAGAACACGGGCATTGGGATGTGTTGCCTTGCCGTGTTTCACCCGCTTTTCTTTTCTTACCTCCTCGTGTTGGGGCACTGCGACCGACGTACACTCCTCGAATCCTCGTTAGCCCATTTAGAAGCGGATCCCAGGAGAGCAGGCTGGACCAGGGAAGAGCGGGAGCATGCGGCGTCACAGAAGGGTTGGGGTGGGGGCGACAGCTGCCGTAATTCGTTTTCACGCTTCATTGTTTCATATAGAAGTCAGAGGGATGACACGAAGACCTCATGACAGTTTGGAGTCAATCAGAAAGGTATTCTCAACCATAAATAACCTTCTCGAAACACTGGGTGTGAATTGATCCTATTATGCGCCGTTGGGAACAATGAAACGGAGCGATAGTATGTATGTAGGAGGAAGCGGGAGGGACAAGCAGGAAGCAGGGGAGGAGGACGAACACATAGAAACCGGTAGATGGATGAGCATGAGGTAAAGCAGAAATGATACGAGCCGTCCCTCAGGGGAACACGCAGTGAAAAAAGTGAGGGGGGGCAGCACCTTCTTCGACTTCCTCCTGTCGTAACTTCCCTTATCTCCTGGACGGTCTCTCCTATTGGCGCCGCAAATACCTTTATCAGCTTATGAATGCCCTTTGGGGCGGTCGTGGGGATATCCGGGGCTATCGTGGAGCCCGTATTGACTTCTCTTCGGGCTCTTTCGGGTGGTCTTGTGGCTGGGTTTCCCTATCAGAAGCGAACCAACGATATGCTTGAGCCATTTCAGGTGTTTGAAGGCCTTGGACATTTTGGGAGCATCCTTGGATAAGTTCGGAGCCCCCTGGACTTGGTTTGTAATTGGTTTATGCATCCTTGGGGCAAACCGAATGGGAGGTCTTACTTATTCCATGGAAGGCAATCTTGATGTATCCGGGAGCATATTGGATCCGTCCGTACATCGATTTGCTGATACCGCAGTCCCCCGCCTTCCATTCCAGACCCCGTCAAGATCCCAACGGGAAACGCCACAGGTTGTCTCGTTCACTACCACCCGCCCCCGCACAACATAACTAGCACCCGAGATTCCGCCTATGCGGCGGTCCCCGTCGAATGCATACCGTCAGGCGCCACTCGCGCGAACCAGATGCGCAAGGTGCCCCAGTGATTCAGACATGGGGGTTCAGAAGGTAAATATTTGTAGTGCTCATAGCGATCATCCCGTCGGCGTCTGGCTCAAGACGCCAGCGCCCTATTTGCTTGGATTGCTTGGTGATTCGGCAGTCCGCAATCGCACTTTAAACAACATGTGATATATTTTCTGGATAGTGCCCCATCCTTCATCGACCTTCCAACCTACTACCACATGGTCCTCATCACGTTTTTAACAGTTGGTAGCGGAACTGGCCCCGTTAAGTTGTGGTCAGGTTTGTTGATCGCATACTTATCCACGGCACGGCTTGGTATACCGTTAGTACCACTGCGACGTCAGAGCGCGACTACTGGCAAACAGGCGGGGGCGCCCTTAGCGGACACGCTACATCCACTATGTGTGACATCCCTTTGGCCTCCTCCGAAAAGCGTATACGCCACGTCTTTACGCCACTACGCCCCGATTTACTATGAGTTTGGGCTCAAGATCAAGTACCAGCTTCCGTTACGCGGAAGCGCAGACCCCATATTTTTGAACCAACATGGGGATACGCTCCCAGAGTCAATCCGCCGCCAGTCGGCGATGGACATTTCGAAGACGACCAACGACAATGCCTATACTTCCGTATGGGATCCGTACTTGACGCACGTCACGTTTGCCATTATTTGGCGAGCCATTGGACGTGATATATGCTACATGCAACGCGGTATCCACGACGACGGAGGCGACAAGACGGCACGGGGCCCATATTGGGACCCCTCAAGAAACGCATCGTTCCTAGAGTTCACCCGTGAGGCACATGCGTGGCTGAACGTTTCAAGTGCCCGCGTGACCCCACAACAGCAGGCTGCACGCTTGCAACGTGGTCTGGGACTGGTGGCCCGCGCAATCGCGATTGGAATCGCTCCCCAGATCATCATCTACGGCGCGACGATAAGGGAGTCAACACGGACCCCGCCACATGCAGAATCTTCTTCTTGAGCGCCAATTTCGAGAATCTTGAGGACGAGGGTCAGCTCACCTCGGGGACGGCGCTCATATAATTCAGTCATGAGCCTTGTGACAGAGAAGATTCGGTCCTCGCCATGTTCAAGATGGCCCGTCTTGAGGCCGACTCGGTCGGCTTGGCCATCCCGTACATTCAGTTAATTACTCACGACGGTGCTCCTGAGAGCCTTAAGGTTCGACCCTGGCACGGCTGCCCGCGTGTTTCAGCACCTCAATGGTCAGATGCCACGGGCCCAGCAACAGTATGATGAACTGCTGGGTCGCATGCGCGCGTTCGACCACTGGGCTGAACGTGCCCCGGGCAGCATTGGAAACTCGTTGCCGGCATGCACAGGGCGCGGAAAAGGGAGACACATGCATGACAAACGCCGGCGGAGACGCGGCCGCGCCCGCCAGCGCGTGGGCTGACGACCCACACGTACACCAGAGGAGTCCACAGCACTACTTGCCACGCTTCATCGTGGTCAGGGGGCGGCAGAAGCTGCCCCGCGTCATCAGCGCACCAAAGCTGGGGGCAGCCTTCCAATCCCCACTCATGCGCCGCTCCTGGGAGACAGACCGTCCCGCGGGGCTGAGCCTCCAATTGGGGCTCTCCCTTCGACTCTGGAACAGATGCCGACTCGTTATCATTGGGCGGAGACCCCCGGTCTCGGCGACGCGGAAACCGCATGGAATTGCACCATCGGATACCAGCGCGCGAAACGTTGGAGGCGGCCCATCAGAAAACCTACACGGCGGGCGCGCAGAGCGGTGCGAAGGGCATCCCATCGGCGGGGGAGGGGCCGAGGCACGGGTGGGCGTCGCAGCCGACGGTTGCGCGGTAAAGATTTCGCCGCGTGCCCATCGGAAAGCATTGAAGCCGAATGCGAGGGGCATCTTCCCAGGAAGACGTCGGGGCATGCGCCGTGCCTCTGGCGAAGGAAAAGGCAGAATTTGAAGCCCCGTGGGCCGCGGCGGGAATCGCGCGGCGTGCAATCGGCGCGGTGGCGACGAGCGCATTCGGTGTTCGCGGCTCAAGAGACCGTTGAAGACGTCGAGTGCGTCGACTGGTTCGACCTTACCCCCGCCTCAGCGGGAGCTCTTCTCATCTGCGTTCACTCCCATCGTGAGTTGATGGCCTTGGCGCTGGCTGAGATGGCCCCCCATTCCCCGAGTGGCGAGGGCGGGGGCGCATCGGCCTGCGATGGGGGCGTCTCCGAAGCTGAGGCGATCCCGGCCGCGCAGGCAGAGCTCCGCAGCGCAGGCTTGTCAGACCCAGCGGAGACGCTCGCGGCCGACCCAGTCGACGCGCCCGTGACTTCGACTATCGAGGCGCCGCGTGGAAAAGATTCACGCCACGGCAGCGGGCGGGATTTTGTTGCGAAGTTTCACCAGGCGACTCCATGGATGTTGGCTGGGGCCAATCCCATGCCAACGCCCACGTGGTCCATCGCGCTCCACGGGCTCGCTCTCGCTGCCCAGCGGGGGCGCCGCCGAGTTGGGGCGGCCCGCGCGGACCGCCCGCGTCCTCTGAGGGCATGGATCATTGGGTCCGCGAAGGTTGGCCCCCAACAGAAGCGCGCAATTCGCATTGCAAGCGGGGGTCCGCACGCTACGAAGAGGGAAAGATTGCTTGGTTCTCGGCGGGACAGCGCACTCGCCATCGCGAGGCAGAACGAACCGCCAGGCGGAGGCGCGCTGCCCTGCGCAGCAACTATCGCATCTGCGAGCGCCGCGGCTGGCAGGAACATTGCCTCGACTGCCCATTGGGCAGAGACAGCCGCCCCCCCCCCAGTCGCGACCCCATTCCGTGGGGGCCGCGCCATGGAGACGGCGTTGACACGACCGAGCCGGCGGCATCAGGGGCTGACCGCGCTCCCCACGGCGACGTGGAACGCGCCGCCATAGCCCGGCAATTAGCTGACCTTTCCGACACTCGCGAGTTGAAGCTGCATAACCGCCAACGCCACGCAAGCGATCAGGAGGGCGGCGGAGACGCCGTTCCACTCGAGGCGCTCTTTTTCTTCATTGGACCAGGCACGTGCGACGCGCGGGTGGATCCTGGACAGCGCGAGAGGGGCTGCCCTGTCGAGTATCTGACCCCGGCGGCAGCAGCAAAAACACAGGTCCATCTAGCTCGTCGGGGCCTCCCACGGTGGGGGCGGCGGGAGCTTGAATGCCCTTGAGCAACAACGGTTGTAAGGGTAGAGTTGATTGGCGATGATGCCCCCCTTGAAACGACGCCCATGACATCCCGAGACAGCTATGCCCAGACGTTTCATGGATCGGGCACCTTACAGCAAAAACTCCAAAGGTGAATAACGATTTTTTTCGATTGAAAAATGTGGGTTTCACAGGCGGCCTCAGACGCGACGCGGGCACCAGAAGAAAACCCGATCAGCGAACATTCAATCCATTCGAGGTGTTTTTTCTTCATTGGGCCAGGCACGTGCGACGCGTGGGTGGATCCTGGACAGCGCGAGAGGGGCCGCCCTGTCGAGGTTCTGACCCGGGCGGCAGCATCAAAAACACATGCCCAGAATAATCTAGCTCAGCCCTCCCGTATCCCGTATCGTCTTACGGGTTGGTTGCCCTATGTCCCGGGGCGGGTGGGTGGGCGGCGGTGGGCGGGGGGGGGGGGGGGAAACATCAACACACTTACATTAGGAACACAGTGAGCGCACAAACGCAGAGACCCCAAACGGCGGGAGGACCGAGCGAGGGGAAGACAAGAGGCATGAGGGAACAGCTAAGCTGTTTAGGGTGGATCAGATGCGGCGGGCGCCAAGTGGCCCATCGAGACACGGGAGGCACCGGATAACGGCGCGCCTCTGGCCAAACACCCGGAGACAACCTTTCTGCGAAGGCGTTCACCGCTCGGTCGAGCCCCCCCCCCACCCCTTCTTCTTGAAAGCAGAGCAGGACAGCGGGCCCCCACCTGTGGGACGGTGGCGCTCGGCGAAGCACAGCCAGAAAATTGCGCTGGCACTGCTCACCTTTTCGCCGCACATCCTATGGAACCTGGCTCCGGCGGACGACCGGGGCGCGCGACTTCGCGCGGCGCTGGGCCGACTTGGCCGATTTGGCTTGGCTCCGGCGTCCGCGCCGGCGCGCGTCAGTCAAGCTCCGTCTTTCCATCGGAACATCCTCGGGTGGCCGCGGGCGCCTCGGGGCGCGCGTCGGGCCCGCGATCTCCAGCTTGTTCTCGCGCAGGACATGGCGCCAGACCCTGCTCGCCCTCGCCTCGCCCGCGTGGGGGGCCTTCTCGTCCGGGCGGGGTGTCTGAGAGCGAGCCCATTGCAGGCGGCAGAGGGTTTGGCCGTCCAACGCCACTCCCTGTTCCTGTCCCGCCGTCGCCGACTCGCCCCGGCGACGCCGCCCGAGACGTGGCGCGACCTGCATTTTGCCGCGGCGCCATGCGCAGCGGAGGTTTTCGCGCCGCAGTTGCAGCCAGTCTTGTTCTAGAAGGTAACCATCGCAGGCAGCGACGAACGCGAGGCCCTCGCACGCGAAACCCTTCTCGATGCACTTGGTGGCGATGAAGTAAATCGTCGATCTCGAAGCAGGGCCCCCTTTCCGCGTCACGTTCCACCGTTCCCAGGCCGTCAGAGCCCGAGCCGCGACCGGCATGGAGCCCCGCCACTCTGGGAAGACGTGAAGGAGGCCATGGAACGCCTTCTCTCCCCTGCCAAGCGGGAGCCGGTCCGTGAAGCACATGCGATCGAGGAGGGATGCCACCGTGATGTCGCGCTGCTCAGGGGCCCCGTCCGCCGTCGCGGCAACCACCAAATCTGACCCTGCCAATCAGAATGGGTAGTTTGTTCCTCCTTCATCTTGGCCCCCATGGCGGGGCCGACGCCCTCTCCTCGACTGGGCCCGTCTGCGGGGCTCCAGGCCGAGAGGGCCCAGCGAAGCAGATGGTTGATGCCGAACGCCAGCTCGATGGCTGCTAGTTGACGAACTCCGCGCAAGATGCAAAAAGAGCGGCTGCACATCTAGTGGTAGCATCCTATCGTGACCATCGAGTCGCACAGGACGAGGTACCTCTTGTCCCAGCTCGTCTGCGCCCTCATGACGCCCCAGCGTCTGGTCCGTCTGCAGCTCGAGCGCGCCGATGTGGTCGCCGCGCCTCCAAAGACCTTTCCAGGTCGGCGCCCCGCGACATGGGTCGGCCCGCGCACTGCCCACTGCGCGGGCATGGCGTCGTCTGGGGCGCGAGGGCCACGGCCTCGGGCGACGTGGAGCCAGGTGCCCTTCCTGACAGCCATGACGAACCGCCCCCCCCATGCGCGGAACACGCACGAGGTGGATAGTCGGCCGCAAGTCGCGACTGGAGAACACCCTCGGGCGCGACCCCCCGCAGCGTCTGGCGCTGATGTCCGCCGGGACAGCCGCGGGATAATCTGCCCAGCTCGGGCACGTTGGCGAGTGGACGCGTAGGCTTGAGCCACCTGGCCCCGCACGCGCAATAGACCAGGGTCACCTCCAGCGCGCCCACCGCGCCCCGCATCTCGAGGAACTCCGGGGGGCCCCAGAGCATGGAGGGAATGGGGTTCTCCACGCTGAAGCCAATGCCTGCCCGCATGCAGGCCTGGACAAGACGAGCCGTTGCCCGCGCCAGGCAATTGTCCTCCCCGGCCTCTCTCCTTTGCGCGGGCGCCAGCCCGGGCAGGCCGCAGATGCGCCCCCCGTTTCTGCGGCAGGGCCGGCCGTCTGGCCTTTGGCCAAGTCGTTCAGGGCGGGGCAAAATGCAGCATGAAGAAAAAGCTCGCCAGGATGAGCCTCTCCAGGTACTCCACAAAGCTGGGGCCCGTCAGGTCGCGGCTCGAATCCCGCGCCTCGTCGATGTAGACCGTCTTGCAGCGGCACTCCTCGGCCACGGCTGCGCCGAAGCCCCCGGCGCCAGCGAAGACGCCCCCCATCGCGCGGGGGCAAGTCGCGGTGGGCGGCTCGAAGACCGCCTCGACCCCCTTGAGGCGCATCTCCTCTTCGTTGGGATCCCCCTCGTCGTCGGTCTCTTCCATTTCGTCGTGCTCCCGCGCCGCCTGGCGCGACCAGCGCAGGGCGGCCTCCTCTCGCACCTCCGCTGGGCGGACGTCGGCGCGAGCGATCCCGAAACCCACATCGCTCGCATCCGAGGCAGAGACCGTCGACGACCAGCTGCGCTTCAGCGGGGCCCGAAGCATGGGGGCCAGGTAGCACAAGGCCTTCAGCCCCCTATCACGGAAGGCCACAAGGGCAACACCTGCTCCGACAGGTCGCGTTTCACCACAAATTTGAAGGTTGCGTTCACGATGCTCAACCCCCGCGCGGGCGCACATCAGCACCCGCGGCCAGCTGCCTCTCAGGCGCGAAAGAGCCTTCGGGGAGCAGCGGCGCTCGTCGATCACGAACTTGGTCGCCGCGATCAGGAGCTGGAACTTCTCGGTCGCAGGCTCCAGGTCCAGGGTCCGCTCGTCGAGCCTGACGCCCAGGCTTGCTGGGACCCCCACCGCTACCCCATCCTTGTGCATCGGGAGGCCCACCCCCTCCAGGCGGGCGCGCATGCCCTCCCGTTCCATCTCCACCTTGCCCAGCTTGGAGGGCAGCCCCAGGCTCACGTTGAAGACGTCTTCCATGTAGATCCAATAGAGCTGGAAGTGTGGCGGCGGTTTGTGGGGGTAGGTGTTGGATTGTGGTTGTGGCGGCGGTTTGTGGGGGTAGTGCTTGTGGTGGTGGTGGGTTGAGGCGGTGGTGGTGGTGGTGGCGCGGTGGTTTGTGGTGGTGGTGGTGGTGGTGGGTTGTGCTGCTGGTAGTGGTGGTGGTTATGGCGGTGGTGGTGGTGGCGTGGTAGATTGTGGTGGTGGTGGTGGTAGTGGTGGTGCGTTTTTGTGGTGATGGTGGTGGTGATGGTGAGTTGTGGCGGTGGTGGTTGTGGTGGTGTGGTGGTGGTTTGTGGTGGTGGTGGTGCTGGTGGGTTGTGCTGGTGGCGGTGGTTCGTGGACGTCTGATGTGGTGGTGGTGGTGGCGGTGGTGGTGGTGGCGGTGGCGCGGTGGTTTGTGGTGTTGGAGGTGGGTTGTGGTAGTGGTGGTGGTTGTGGCGGTGGTGGTGGTGGTGTTGTAGATTGTTGTGGTGGTGGTAGTGGCGGTGTTTTTTTTTTGTGGTGGTGGTGGTGGTGATGGTGAGTTGCGGCGGTGGTTGTGGTGGTGGTGGTGGCGGCTGGTGTGTGGTGCTGTTGTTGGTGGTGGTGGTGGTGGGTTGAGGCGGTGGTGGTGGTGGTAGTGGTGGCGGTGGTGGCAGCGGTGGCAATCTTCGCTGCGTCCCCGCCGTTGCCGGCGCCAGCGCCGGCGCTGCTGGCCGCCGCCAGCGCCGGCCGGCGCCGGCGCCAGGGAGGGAGGGCCCCTGCCGTCGGCGACGCTGGCGGCCGCCAGCGCCGGCGCCGGCGCCAGGATGGGGCTTGAAACCACCTTCCCCCCATGGTCATCGTTGCTGCGTCCCCGCCGTCTGCGCCGCTGGCGGCCGCCAGCGCCGGCGCCGGCGCCGGGGGGGGAACCCCCCTTTTCCTCCTGGGCTGCCTCTGATCATCGTCGCTGCGCCCCCACCGTGGGCACTGCTGGCGGCCGCCAGCGCCGGCGCCTGCGCCGAGGGCGGCGGGGGGGGGGTCGAACCCCCCTCCCCTTGGGAGGGGGCGGGGGGGAGGGGGAGGGAAGGGGGGGGGGGGTCCCTCTGGTTTTGATCGACGGCGCCGAGTGTCGGGGGGGGGCCCACCCCGCGGTTTGAAACGCGCCGCCGGCTGTTCCCAAGGCAAGCGCCCGTGAAACGCGTTCGGCCCTCGATCATAACGCCTTCGTCGCCGCACTTCGTGGGGCCCAGCTCCGATAGCACGAGGTAGTTCACCTTGGACTTCCACCCCTGCGGCTGCTTTGGCGCCCGCCAGTCGCGGGAAGTCCGCGCCATCTCGAACGCGCGCTCGATCGCGTGAGTGCGGCGGAAGGCAATCTTAGTCGTCTTGCAAGTCATCCACTCGGCGGGCGCCTCGACCATGCCCCCGTCGATCAGCATCGCCACCACCAAGAGCTCGTCGGCCAAATGGTTCTTATCCAGCTCCTTGGTACGAATGAAGTCCTTCGCCGTCTGGACCGCAGAACCCCCGCTCCGGTTGATCCTGGCGATCATGCGCGGCGACGCCCGCGTCTTGATGCCTCCCGCGAGCGCCCAGGCCGCTTCCTCCCCGTAGGCCTTCAGCTTCTCCTTGGCCACGGACCTCATATCCACGGGCGATTCCTCCAAGCCTTTCAGCGGCCCCTCGATCTCCGACGACGGGGGCGTCTGACGACCGCCCGGGGGCTCGGAGGTCGATGCTTCCAGGTGGGGCCAGGGGGGTGCTCCCGAGGTCTCCAATCCCCCTGAGTCTCGCATGGCCAGCGATCGGCGGAAACCCTTGCGACGCAGGAGACGATTCATTTTGTCGTGCGTCGTAGTTGTCGGAGCCCGCGGTAGCTCGGGCCGAACTGGCCCCCGCCGCCCGCGGGCCCGCCGCGGCGGTCTCTGTCTTTTGTCCCAGGGCCTCCAGCCGCGACGACACCTCGGCGAGCCTCTCCAGCAGCTTCTCCTTGGGGGGCGGGGTCGCGTCGACGTCGCTCTTCCCCAGGCCGTCGCCCCTCGGCGTCGAGGCCCCCGACGGCGAGCCAGAGAAGGATCGGTCAAGCGCTCCCACAGGCTCCGCGCGGTTCCTTCGGGCAAGCCATCGATCCATCACGATCGGCGGGGTTGTTCCCCCTCGGGCGCAGCAGCAAGTCCAGATCGAGAAGAGGAGAATCACCGCGACGATGCACACCACATCGAGCTCCCCCTCCTCGCGCAGGGCCATGACTACCTCCACCTGCTCCTTGACGTCCTCGACGGCATCCGCGGCCTCCTCGATGCGATTGCACGACCAACTAACCCACTCCAGGGCTCCAGTCGCCACGCATATACGCCAAGTAACGAAGAGACCAGATGCCACGCCCCCCCCACCCTCGACGCAGGAAGAAGAAGCCGGCTGCCTCGGTCACCCAGCTCACCCCCCACCACAACATCTTCTCCCCGAGCTTGTTTTTTTCCTTCGGCGACTGGCCCTTGGCGCCGGGGGCGGGCCCACGTTTCACCATGGTGGCCTTCGTCGCGCCCTGCTCCGCGACCAGGCGGTCGGCCGCCTACAACGCCTCGGTCTTCTCTTTCGGGGTCAGCCCGAGGAACGGGCCATGGGAGATCTCCGGGAACGGCTTCAACCGCACGTTGGCCGCGGCCAGGTCCGCGACCTGCGCCCTCCCTTTGAGGCGCGCCACGACCCGCCGATTCTCGCCGGGCGTCGCGGTAAATTTGGCCACGAGCAGGCACGCCAAGCCAGCGGTGTTGTTGGTCTTCAGGTAGACGCGGGTCCACCGCGTGGCCGCCATCTCGTAGTCTTCCAGGTCCGCCAAAGACGGCTGCGCTGGCTGCTCGAGCCACTCCAGATCGTCTCGCGCGCAAGTGCCCTCCAGCCGCGACGAGGGTTTGCCTATCACCCAGGCGCTCCAAGCCACGTACGGCGCCAGCCTCCCACCCCGCCGCGGCAAGCCACCGGCACGCGCGGCGGCCCACGTCGCGCCAGAGGCCGCACCGCGGGGCCCCGCGGGAAGGGGGGGTCCCTTCGTGGCGTTCGGAAGTGG
Organism: Prorocentrum cordatum; assembly: GCA_963575745.1. NCBI lineage: Eukaryota > Dinophyceae > Prorocentrales > Prorocentraceae > Prorocentrum > Prorocentrum cordatum. The sequence goes on from CAUYUJ010007869.1 coordinate 491,201, forward strand.
CAGAATCCTCAAAGCTCCTCTAGCTTGAAAGCCTTTGCGCAACAATGGTATCAGGGTAGAGTTGATTAGCGATGATGGCCCTCCTTGAGACGAGATGACTTCCCGAGACAGCTATGCCCCAGGCGTTTCATGGATCGGGCATCTTACATCAAAAACTCAAATGACGTAAACAATTCTTTTCGACTGGACAGGATCGCTTTCACTGGCGGCCTGGAACACGACGAGAGCACCAGAGGAAAACCCGTTCAGCGAACATTCAAGGGCGCCGGGGGCGGCGCAGCTGGCGCAGACCAGGGCGCAAAAGCCATCGGTGCATCAGGTGCGGCCTCATCGTCGGGCGCTGCGCCCGCGTCGCCACCCAGTCCGACGGGCTCGATCAGACGGAAGGTCAGTCGGGGCGAGGCGCGCGCGGGCAAGGGGGGGGGCGCGGACAGACGCCCCAAGGGCGCTGGAGCGCACGTCGACCTCGCGCCACCCCCTCGTCTGATCGCACCGAGAGCTGAAGGCTCCGAGTCCGATGCCCAGGGCACCCTCGCAGCACGGAAAGCACGTTGTCGGAAGAGGTCTTTACGCCCACTCCAAAGTCCGAGCTAAGTCGGCCACGTCAGACGCATAAAAGAAGAAGCCCCCGTTGGAGCCCGCGCCCAAGGTCTCTCCGTCTGGCCCGCGGAAACGCTCGAGAGGGCCAACTGCGGCCGCCGCCGCTGCCGCATTCGGAGGCTCACCCGCCCCCCTGCCGAAGCAGGCGGTCGCCCTCCAACCCCTGGAGTCCCAGGGGCAAGCGGCCCATCGCGGGGGCCGGGGGCCGTCCCTGAGAGGCGCCCGACAAGCGGGCCGCGGCGCGCGCCGGAGCCTCTTCTCCGGCCGCAGGGGGTGATCTCCCCAAGCAGTCGCCTTTCCCAATGGCGCCGCCTCCCCGACGTGGCCCCGACTGCCCCGCGCCCCGGAGCTGACGGTCGGGACCTCCGCCGCGCCGCTGACCCGGCCGGCGCTGGAAACGGCGCGGGCTGAGACGCTGCGAAGGGGGGCGAGGGCTGATGCGCCGCGGAGGGCGCGCCCGCTGCGCCGCGGTCGCGACCTACCTCTGCCTGGCGCCGGCGGCGACACTTGCTGTTTTGGCCCCGCTGTTGCGCGGCAAAGGCGCAACGGGGAGCTGCGCGTTCAACTCGACATCATCGCGAATACCCAGGCCCCGTCAACAGCGGAAGAATCATATCATCGACCTGAGCCGCGCGGCCCGAGGGCATCGCGCGGCAAAGGGGCATGAATGGTATCGCGACAGGAAAGAAATCATCTGGAGCCATGGGCTGGTCAGCCCCGACTCTCTACTTATGGGAACCAGAACCAAGAAAACCAATAATTCCAAGAATGCATGACCAAATATCCGTTGGCCCAAGGGCCCGCGACAACGCATCTGAAATCGCAAATCGGAAAAAAACATGTTCCCCAGTGACACATGACCAACATTATTGCTGAACTGTGCGAGTTTTGGGGGCAGGCCGCACTCGCGCGCGCGCCATGCATGTTAAAACTGCGCATCCATCCAACGCCTCACGCACCACGCGCGAGTGCACAAACCCACACGAGTATTAATGTCTCACGCCAGCCAGCCGCCGCTCAATGCAATTCACATGTCACGGGCGCCCGCTGCGCGGCTTATGCAGCGCGAGACTCCAAACGATCTTAGCGCCCTAGATGTTTTTGTTTCGAACCGCGCGCGGGGTAGGAGAGGGGGGGGGGGGTGGAGGAGGAGGGGGAGGAGGGAGAGGAGGGGCAGGAAGTGGGGAGGAGGGGGAGGGGGGGGAGGAGGAGGAGGAGGAGGAGGATGGGGGGGGGGGGGCAGGAGGAGGCGGAGGAGGAGGAGGCCGATTGCCCCCTTCATTCTTTATCGCACCCGCGGAACGGCCGAAGACACGTGCAACGCGCACTGGACATATCAGCTCGAAGGGGGTCATGTTTGTCAGAAGTTGTGCGCGAAGGGGGTGGCGATTATATCCGTAAGGGATTCGCCCCCTGCCGCCGGCGCCCTCTCTCGGATAATGGGAGATGCAAAAGCTAAATCATGAGGTCTGGGCGCCGCCGTGAAGCAGTGTCGGGACTTGTTTGGATCAGCGTGAGGGGTGCCGCCGAATGTCAGACGCGCGGCAAACCCCATGTGTTTTTTGACCCTGACCCTACGGATCTGCGTGAGGGGCGCCGCCGAATTTCAAAACATGTGGCACCCCCCTTGTGTTTTTGCACCCTGACCCTGCCGATCTGAGCGAGGGGTGCCGTCGGATTTCAAAAATGCGGCGCGTCCACTGTGTTTTTTGGGCCCTGACCCTGCCGATCTGCGCGGGGGGTGGCACCGAATTTCAAACATGTGGCGCGCCCCGTGTGTTTTTGGACCCTGACCCAGCCGATCTGCGTGAGGTGTGCAATCGAATATCACAAATGTTGCAAATCCTCTGTGGTTTTGAACCCTGACCCCGCCGATCTGCGTGAGTGGTGCCACCGAGTATCAGACACGTGGTTACTCCAATGTGTTTTTGCACCCTGACCCCGCCGATCTACGTGAGGGGTGCCAGCAAATTTCAGACATGTAGCACATGTCTTGTGTTCTTGAACCCTGGCCCCGCCGATCTGCGCGATGGGGTGCCACCGGATGTCAGACATGCGGCAGATCCCATGTGTTTTTTGGACCCTGACCCTGCCGATCAGTGTGAAGGGTGCCACTGGATTTCAGACATGTGGCAAATCCCTAGTGTTTTTTGGATCCTGGCCCCGCCGATCTGCGCGAGTGGCGTCGATGCTTACCCACCCCAGCAATTCAGACAACACGTTGTGGACGTGCTAAAAACGCCCCTTCGCGCGGTCCAACAACAAGGAACAGTGAGCATTAGTCAACAAGGAACAGTAAGCAGCAAGAAACAGAACTGTAACAGTGGAAATTGGAAGCAGGAACTCGCGCAGGAAATTGCGAACCTTAGCCCTGCAGCATGGTGGATTTTGGACGTCGTTAGGAGTAAGAGGAGACAAGTAATCGACGCGAACAGGTTTCATGAGAGTAGTATTCATGAGAGTAGTAGCGTAGTACTCATGAGAGTAGCATTCGTTTGGGGTAAGAGGAGAGTAGTACTCATGAGAGTAGTATTCATGACGTGAAACAAGGGGCCCGAGCGTCGGGAATGACGGGCCATCTCCCTTCGCGCCCGTCGCCGCCTGAGCCGTCTTGGCCACAGAATTTCGGGAGTCAGAGTCGCAGGATGGACGATCTCAGCGACGCTGGGGACCCCGAGCCCGCTCCCCCGGCAGCTGGCGGCATCGACGAGGCAGGCGCGCCTCAGTTGCCTTCGACGAAGGACGACGACAGCTGCGATGTCGATCTCGACCTGTTGCTCGACGATTGCGCCCAGTGCCCGTCCGACAGCGGCAGCGTCGAGTTAGACGTGGGCGCTGACGGTTTCCATGACGACGCCTGTGGGCAGTGCGCGGATATGGATGAGATGCCGTTGCGCTCGCGTAAGGGATCGCACTTGCGCAGGCCCGGTCATCTTCGAGCGTTTCGGGGCCCTGTGAGCAGGCAGCTACTTCGAGGGGGCCAGGAGAAAAAGAGTTTCAATGTGTTCGTGCAGAAAGCAAGGAAACATCATCGCAAGGTCATGGATACGTTGGACCGATTACGGACTGAGCTTCGCTCGGCTGCAACGTCTGTTAATCGTAGAAAGTTACGTCGGGGCGAACGTCTGGACCCCGACCACGCCAAGAGGGTCGTGAGCAACAGGGGCCGTGGGCTTCAACAGCGCCCATCCGCATGGACACTGCACGGCACTATCGTTCACGCCTTCGGACGCATCGGCGGCCTGTCACCCGACGCGTGGGCGCTGAGAGAGTCCCGGAGCTCTCTTTCAGCCATTGGGAGGAGGAAAACAGTGCATATCCAGTTCTCTTGGCTCTCCTCCACTCCTCCTCGTCCTCGAGCGAGCTCGAGGAAGGAGGGGGAAGGATGAGTTCCCGAGAACTGGATCTGCATTGATTTCCTCCCCCCAGCCATTGCCGTCGTCTCCAAAGCAGCGCAGCAGTTCCACAGGGCAGCTGTTAGGACTTGGAGCACAACGCTAGAGTATGCGGGTGAGCAGTTGCCGTGGGTCTTCTTCGGGCGCATGCACGATTGCACGCCGGTGAAGGTGTCTTTCGGGGCGATGTCCTCGCTGTCCGAGGCGGCGCGGTACTGGGTCAAGAAAGACAACGTAAGGCAGTCGTTGTCCGCGGACGATGCGAAGCAGGCGCTCGGCGTCCTGCCCGGCCAGGGCATCGTGGAGATGATGGCGCAGCGCGGTGTCATCAGTTGGCCCGGCGTTCGCCCTGGCTTCGTCTCGGTGAACCTCAAGGACGTTGACTACCCCCCTTGCTACCTCACACGCGGCAACGGGTCGAACATATCTGCGGCATGCGACTCAGCTGACCCTGGGATTTCCATCGACAAGGTGATTGAGATGAGTCGCCACGCCCGCCTCGTCTTCATCTACAGCGGTTCCGACCTTGCATCGTCCTGCGGAAGGGCCAAGATGGAGATTGCGAGGCGTGCCATGCTGGCCAACGTCACCGCCAAGGCTGAGCATCGCGGCTTCGTTGTCTTCGTCGACGGCAGGTGTTCGTCCCGCATCATCCAT
>CAUYUJ010007869.1:498352-511016 GCA_963575745.1 Prorocentrum cordatum
GTGTGGGAGCGGCAGAGTACGGTGTCTGCGCTCGTAGATGGCGACAGCGACCCCGTGAAGCACGGTCGCTTGGCGATGTCGTGTTTTGGCAGCTTCAACGATGTCGTCGGGGAGGTTGTGCGTGCGTGCCGCCGCTGTGGCAAGGGCGTCGGCCTGACGGTTGAACTCCTCCGCGATGGGCCCGATGAGCCCAAGGTCGATGCCCAGGTCTCCCAGGTGGCTGGCGACTTTTTCGACGCGAAACATGTCGGGCTTGGCCATGACACATCGGTGAATCATTGCCCAGAGCTCCGCGTGCGTGCCCTGCGGCGCTGGATGTCCGTCGATGATGCTTTGGAACCCATCGACCACCGCCTGGTTGTCCACGAAGACGTGCACGGGCCGTTCGGCACACGCAGTAAGGTGGACGATGGCAAGGGTCTCCGCAACCTGGGCGTTCTGCGTTAGGCCGTGAACGCGTGCACTGTAGTTCATGCGGTGGTCGATGCCGTAGTAGACGCCGTAGCCCGCTCGTGCTAGGAGTGGGATGGCTTGGTTGGTGCACGCACCGTCCGTGGCAGCATAGACCCATGTCCATCCAGTGTCGCTGTCAAGGTAGGCGGTGTAGGTGTCCTGGGCTGAAGCCGCAGGATCACCCTCAGGGGGGGGCCGCGGGATGGGCTGTGGCAGCGGGTCCCTCGCGAGGTCGGCCTGCAGGTCGAGGAGGGCTGGGTCTTCGTCGAAGAGCCCGCAGTGTCTTGTGTGCGGCGGAAGACGGGCCCACTGGTCGTCACTGATGAGGGTGGTGAGAGGAACTCTTTCTCGGGCCAAGCACTTACAGTCGCGGACAGTGTGCTCCTGAGTTTCCTCTTCCTCGTCGCAGTAGCGGCACATGGGGCTGGGGTCTGCCGACGTGTTGGATCGGGATCGTCGCTGTTGGGTGTGGCCCCCGCCCGACAGGTAGTTCAGGAGGAGCGCCAGCTGCCAGGCAGTGCATTTGGCTGCTCCTTTGGTTCGCGCGAGACACGTGCTGGCGAAGAGGTCAAGGCCCTGTCTGACCGAGGCGAGGTAGCCAAGGTCGTGTCGCCGTGGCTTGATCTTCCGCAGAAATGCCCTGCGTTGTGAGGCCCGCAGCATGTGCAGGAAGGCGTTTTGGGGTAGATTCAGCCAGCTGATCGGGCAGCCCCAGTCAACGTACATGATGCCAAATGTGGGCCAGGTCCATCGGAGCTGCTGGAGCGACTGGACGAGTCGCCCGACGGGTCCTCCACCAAACAGGGTCTGGACGTGGTGTTGGAGGTCTCTGGCGAGCCCGCAGAGTGTAGCGTCGCGGTTAGCCTGTCGCCGCAGGCACAGGAATGCTTCACGCTGCGTGATGGCGTCGATCTCAAGGGCGTGTCCCGGCACGCACACGGCCATGAGAGTCCAGAACTCGACACACTTGTTCCCCTTGGGGCGTATAGCCGCCTTGAGGGCGTGGTTGTAGGCAGTCTTGGCTGGGCCTGATGGTGCTTGGATGTCGGTGCCCGTGGTGCAGACGCTGGCGGCCAGGGATCGGGCGTGCCGCGCCTTGATAAGCATCGGCGACGGGAGCTTGCCAATGCGCGGCAGGCGGGTAGTCGCCCTCCGCACACGGGCGTCTGCGGTGGACGTGAGGTTAAGCGCGGCTGGAGCCGGAGCTGCCTCGGCGTGATGTAATTCCGTACGATCTTTCTTTCTTTTTTTTTTTTTTTTTTTTTTTTTTGTTTTTTTTTTTTTTTTGTTTTTTTTTCTTGTTTTTTAGTTTTTTTTTTTTTTTTTTCTTTTTTATTTTTTTCTTTTCAATTTCTTTTTTTTTTTTTTTTTTATTTTCTTTTTGTTTTTTTTTTTTTTCTTTTATTATTTTCTTTTTATTTTTTTTTTTTTTTGAAGGAATCGACCACTCGGAGGGGGCGATCCGCCAGTGTGAGCTGGGTGACGGCGGCGTGCAGCTCATCGGTGAGCGCCCACCCTGCCACTTTACCCGGGTGAATGCGTTGACCGGAGAATCGGTCAAACTTGGCGGTTTCGTCGAGAGATTTCTGCAGCTCAGGAGCGGTGTGGGTAGTGGAGTTGCTGTCGTCAACGAAGGTAGTGCTGAGTGATCGAGGAACGTATCGGTGCTGCCTCTTTGTCCACACGCACATGAGCAGCTTGATGTCATCCAGGGACCACGAGATGCCCTGGAGGTGACCGTTTGTCCTGGCCAGGTCCCTTTTTTTTTTTGTGTTGTTTTGTTTTGGAGTTTTGATTGTTTGGGTTTTGAGCTTTGTTTCTTGTGGGAGTTACGCTTTTTTTTTTTTCTTTGTGTTTTTTTTTTTTTTTTTATTTTTTACGCTTTTTTTTTTTTTCAGTTACCGTTCATGCGGATGTAGCGTTTGTGGTGTCTGTAGAAGTTTCGGAGGACAGTAACGATGTCTTGTGGGCACCCCGCGTGCAGCGCAAGGTTTAGACAGATGTCCGTGATGAGGTAGTCGAAGCACTTCTGTCGGTCAAGGGCTGCTCCAGCTAAGGGGAGGAGTAAAGTCCTGGCGTGTTCGATGCGCAGGGCGAGAAGTGCTGACATCCCCAATGGTGGCTTTGGGAACGGCGCCGAAGCTCGTGGCATGGGTCCATCCTTGCCGCCAGGTCGTGAGGCCACGGTAGGCCGGCGCCTCCCACGCATACATCCACACGGAAAGAGCCGAGAGAAGCCGTTGGTCCGTCGGGAGTTCCCCTCGGCCTTTTCGGAGGCACGGGTTTGGCACGTGCAGGAGGGGCTCGGGGATGGTGCCAGTGCGTTGCATAGCACGTAAGACGCTGGCGAAGTGGCGAAGGATGTCGTCGGGTAACTCCTTTGCCTCCTTGGTCGTCCAGCCGTCGAGTCCCCCCGCGCGGCGCGGTGAACGGGTGCGAATGAAGTGGATGAGTTGGTCGTCGGGAAGGTGGAAGGGGGCTGCTGGTGATGGCGTAGGCAGCTCTTGGCGGTATTCGTCGTAGAAGTCCGCCCACGTCGGCATAGCTTCGGCGTCATGGCCCGCGCGAGCGCGGTGCGTGCCCAGGATGGGCTCCCAGGTGTCGACCATGAGCTTGAGCATGTCTTTGGTGTTGGCAACGATAGCGTTGGCGGGGAGGGCGTCGGGAACCTGGGCTGGTAGTGGGCCACGAATGGGGCCGTCGTCGTGGTCCGTGTCGGGCGAGCTACCGTCGCCGGGGCTGAAGCCGCCGGCGTCGGTGTCGGCGTCACTGTCGTCCGTGCTAGCTTGGTCAGGGTTGAAGGCGGTGATGTCGCAGTGGAGCTGTGCATCGTCGGGAGTGGTAGGCGTGCGGAGATACGCCGTGGGCGAACAGTCGGCAGCCCGTGCGTATATGGCCGCCTTTCGCCCGCTTGGCTCGCGGACGCCCTCAGACCAGATCTTGATGCGTTCAGCTTTGGCTCGGTTTGCACGTCGCGCCAGCTACGAGTCTAGATTTTGGATCAGACGATCGAGCTGCTCTCCGCGTGGCGCTGGCACGTCGGGGGTCCAGGCGTCAGGAAAAGCCAGGAGGGCCGTGGGGCGCAGCTTGTGGCAGAGAAGGCGGGCCGCGGCCCACGTGCAGTCGATGCGGTGCGCCAGGTGCGGCGGGATAGCACGGCAGTCTATATGATGGTGCAGTCCGATGAAGCGAAGCTCGCAAAGTTGCCGATGGAGCTTGCGAAGGCGGTTCATGTGAATCGTGGAAGCTCCGTAGGTGGGAAAGGCGCGGGGGACGGCGGGTCGCTCATCGAACGTGGGTGTGAGCCCGTGCATGGTAGGGGCCTTCTTTTTTGGGTGGTCTGGCGGTGGGGGCGGCAGGTCCCGCAGCCGGGTGAGATGGTACTCATGGCTGGCCTCGTTTGCCAGGGCGAACATGCGTTCCACATCGTCGCGTGCGTCAGCCTGCTCCATGCGGTCGTGGTATCGTCCGGCGATGTGGGTCCCTAGTGCCTGGAGTTCGTGGTCCTCATGAGCTCGTCGTTTGGAGGGTATGGCGTGGGGGCCAAAAGGCGTGGGGCCGTGTGATCGAGGCGGCTTAGGTCGAGTGTGACCTGCAGGCCAACATGGGACTTCGCTGGCAAGTCACGCAGATAGCAGAAGTCGGTGACAAGGGATCGCGCAGCTTTGTTGGCGATGACATAGTCGATGCGCGAAGTGCGGGGGCACTTGGTGACGCGGTCCCAGTCAGGGATATTGCCATATGTGTGCATGGTGTGGTCTGGTGTGCCTTCAGCGACGTTAAACCATCCGTGCTGCATCATGTGCAGCAGATGTGGATTGTCGTCGATGTTCGTGTTGGCGTCCATGCAAATGAAATACGGGGCTGAGACGACCCTCGCGGCGGCGCAATCAGCAAGCCGAAACAAATCGGTGCTGTCCCCTCCAGCGACCCCGTAGAGGCTCGCAATGTAGATCCCAGCGGGACCGTGGTTGTTTCGTCGCCGCCTGCGGCGGTGCTGGGAGCAGAGCGGGAGGAAGGCCTCGTGCCATCGTTTCTTGGCCTTGAGGGTGGCGATACAGGTCGCAATGTCGTCGACGGTGGAGTCGACGATGGCGTCCTTAGAGAGGATGGCAACCCCGCCCGAGGCGCCGGTGTTGCCCTCGACCGTGTGGTCCGTGCCACCGTGAGCAGCTTTGCTCTGGGCACGCGCCAGGTCCAGGTCAGGTCCCAGACTGGCCTGGTATCCTCCGTGGTGTGGATTGGCGGCGTTGGTGGCGATGGCTTGCCTGGTAGGCTTGGCAAGACGGGTCTCCTGCAGCGCTATGACTGCGGCGTTGTGGTCGACACCTAGGGCGGTAATGGTTGGCCAGTTCGCTGGAAGACTCGTGATGTTGAGGCTGAAGAGGTGGATGGAGCGACCTGGCCCATCTCCGTCGGTGGAGCTGGGGTTAGCACGCCCCGCGCGGTGGAGGGCGGCCTGGCCGTCACCCAGGTAGGAGGCTTGGCCACAGTAGGAGCTCATGGCGTCGCAGCAGATTGGCTTGGACGGGGCTGAAGCCGCCGTCGGGCCAAAAGTGCAGGCAAGGCATGGTCGACGCTGCGCCGGGGGGGGGTTCATAAACATCGGCAAAACTGCCTCGAAAAAACCTCCTCACTCCTGTGCCGTGGGGGACGGAGGGAGGAAAGGTGAGGCGGCAGCAGGGGGAGAGGGAGGCGACTCCTCGATCCATCCTGCCGAGCGCAAGAGCAAAAGCAAACCAGCGGCGGCAGCGCGGCGCGGCAGCGGCGCAGCGCGCGCGCGAATCCTGCGCACGCGACACCGCTGGTCCGTCCTGCGGCGGCGCGCCCGCCCCGTCAGTGCCGTGATGAGCAGCATCAGCTGGACCAGCTTGTGCGTGTGCGCCCTCCGCGCTCGCCTCGGGCGGTGGGCCCTGTGGCTGCGGCGGCGCACGCCCTGCCAGCGCGTCAGCCACTAGCTGGGCGTGGCGAGCGGCGCGGTCGGTGGCCTGGCGCTGAGCCTCGTCCATGCCCGCTGCCGTGAGGCTCGCGTTGCGGACAGGGCTGACTCCACGCGGGGCCGCCGCTGCCGCGGCAGCGGGAGAGGTGGCGGGGGCGCCGCCGTGGCTCTGAGGAGACAGCGGTGAGCCGCCGCCGAAGCCCGCCGCGAGGTCCTTGACGGAGTACTTGTGCGTGAAGGGGTCGAAGGTCGGCGCCTCGTCGGGGGCGACGACGCGGGTGGGCGGTGGCAGCTCCTGGTCCGTGGACGGCGTCGGCTCGAGGTCGACCTCGGTAGGGTCTTTGGCGCCGGCACCGAAACGTGGCACCACCTCGGGGGCTTGGGCGTCAGCCTGAGTCTCGCGGGTCGGCGAGCTCGTGGAACTCCCAGGGGGCTTGCGCGAGCTGTGGCGGCTGCTGGGCCGGCTGCGCGGGGCGCGCCCGCCCGTGTGGCGGTCACGTGGCGAGGCCGCCTGGGCGTTGGCGCGCGCAGAGTCCGCCCTGCTCGGGGAGCGGATCGGCGCTGCGCTGGGTGCTGGGCTGGGCGGGCGGGAGCCGCCTGTGCCGCCCGCCGCCGAGGCTGCAGCCTGGTCAGGGTCGGCGGCGTCAGGCGGGGGGCTGACGCGGTGGGCACTACCCTCGCTGTGCCGCGGGGAGGCGCTGCGGTGTGCCTGGGTGTGCGTGAGGACGAGCGGGACGAGCGGCTGCCGCTCGCGCTCAGGGGGGGCGGGCTTTGCCTGGGCAGGGCGCTGCGCTGCGGCCACGTTTGGCGGGGGCGTGTGTTGGCGCGGTTGCCAGGCGCGCACGTTCGCCTCGCGCCATCCTGCGGGGCGCCCTGTCCTGCCGCGGCTCGGCGCAGCCCCCTGGGCTGAAGCCGCAGGGGGTGCCGCTGCGGACTGGTTGCTGGCGGTGCTGTCGTGGCGGCCTGGGTAATGGCCCCAGGCACGCGTGGACCCTGGCGCGGGCGAGGTGGCCCGTGGGGGGGCCTGCCCGAGTGCGCGCGGGTAGCCGACGACCGCTGGGTGCACCCTGGCGCGGGGGACGTGGCCGTAGCTGGAGGCGGCTGCCCCTGCCGCCGCGGGCATGGCACCAATGGGGCCACGGTGGTAGGCGGCGCCCCCGCCGTACACCGCTCTGTCGCCGGTCGGGACGCGCGCGGGAGAGCGGTTGCGTGGCGTGCTCGGCTGACCTGCGTCGCGGTGGTCGCGCTGCTGGGTGCGCTGCTGGTGCTGCTGGTAGCGCTGCTGGTCGGCTCTCGAGAGCGGGCGGGTGTCGGGGAGGATGGGCGGCACGTCGGGCCGCCGCCAGCCCTGGTAGACGTGCTCGAAGGCATGGTCTGGGTAAGTCTCCCCGTCAGGTGAGTAGCGCCGCACATGCTCCACGAAGTCAATGTTCTGCGGCTCGGGGAGCACCGTGATGTTCACAGCCCGCTGGTGCGCTGGTCCATAGAGACAGAAGCTACCACGGTTGCTGCGGTCGTGGTTTAACTCGGCTTCGGTCGTGGCACGACTCACCATGGCGTCACAGAGGCGCATGTCGTAGTCGAGAGCTTGAGGCCCAGGGCCGCCCTCGGCATCCCAGTACAGTACCACATCCCGCCAGCGCGTGCGGGTAGTGTAGATGCGCTCGGCGATAGACTCGCAGACGGTCCTGACTGTGACACGATCCCTGTACATGTTGGTGATGGCTAGGGAGTAAGGTCGGCGCACCGCTTTGTTGAAGATGAAATCCTCCTTGAGGGCCTGGTGCGGGCCGAAGAGCACGAAGCCTTCCTTCCACAGCGGTTGGTCGGGAGACGGGTCTTCAGGCATCCCCGTCCCTGTGAACCCTGGTGGCCGCCTCGTGCCGTCGGGCAATCCCTGCTTGGGGACGCGACGCGGCCTCGGTGGTAGATACCAGTGGCCCTGGTATCCTGCTTGGCCTGGTTGCGGAGGCTCCCCCCCGGGGCCTGAAGGCGCTCGGGGGGGCTCCATGAGGTCGTGCTGGGCCGGCGCGTTGCCGTATTGGCGGGCGAGGATGTGCGGAGGCATCCCTGTGGCACGGACGTCGAACAGGCTGTGCGGACGAGGCGGATGCGGGCATCTGCTGGAGAGGCAGCATGTGTCGGCGGCCCTGTCGTCGGTGATGTACACGCACGTCCAGCTGTTGCAAGAGTAGTCCGTGGACCAGTCCATAGGTGCACGCAGTCCGCTGAGGGAGCAGTCCGGGCACGTCGGTTGGCCCGAGGTGCCGAGCTGCGTGTTGCGGCGGGCAGCACAATACTGGCAGCATTGGAATCGGCATTGTAGGCAAATCCAGCGTCCTGGTAGGGGCGGGAACGCTTGCTCGTCGGTGACTGCGTCGTCTGGGTGGGGTCGGGGTCGATCCCACAAAGGCCAGACGTCGGCGAACCAGGACTGGCCTGTAGTGCGGACCGCCTCCGCGGGGAGGCGAGCATCGTCAGCATGGCGCTCGATCCACTGGGGCCCCAGGTCCGCTGCGATCATGACCGTGCGCCAAGTGTCGTCCGCCTTGACGTGGACTTGGGTCGGTGCCCAGAGCCTGGTGGTGGTGTCGCCGTGGTCGTGGTGAAGGATGACCCAGCCATCGCGACCCGCCACCGCAGGGTCAGTAACGCGGTGGCCCACAACGGTCGCCCCCCACGGTAGGTAGGCGCCATCGTGATGCTCGCCTGGGTCGAGCCAGACCTCGACGCCAGGGGCGTTTACACGGGACCGCACATCGCGGACGTGGAAGGCGAGGACGTGGTAGGCGGTCGGCTCCTCTTCCGTCTCGATGTGCTCCCACGTGTCGATGTCGCTGCTGTCAGAGGCGGAGTTGCCGCCGCTCTGCCGTGACGAACGTGAGGCGGAGCGCCGTGAGCGAGCATGGCCTCGGGCGAGGGCGGCGGCCGCGCTGATGAGGGACGGCGTACAGCGGTCGTCGGCTCCCGATGCCGTCGGTGAGCGGTCTGGACTGTGTCCCGAGGCGGCACCTGGCTGAGAGGTGTGCGATGGGCCAGGCGCGGCCCCAGGGCTGGAGCCGCTGGGGCGCGGCGCTCGTACGTCAGACTGCCACCGCTCGGGTGCAGCCTGCGCCGTGGCAGTGTACACCAGGTCGATCAGTGGCTGCGGGTCCAGCTGGAGCTTGCGAAGCGAGGCACGCGGACGGGGCTGGTTTGGGTCGGCCCTGGTGGCTGCTTCGGTGTCGTAGTGCTGTGTAGCCCATGCTCGCGCTGCCTCTGGCGAGTATAGTGCCTGTGGCGGTGGCCACGCTGCCGCGGTGTCCAGCCGGCGCCAGATCTTTGCCTCCTGGTCGCGGGCTTCAGCCGCCTCGCGGAGGTCTGGGGGATCGAAGCCGGCAATGTGGAGGGCGTGCGTGCAGTCGCCCATGCCACAGGTGTGCGGGAGGGCACGGCACCTGGAGGCAGCTTCGGTGGGGGCACACCAGTCCATGCGGATGAGGAGGCCCAGGACCCGGGGGTAGATGAGGCGCGCTCCGTGAGCCTCCCCGTTCACGAAGTTGTGCCAGTTCTCACCGCGCGGCGGTTTGGTAGCCTCGCACATCCAGAGCGCGATGGGTCCCCAGGCGAGGGTGTCGTCTTCGAGGCTGCGGGGCGGGTGAGGCGGCACCGCGTACCACGCGGCCAGCGACGGGTGCACACACACGTACGTGCGGCCGACATTTGTGGCGGTTCGGCCCTTCGCTTCACGGCGGGGGCCCGGCAGGAGGTGACCTCCGTTGAAAGCGAGACGGGCCGCAAGGTCGCCGCGGGTCCCGTGCCAGAAGACCGTGGGCGGGTCAGTGGTAGGAGCACGGAGGTCCCACGTGAGGTAGGGGAAGATCGTCTCGCCTGAGTTCCCGCCCGAGTCTTCCAGCACCCAAATGAGTCGGTTCGGGGGCCTCTGCATGATGTCAGTCCACGGCGCAAACGCTTGGAGCGTTGGGTCATGGGTGAATCGAGGATGGTCGTAGAGTCGCAGGGCGTCTTCGATGTCCTCCGTAGTCACGCCACTGTTACCAAGCGCAAAGCCGTTCTGGTACAGGAAGGTGAGGATGCTCGTCGGCGGCACGGGGGCCGCTGGGTCGCGCTGGATGGTGCTGCGTAAGTTGCGCGTCGGTGGCCAGAGGGCTGGGTGGGGCGTACCAGGGCCTGAAGGCGCCTGGGGCCTGGCGGGTTATGCGTGGCGTGCTCGCCGTCGTGGTGGTTGGGTGTCCATGTCGGAAGAGGAACCACGGGCGGTGCTTGCATCCGCTTCGTCGTCGGGCGCTCCGTGCACGCCGTCGCCGTCGAGGGTGCGCTCACGTGCTTCACTTGCCTCGGCGTCGGTGGCCTGAGCTGCGGCGGCTTCGTGAGTCGGCGGGTTGCCAGAGGCCGCGCCGCTTGTGGGGCCGTCTCGCGGGGACGGGCTGGTCGACCGTGGCGTGACAGACGAGGCTCGCGATACCGCAGCAGTGACTTCAACGATGGCGGCGGTGGTGGCGGTGGTGACATCGGCGACTGCGGCGGCAACTGCAGCGGCGTAGTGTTCCTGTAGCAGCGGGTGTCGAAGGGGATGCACGTGCTGGCTCTCGGGGTCGTCGGGGTGCGTGCGCGGAAGCGTGTGTGGGGCCTCATCGCGCGGGCTCCTGATCGGTTTGCAACAGCGGAGGCACCACTGGGCCGTGGGTGAGTCCAGGACGCGCGCACAGATGCGGGCTCCTACGTGTCCGACGGCTCCTTGAGCGAGAAGTTTGGCGCCGACCAGTAGGAGACCGCAAACCACTCCGCCTGTGGCGATAGCTCCGAGTTTGCCGCTGGCCCATTTCAGGGCGCCCCAGAGGCCAGACCCGACTGCGCTGGCTCCGCCCGAGACAATGTCTCTGAGTTTGGCGCTGGTCCACTTGGGAAGACCCCACAAGGCGGGCGCGGCGTCGTATGTTATTGTGCGTCGGGGCGTAGTGGACACGGATGGGCCTGGTGCCGCAGCTTCACGGCGTCGTCGCTGCCGGTAGCTGGGGTCTCGGCTCGGTGTCGGCAGGTACCCGTCGATCTGGTCCTTGTACGGCATGGCTACCAAGATGGCGTACGTGGCCACGAAGAGGCAGATGAGACAGCCGCAGCGTCGAGAGGCCGCTGCGCTGTGCGGGGCCTCGTGGGAGCCGCTGGCGTCGGGGTCCGCGTCCTCGATGGGATCGTTGTCGAGGCCAGCCTGCCAGTGGTCGGCGGCGCTGGAGTTGGAGTCAGTCGAGTTAGCTCGGCGGACAAGGGTGCGGGACGGGGTCCTGCCACCTGAGGTCTGAAGACGCCCAGGTCCAGCCAGTGCTGCAGCGGGGCTGAAGCCGCCACTGCGCGGGCTGGTGGGAGCTGGCGGTGCGGTGGCATGGCCTGGCTCGTCGGCGGCGGCGACACCTTCGGCGTCGCTGAGCTGTGCGCTGGGGTCGGCCTGGGCCGAGTTGTTGGGCGCAATGCTGCGCGACCGGGAGCGCCCTGTGTGGGGATCGCTGTCACGGTCGCGCTGGGCAGCGTCACTTGGCGGTGGCGTGCCGTCGGGGTCCTGGGTTTCCGTGTCGTGGATGGAGTCGTTCTGGCTATCGTCCGACACGTGGAACGAGTCCAGGGAGATGTTGCTGATATCGCTGGCAGCTGCGTGCTGGAGCAGAAGCGGTTCAGCGTCGGCCGCGGGCTGGTCACACGTGGCGTTTTGGGCGGGGGGGCCAGCGGGCGGTGGTAGGTTTAGCGGTTCCATCGATGCCGCGGCGAGCTCCGCCTCGACAAGCGGCTGCAGGTCTGGCGGGTGGTGCGGGATCGCATCCACGAGATACGCCAGGGCGTCTTGGTCGGGCGGAGGGAGGCCTCTTGGCAGCAAGGCGTGGCCCGTGAGAGGTATGGCGGCAGTGGTGCCGCGAAAGCCTCAGGGCCGACGAGCTGGGCACGAGCGCACTGGTATTCCAGAAGGAGGCCAAGGTAACGGGTGGGGTACTCGTGGCTGCCCTGAATACGAGTGAGGTTGAGGTTGGTGCGCTGTCTGTCGGGGCCCGCTCTGTGCCAGATATCCTCGCACATGTCGACCGCGGTGCGGTGACGCAGGGCGTCGTTTTTCTCCGCGGAGTCCTCCTGGAAAAGGTGGTCGTACTGTGGCAGATGGAGCGTCGCCAGGACGTGCGGGACGCAGTCCTCGAGCCATGCCCAGAAAACGTCCTGATGGTCCTCACCTGGTGCCCACGCCGCGGCGCACGGGATGAGCCGTGCTCGGATGTTCATCAGGTGCCAGAAGGCGGGGTCCTCATCAGGTTCACCCCTGGCGCACAGAGGGGAAGCGGGACTCGCTGTGTTGCTGGTAGTCAGGCCGTGTGCGTGGGTGCTAAGCACGGCCATAATTAGCAGCCCATATAGCGTGTTGGGCTCCACGGTGATGCACAGGTAGGGCACGAGGA
Organism: Prorocentrum cordatum; assembly: GCA_963575745.1. Lineage (NCBI taxonomy): Eukaryota > Dinophyceae > Prorocentrales > Prorocentraceae > Prorocentrum > Prorocentrum cordatum. The sequence continues at coordinate 510,179 of CAUYUJ010007869.1, forward strand.
GCCAGATGGCTCGCAGCGAGGCGCCTGTGGTCTGTGGGGGCCACGGTGGAGCCGTCTGCGGCGCTGGCTCAGCGGCGTGGTTTCCAGCGTGGCACGGCCCACCGCTGTCAGTAAAGTCGAAGCTGTCAGGTCGGCACGCTGTGGGGGTGCGACACTCTGGAGGGTACACGGTGCGACGTACGGCGGCAGGCGTCGTGGTCGGTGGTAACTCTCGCAGGTGGTCGTGCGCGGCGTGCGTTGCCTCATGCGGGGGCGGTGGCAGCCAGGGCACTGCAGCTGGGCTGAAGCCGCCACTGCGTGCCTGGGCCTTGCCAGCGGCCCTGTCGAGGATATGCTGCACGACGGTCGAGGACAAGCTGAAGACAGGGTGCCATCGAGGATATGCTGTACGACGGTCGACCGCAGGCGTCGCATTGAGTGATGGTAGCCCTCGTAGCTGAACTTGCATGCGGTGCGAGGCGTGGCCGGAGGACGCAGGAGTCAGCTCAGATGCGGCAAAATCGGCGGTCGACTGCGATGCATGTGTCGTAGTTGACGAGGGCGTGCTCGTAGGAGACGTGCTGGTACTCGGCGTAGGCATAGTAGTAGCCGTCGACGTCCCAGGGGGGCAGCGCGTGGGGCAGGGCCCCTGGTGCTGCTCAGGCCAGGCGCTCGCGGGGGCGCCCAGCAGCCCGGTGCCGCACGGACCAGCGGCGGCGGTGCTGTTCACGATCGGGTCCAAAATGGCGCTGTGATCGTATTTGTAGATGCTGTCATCGTAAAGGTAGAAGAGCGTCCCACGCTCCGCATGTCGCAGGAAAGCCTCTCCTCCGTGCTGGGCGCACCGCCTGAAGACGGG
>CAUYUJ010007870.1:0-35000 GCA_963575745.1 Prorocentrum cordatum
GGGCGACTACGCCGACGAACGCACCTGCGTCGACGAGGAATCGTATGCTGACTGGGCTCCTGTCCAGGATAGCAGGGTGCTCGACGTCGAGTCGGTCGGCGAGATGGTCGAGGCTGGATATGCAGAGGAAGAAGCTTCTGACGAGATCCAAGAGGACCTGGTAGCCATCCTTGGCAGCAAAGGGGGGGGCAAAGGCAAGGGAAAAAGCGGAGGCAAGAGTTGCCGCTGCACGCCCTGGTCGCCCGAGGGGGGCGGCAAGGGGGGACCTTCCCTGAAAGATCGCGACGAGCGGCCTCAGGATATCAAGAAACGCTCGAAATGCATGACGTGCCACGAAACAGGCCACTGGTCCGGGGGCCCTGAATGCAAGGGTGAGCCCAGGGCGGCAATTTTAGCGTGCACTGGAGACACTGGAGACACTGGCGAGCGCCATGTCCAATTGCGCGAGGACGATGACGAACGAAAGTTCACATCTGTCAGTCTTGTTGCTGCACCACCATCGCCCCTCATCATGCCATTCGGAAAAAGAGGAGCCGGTGAGGGTGGATTCCGGTGTTTTTCGTTCCTGCAGTTTTTTTTTTCCTCGCGTCATGTGTCGCAGGGCATGTGTGTATGAGGGGGGGGGGCGGGGGGTTGTGATGGGCAGTGTAGCTTGCGGCGCAACCGCGTTGAGCATCATGTCAGTGAGAGTTGCGCGGGGATGACCAAGGCCACTCCGGTTCAGGATCTTCCAGAGCTTCGGGAGGAGAGTCTTCAGACCTCTGCAGAGGCCGAGGGGGGTACTCTGGGGTTCATGACTGTTCGCTTGACCGAATCTTGCTCTGTGGCCAGTGTTTCTGATGAGGAGTTTTGGGAAGAGGGATCTGTTTCGGATCCTATCTCTGTTCCCGGTCAGGATGCTGTGGTTGCTTCGGGTCGGCGCAAAGGGTTTAGTTATGGTCATGTTCTCAGGGGTACTACAGACTACGTAGATTGGGGTCGCAAGCTGAAGCAACCTAGCGGGGATCTGGTTCTGTTCTTAGGATGGGTGGATGGCAACTTTGCTTGGAAGGATGACGGACTGTTTGTATGAGTTTCGGGGCCGGAAATTTCCAATGGCATTTTTGCTCTCTTCGAGTTTTTCCCATGGCTTGAACAGGGAACCTCCAGGTCCCCTGGTGCCTCGTCCATGTGCTCGAGGTTGTAAAGAATCTTCCAAGGGTGGGTCCTGGCGCTCGTGCCATTGTTCGCGCCTGCAAGGATTGCTTGCGGGCGCGAGACCAAGAATGAGAGGTGCGCGGCGCCGCGCTCCCCGGGTGAGTGTCCGCGCGATCTTGTAGATCATCGCGGCAGTGCTCCAGATTTGGTTCGTGCGTATTATTGTCGTTGCCTGACATATATCGACGAGCACCCCAGGAAGCTAGCATACTAGAAGGAAGCAACAACGAAGAAAGTTGAGCGCTCCAGCGACATCCAGGCAGAAGCAGCGCAATCGAGAAGATTAGTAAGGATGTCGCCGTATGACCTCTGTAGAGTTAAGGGTTGTATTGAAGACTTCCACCAAACGCGCGGTTGAGATTTGTGATGATACAGGTGACTTGACTGTGTCACAAAAGTCACAGATCACAGTCTTGATGGTTCTTGGCTCCAACACTGAACGTTTCGATGGAAGTTTCAGCTCTTTCTGAGCTTCGTATGGTTGACGTCTTCAAGGGCGAAGGTGTTTGGGTTGTTCTAGACGAGGGTTGTAGTTCTTGTTGTCGCAGTAAAACTTGGGCCCTCAACGCAGAGGAAAGTTTATTTTTTTTTGTGCGTAAGACGTGCAGCGGTATAGGAGGACAGTCAGGGAGTGAGATGACAGGTAAGAAGAGTTTCCCGTTTCGCATCGTTGCTTCTCGTGGCTCCGTGAGTGGATGTCTCGGGTCGCATCAGTTGAAGGATTCGGATTGCGTTCCTTTATTTTTATCTTTTCCTGCGCAGGCTTTCTCTCGGTCTCGCGAAGGATCTTGCTAATGGTCGCGCTCTATAGAGGCAGGAAGGTGAGGTAGACATGCGTCGCTGTGCTCGCTCGGGTCTCCTTATCTTTCGTCTTGATCAGTTTGGCCCAAAGCATGTTGCGGATTTGATTTGTCCGTTGCGCATCTCGTATCTACGCAGCTGCTGCAGTGGCGCAGTGACGACGGGATCACGTGTGTGCCTGCGCCCGCCGATCACACCAGTGACGACGAGGGCGTGCGAGTCACTGCCATGGCTGCTGACGCTGGTGCTCGTCCCACACCAAAGGGCTCGAAGTTTGCTGTGATCGCGCTGGGCTTGGGGAACTTCGAGAAGAACCCGAGGTGCTCGGGGGCGTCGATACTGAGAGAGTACTCCGCCGTCACCATCGCTCCAGTCTTGCTATGACCACCAGAGGGCACGACGCCGATTCCTCCATAGATGCGCTCATTGCTGCTAATGAGAATATGGCGAACTATGATCGGTACGTGTTGGTGGACACCAGGGCTCTGAACGACCCGACTCACACGATCCATATTGGCCATCGTCAGAATCTCTTGCGCAATTCACTTGAGAAGGACAATTTTGTCGGCATCGCTGAGTGTGTAGGAAAAAAGCTCTGGCGAATAACGAGTCTTCGCAGTCTGTGTGCATTGTTGCCATCTGTCGTTCTGGTCGGCATCGCCCTGTTGCTGTCAGTTACGGTATCAAGCAGTTCTTGACCCAGTATGACCTTGCATGCAGTTCTGCACACCTGAATCGTCATGAGTGGTCCCGGCGTACTTGTAACGGAGAATGCGATGACTGTTGTCACGTATCCGATCGGGGCCGTGAGATGGCGCGCTCTGCGACTGACAAGATGGTTTCGTTTTTTATTGAATCTTTCGAGAAGTTCAGTGCACCGCCGCCTCCAGTTCCTGGGCCGTCTGCCAAGCGCAGACCCCGTGTCGGGGCTGAATTGGGCAGGAGGGGGGAGAAGAGATCTCGCGCTTCATCGAGCGTGGTTAACGGAGTAGACGATAACGGCGTGGCCACTGCCATCCGTGAGCACATCGGAACGATCTGGCGTGAACGTCTCGGTGCTGACTATATTGAGGCAGATTTCCAGGTCATGATGAAGCGATATGCTGGGAGAGAGCTGCAATTTTATTTGAAGATCTGTCACGAGGACAACTGGCCGCCTGCAGATCATGCGATTTGCACGTGTTGCTCGTGAGTATGCAGAGTCCGGTATATTGGGCTGGCCTCCAGCCAGTGCCGCCGATCGGGGGGGGGCTCCCGGCGCGCTCCCAGGCGCTCCCGGCATGCTCCCAGGCGCTCCCAGGCGCTCCCAGGCGCTCCCAGGCGCTCCCGGCACGCGCCTGGCACGCTCCCAGGCGCTCCCGGCACGTTCCCAGGCGGTTCCAGGCGCTCAGGCGCTCCCAGGCGCTCCTAAGCGCTCCCAGGCGCTCCCGGCACGCCCCCAAGCGCTCCTGGCCCGCTCCTAGGCGCTCCCGACACGTTCCCAGGCGCTCCCAGGACCTCCCAGGCGCTCCAGGCATGCTCCCGGCACCCTCCCAGGCGCTCCCAGGCGCTCCCAGGCGTTCCCAGGCGCTCCCAGGCGCTCCCGGCACGCTCCCAGTCGCTCCCAGGCGCTCCCAGGCGAGCTGTTGGGGCTCCGGAATTGGAGTTTTCTATGCCCCCTGTCCCCGTGGAACGAAAAACGTCGGAAATGACGTCGGACATATATTCGGAAATAACGCATGCCCCCCTCCCCCCCTGCAGAGCGAAGCTTTAGCGAGCTCAAGTCCACGCTCTCAGGAACGCATGCGCCGGATCGGCGGATTGCCTAAATCTGTTGGTGGTAGTAATCCCGCTGCTGCTGCGTCGCCGCCACCTGTCGCCGCATCGTCTTCTGCCGCCGCATCATTCCCTTCATATCAGGTACGAGATTCGCGGGGCGATGACGACGACGTGCCGAAGAAGAAGGGTCGCATGAGCAGCGCCAGCGAGGTGACGGGTATGCCACCGGGCGAAGCTGTACATTCGGGCACGATCGTTCGCCCTCCTGGAATGCCTCCTATGATACCGCCGCCCAAGCACAAGCCCGCTGTCCTTGTGCCGAGGCAGCCGGACGGGCCGCCGCCTGCGCGCCTCGGGCCCCCCCTGCCGCCGCGGCCGCCGGAGCCGCCGCGCAGGGTGGGGCCGCTGCCGCCGCCGCCGCCGCCTCTGGCGAGTGCTGTTGCCGACAGCCAGCAGCGACGACGAGTCGAACAAGACTCGTGCGTCTCGTTCAGGACCCCCGACTTCTCCTGTCGAGAGGGGCCGGGCCACGGTGGGTGGTGAGCGGGCCGGAGATCCAGCCGTGAACTTCGAGCCGATTGCAGTTGGTGCAGATCAGCTGGATTCGCTTTTTGAGCAGGCCAAGAAGCAGGGCAAGAAGAGGAGCCTCATCGCGTACGTTGATCCTCGATTGTTCCCACCAGAGGGGTCGACTGGCCGCGCTGAAGAGCGGGGCACTGAGAAGTTGGTGCGTGTGAGCTGCAATATTGATCCGTTCAACATTCAGATCAAGCTCCCGTCGGCATGGTCTTCTTGGAAGGGTTCCATGGGTCGCACCAAGGACACCCAGTTCTGGAGGCGTATAAAAGATCGTGTTGCCATGAACTCTTCTGTGGATGCTGAAGAGTACGATCGAGTAGCAATCTTTGTGCAGCCTCCGAGGATATGCGTTGACGGAACTTTGTATTGGTGCACGTCCCTGCAGCTGGATCAATATGAGATGACTACTATGAATGCTAAAGGTCGTGCCAAATATTGCTCTGGGTTGCGTAACATCAGTCTGCAAGATGAGTTGTTATCTGCGTGTGTTGCCGAGCGGTCCACACAAGGCATGTCTGCTACCAAGAGATCGTCGAGAAGGTGATCAGGAACGCCGATCCGTTTCGCGGACGAACGAGTTGGGATCAAACTGGCCGCGGTACTGCTCTACGTCATCGGCGTCGTCTTCGCCTGCCCAGTCTCGAGCGACACGGTGGTGCGCCCAGATTGGGGGCCGTCGATGGCAAAGGACATCGTCGAGCGCAATCCTTATCTTGTATTCGCGTCGCCCACGCATCATCAACAAATCATCGCGTTTTCAGTGTTTGTTTCTTGTTTGGCTGAAGATAATGGTCTTGTAACTGTTGCGCTCGGTTATGAGCCTGTTTGTTCAAGCCTTGAGGTTATTAGTGCGCTGAACTCGTACCTCGAGTCAGGCGCAGCCATCGCGAGTCAGAACTTCCGCGATGTCCTCAGAGAGTTAGGTCAGAAGGTTAGACAGGATAGACTAGCGCTTGAAACTTTCCCCGTTGAAGCCGCAGAGGAAAGAGCTCGAGGCGATGTGGGCGCGATCATCGGTGATGACGACGTCGCTACCGTCTCTAAGGAGCGCTTGAGATATGAAGAGCAATAAATCTTAGAACAAATCAATCTAACTGGCGAGCCGAAACACGAAGGGACGAGAAGGACAGCGTGGTTGCAAGTCCCGCTTCGCACAAGGGTTGGTATTAGACGACTGCGCAGACAGTTTGGTCGTGTACCCAGTCGTGTTCTCGTGCAGCTATTGAGCATATCCAGATGTCGTTGGATTACATTGAAGCTGCCGGGAATTATCTATGTGAATCTGGCGAACGTCACAAGCCGTTAGCTCAGACTCACAAGGTTGCCTTGCCTAAGAAATTCTGCGTCAATCGCGAAATCGGTGCGGACTGTCCAGAGGTGAAGGACAACAGCGGGGAACGTTGCAACCTCAGTGTGCCAGGGTGCAACATTTCAGCGTGTAATCTTTGTCAAGCAGGGAGGTGGTACGCCATCTTTGTCAGCATGCCTCGCTGCGCTACAGCAGCGCTGTTGTGTAGGGGCAGGTGATTCCAAACGAATGGTGTTGGACCGTGGGCTGCGCCACAGAGGAGTGTTTCTGCACTGGGTTAAGTGTCAAGGGATAGACCTCCGCGACGCCGGAGTCGAGTCTCCCGACTAGATAGGCCGTGCCGAGAGGCATGGTGGACTTTGGAAGAACATCTTCAAGGAGGTGGTACACGACAAGACTGTTACCGGACTCGATGAATTCATCTCTACTGCATCAGAAGTTGAGAACGCGAGGAATGAGATGTCGCGAGTCGGCGGGTTCGCGCCTGCTCAGTGGGTGCTCGGGAAGATGCCTCGTGTCCCAGGGGGTCAATTCGACGACGAGGACGCTTCCGACATAGGAGTGCGTGCGAATGTTGCAGAATCGCTGGCATGCCAGTATCTCTCTAAGCACCTCGACGGTGGAGCTGGAAGATATGCATTCCAGACGGACAACAACAATCATTTGTGGACGAAAGACGTGAGCTGCCGGAACTTCGGGTACAAGAGCATCCTATGCAAGAACATCCTATGGTGACGGAAGAGCTGCTGGGGATCCCAGAAGACCCCGAGTTCATAGAAGAAGCATTTCGCTTATTTGAAGAAGATGAGCTGTCTGATGGAATGGTCGCTCCTGTGCCGCCCGCGTCGAGGTTGTTGCTGGTAACTCGAGCGCCTCCTCAGAGTTCCTTACTAGACGTCGTCGCAGACGGTATACAGAGTCGTAACGAAGTGATGCGCAGATGAATCGCGAATGCCGATGGTAGCGCGGGGGGGGTTCCGATTCTGTTTCGGAGCCAGCTCCCGAACCAGCGAACCTACTTCTTGATGCCTTTCGCAGGGCCGGAACATCAGGGCCGGGCATGGATCTGCTAGCCCGCAGAGAAGCATCATTCGCTGTTGAGCCACATGAATCGCGTGTCGGGTTTTTCAATGAACGCACCGCTCATAAGGTGCAATCCAAGAAGGAGATAAAGAGTGTAAAAGATCTGGTACATCATCGAGAAAAGTGGTTTACGACGTGGCAAGACAAGACGATTGGGGAGAATGGCGGAAGTTAAACGCCGCCGTGCCTATTGATTCCGTGGGACTGCAAGATCTCTTCAAAGAAGGATGCCGCATGGTACCTACGCAGTGGAATGATATTGACAAGAATGAACATCTTCGTTGACCTAGTGGACCTTCGGTTGCATCGCAGTACAAGAGTAGACTTGTCGTACGTGGAGATTTGGAAGATTCGTTGGGTATCCGCGCGGATTCACCAACAGGCGAGCTAGAAGGGCCATGGTCGATAGTATCATGGACCGCGGGCACAAAGAAGACTCTCAACTGTGCCGACATTACATCTGCGTGCTTCCAGGTTCAGGAACTCGACCGCCTCATTCTGCTCAAGCCACCGCCCGACGGACTCGAAGGAGTGCCGGATGGTGGAGCATTGATCGCGCGCGTGCCTGTCTATGGCACGCGTGACGCAGGACGAGGTTAATGGAAGACTATTCGCACAAGGTTTGAAGCTCGTGGTCTAAGGGAAATTCGCACCATTTTTTTTTTCTCCAGTATTCACGATGACAAGAAGGAGATCGCGTGTATGTTAGGTACACATGTAGATGACAAATTATGGGCTGCAGATGGTAAGTATCAGAAGATCATCGATTCGGTATTAGCAGAGCTTGATGTTTGCGAGATCAGGTCGAATATTCTCCGTATTGTGGTTAAGAGGTTGTTCAAGATTGAGATTTCACGGTGAGTATCACGGCCCAGCACAATATAGACAACGTCGAATTTGCATCCTATTCTAGAGACAGTCCCCTCACGAGAAGATGCAATGAGGGTGAGACAGCGCAGCTCAGTTTTGTCGTGGGTGCTTTGTCATGGGCTACGCTTCAGTGTACACCTGAGCTATTGTATCGTGTGATCAGACTGCAGACAGCAGTGTGTCTCGCTAAGGTACCCCATCTCAAAGAAGCCAACCGTGTAGTAGAAGGAGCAACTAAGTCCGCTGATTGCCGATGAGTATTCACAGGTGGAGCTGTTAAGTGGATTTATTTATGATAGTCCTTACATTCACTGACGCCAGCTGGGAAGGAGAAGAGGATGTAGTCACGGGTAGAATCGAGCCTCTCAGATCACAGAGGGCTAGGTTCAATGGACTCGCAGGGCCTGGATTCATCGAGGGGAACAGTGGTCATGTTCACCTTATAATTATATCTTGCAAAGTTATCAAACGAGTATGTAACTCCTACACTACAAGCAGAGACTTTGGCTTGTTTATGGGGTGTAGAATCTGGTGTGCGCGTTCGTGCCGCCATTGCAGATGCGCGAGGGATGCTTGGCGCCGGAACGAAGCTGCCATTCAATTGGGAAGACAAATCAGCCTGGTCTATGAGACATTTATGGATGACGGATTGTAAAAGCCTTGACGAACACCTAGTAGCCCCAACTCTGGGCAAGACAGAAGGCAAGCGATTGAATGTTGATTGAGGTAGTTTAGACAGGATATTCGGACTAATGGGATGGAAGAAGTAGAGATTCTACATCCCCGCATATTTGGTGATAAGATCCGTTTGATCGATACAAATATTATGGCTGTTGGTGGTCTGACGAAGAATCTGCCTACGGATTTCCTGGTTCAGATCTTTCGTGCTAGTTCGTATGACGTAACCCCAGACCCTGAATCTACTTTGAAAAAGGTTAAGAAAAACTGGCGAGGGCCAGAGCGACTGCTATCCCATCGGGGAAGTGAGTGACTGAGTCCTGGCTGCCTGTCACTTGAGTAGTCCCAATATGGGAGTACTTCTTTTACTGCCCCTAGAGGCTTATTTCGACCAGCGATACTGCGCGGTCTGCCGGCTAGCTCGTGATAGCGTTTCACGGGTGTGAGATAGTGCATGCGTTACGTGTGTTTACGCACCACTCGCCGCCACTCGCCGCCGTTTGACCTCTAGGGGCCCCTTTTTGCCATTGCGCTAAAACGCATCATAATCACAATAGTCAAGACACAGTCAGGGAACGATTTGCTTGACATATTTTTTGGCCATGTTGGAGTACTTGTTGACTATTCTTTTTTTTCCTCGAAAGCCCCGACTTAATCTTAGGTCCTGCTGCCCAACGCCGCCTTTGATGTGCGGGCGCGCCCCAATGGCCCGAGGGCCTCGGAGAGGCCGCTTTGCCGATTTCAGTGGTTTTGTTGACCTCCTTCTGCTGCGCTTCCGGGCTCCTTTTTCATGAGGATGCAATCCCAGGGATGGATTCAGCATCGGCCCCTATGCCAAGAAGCTTCTTCGTCGGCGGTTAGTCGGCCACGCGCAGAGGGGGGTATGGGGAGGAGGGGAGGCTTCTTAAAAACACCTCTGCTTCTTAAAGGGCGCGGGTCTTGTCCATAGACGCAAGGCCTGCGCCTTCTAAGAGGCAACCTCCTTCTGAAAAGCTATCCCTTTCCCCCTGCCCCCTCCCGCGCGCCGCCAAGCTAGGCAGAGTCGCTGCGCTGGCGAGGAAACCAAACGGGGCTGCCGTGAAGCGACTGGTGCCACCATGCAGAAGGGGGGGGAGGAGACAACGAAGCGACGGCCGAACGAAGAGGGGCAGGAGGAAGCTTGCTGGGGCCGCCCAGGCCCAGGGGTTCGGGTCGTTCCCAGGGGCGCGCGGCGCCCACGCCAAGAAGCATCCTCGGCGACGCATCGCAGATTCCAGCTCCACGCTCCCCCCCCCGAGCTGGTCCCTCCCCCTTCGCCGTTCCCCCTCCTCCTCGTGCCCCCCCCCCTTCTCCGCCTCCTCTCTCCTTCGGCGGCAGTGAGAAGACGATGCTCGGCGAGCCAAACAGGCCCAACAGCTTCGGGGTGTCGGTGAGGCGTTGGGGCTGCTGCTCCAGTGGAAACCCATGCCAATAAACACCCTGCTTGCCTCCAGGGTGCCCTGGGTTTGTTGGGTTTCGATGGTTCTGTTGTGGGATGCGCGACGTTCCCACATCAAAGGTCAATGGGCGTCCGAAGGTCTCAGGGCTGGGTCTCTTGTGGAAGGTTTCTTGTGGTCGACCTCCTACTGTGCGACCCGATGCGATGCGAGGCGTGCTGTGCGTGAGAGTCGTCTCAGGCACGAGCTGTCTTCTTCCCCGGCTGCTGACGTGGAGGAGGAGGAGGAGGAGGAGGAGGAGGAGGAGGAGGAGGAGGAGGAGGAGGAGGAGGAGGAGGAGGAGGAGGAGGAGGAGGAGGAGGAGGTGCCAGTAGGCGCTAAAGGAGGCGCTCATAGACGTCAGCAGGCGCCAAAAGGGGCATCGGCAGACACTGGCAGGCAGGAGTAGGGCGGAAACTGTTTCAAACTCACTCTCGCACATGATACACAAGACATGATACACAAGACACGGGCTGGCCGCCTGGTGTCCAGTCCGGTGCGATCCGATTCGCCGGCTGGGGCCGCGATTCCGGTCAGATTCGGTCCGGGGCCAGGGGAGCCCCGGGGAGCACCAAAGATAGCCCCATAGCTCCCAAGAGCGCCCCCATAGAGCTAAGAGGGCCCCCAAAGATCACCAGGACGCCCAGGCAGCCCAAGAAGGCCCAGAAGCCCTCCAAATGCACCCAAGAAGACCCCGAGAAGCCTCAACGCAACCCCCGAGAGGCCCCTGAAGCCCGCAGGCACCAGGTGGTCCTGTGTTTCTCGGCCCCTGGGGGCCCTCGCTAGGCCCTGGGGACGTCAACGAAGGGTTCGGGATGAACAACAACTACTCGTGGGAAGGGGTCTAGATCTCTGGGGTCCACGTCGTGAAATGATGTATGTATGTATGCATGCATGTATGTATGTATGTATGTATGTATGTATGTATGTATGTATGTATGTATGTATGTATGTATGGCTGACAATGTGTATGTACATACATTTATACAAGTGCATACATGCATGCATGCATGCATACATGTGTGTAGGTAATGAAGGTAGGTATGTCGATACGTATATACGTAAGTCGTTATGTATGTCTGTATGCTTATATATATGTATATGTGTATCTGTGTATACATATATATATATATATATATATATATATATATATATATATATATGTATCTGTATATATATGTCTGTCTGTACTGGTTCCCTGTATGCGTATACCCGTCTTCCCCCCTTTGGCCAGGACGCGCCGCCCCAACACGTCCGTAGCCTGTTTGGGCTTTAGGTTCCATGCATTCTTCGGGGTCACGGCCACGAGTGTCTCGGTGGCCGCGAGGCCTGCTGCGAGGCCCGCCATCCGCCCTCCTCGCGCTCCTGGCGGCAGCACTGGGAGGCGAGGGTCGCTGGCCTGACTCCTGGCAGGCGCGAGGCTGGGTGGCCCAGGCGGCTGTCGAGGACCCCGACGGTGGAGACGAGGACCTCGGAGAGGCGGAGGCCGTCGTGCCCGCGCCCGTGGAGGACGGGCCCGTGCCGATCGTCCCGTTGGCGGTGGCCCAGGGCAAATGCTACTGCAGCACGGGCTACACAGCAGGCGGCCTTGAGCGGTGCCGGTTCGCGGGGCGGGCGCTGCGGGTCTCCAGCGCAGAGCCGCCGCTGCGCTTCGCGAAGGCCGAGTTCCTCTTCAGCGGCGACGGCCACTGGGACTGGGTGGCCAGCCACCCTGGGCAGCCGAGCGCGGTGACAGAGCGCCCGCTCATCCACGTGTTCTCGGAGAACCCGTGCTCAGTCGTGGAGGGGCGGGTGACGTGCGCCGAGCTGATCCACGTGGCGGACGGGGAGGAGCTCGGCCTCACGGACCTGCGGGCGCTGTTCGTCGAGTGCCAGGAGGCGAACCCAGAGGCGGCTTGGCCAGCAGCATGCCTCGGGCCGCTGGTCGCCGCCGCCGCCCCCGCGAGGCCCGCTGCGGTGGCCAAAGCGACGGGTCGCCCGCCAGCCGCAGCAGGTTGTCCCAGGGCCCCGCCTGGCGCTGCCCCCTTCGACGATTTCCGGAGCGTAGGAGGCTCGTCGCGCGGCCCTGGCTCAGAGCTGGCCGCAGACGAGGAGGCAGCTGCCGCGGGCGGCCTTGGAGGCAAGCTCGCAGGGGCTCGTGTGCGCCTCGAGGAGGGGAAGCGGGCTGCTGGCGACGTCAACCTGGACGGCTCCCCCCTCGGCGCAGAGGCGGCTGGCGAGGGGCCTGTGAAGAAGCGGTCGCTCGGGGACCTGCTGGTCGAGCGCGCCGCGAAGCTCAAGAGGGCCGCCTCGGACGCGGGCCCCCGAGGGTCAGGGGGCCCTGTGCCCGAGCGGGCGCCGCCAGGAGCTGGTCTGAGCGGCGGCATGGCGGAGCTGGCGCAGGCGCTCGTGATGGCCATCCGCGAGGGCAAGGAGGCTCCCCCTGGCGGCATCGGCGGGGGCGGCCTCGGCTCCTTGGACCCCGCGGCGGTGCCGCGCGACCTGGCCACGAGGAGGGCCTTCTGTCGTCGGATGGCCGCCGCCTCCCCGGGCCGCCTCACGGAGCTGAGCCAGCAGCAGATGTCGGATGTCCTGGGCTCGCAGGAGGGGGGGGGCGGCCGTCGACGCGACGGGCCCGATCGCGCTGCGGTACCTCCTCACGATCTACCTGCCGCAGCATCCGGTGAAGGAGATCGGCGTGCAGACGTGCCGCGAGCTCCGCACCCTCGCGGAGGCGGTGGACCTGCTGATGCAGGGGAAGGCGGCCTACGCCTGCGACCTGATCGTCCAGGGCCTAAAGGCGCTGCAGGTGGCAACGACGGACGGCTCGTAGGCGGCGGCGAAGTGGTTGGAGCTGATCCCGCCGCGCGACGAGCCCACGGCCATCCGGAGCGAGGAGGAGGAGCTCATTCGCAGCATCCAGCTCGGCGAGATGAGGTTGGGCGAGCTCTCCGCGCGCCTGGCCTCCGCCAAGACGCCGGGATAGGGCGGGGGCCCGACGGGGGCGCGCCCGCCGCTGGCGCCTCCGTCTGTCGGCCAGGCAGGAGGGGCACCCCCGGCGACAGCGCAGGGAAAGGGACCTGGGGGGCAGGCCCCCCGCCAGCCGCGGGCTCGGCCGCCCCGCAGGAAGGCTCCTGCGGCGGCTCCACCAGCCCCCCTGGCGGCGGCCGCGGGCGGGCCTCCCCCGCGGGCCGAGGGGTCGGCAGCCCCGCCGCCGTGGAAGATGTCCTTCGCGGAGATGCGGAAGGAGTTCCCGAAGCAGCCGGGGGAGACGAACACCCAGCACCGCCTGCGAGCCTTCAAAGCTCGTGCGGCGGCGCGCCCCCGTCGGACCTGAGCGGCGGCAGCCTGCCGCCTGCCCCGCGCTATGGTGGAGCCTCCTCAGGGAGGGTGGCCGATGCCTCCATCAAAGGCGCGAGCCCTGCGAGGGGTGCTGGTGGGGCAGTTCGCGGCGTGGGCCAAACTCGGTTTACCGAGGGCGGAGATCGTGCCACCCTATGCGAGGGGGGTGAGGGCGTCGCGGAGCCCCCGCTGGCCACCGCGCTGCAGTGCTGGTCCGACGAGCTCTCCCTCGGCTTCGGCAAGAGCATCGTCGCGGTCGACCTGGCGGCGCAGCTGGCGGCAGCGGTGCGACGCCACCCAGGCAGCCTTGGCCACCTCGCTCGGTCGTTCAGCATGCGTGCGGACACATTTTGTGGGAGCGGGGGGTCGTCGAACAGGAGGGTTCGGGACGCCCTGCCGCTTCCCCTTCCGTCGACCGAGGAGGTGGACCGCTGGCTGGCCCACAGTGCCTTGCCCAAGGCACGCAGGTGCCGCCGCCGCGCCGTGGCGCGGGAGGTCAGCGAGCAGGCGTGGCTGCACCTCAGCGTGGTGGCGCTCAACTGTGCGTTCTGCGGCCGCGCGCAGGAAGGCTGGCGCCACAGGCCGACCCTGTCGAAGGCGCAGACGCAGGTCTACGTGCACTTGAAGTGCCGAGCGGCGGCCCTGGCGGAGGACCCGCTCGCCATGGTCGTGGTCCCTGCGATCGACGAGCTGGCGGGCGGCTGCGGGTCAGCGTACGAGGGCGAGACGGGCGTGAAGGCCCTCCCCTGCCGGCTCTGCGAGCTGGCCCCTGGCCTGCCCGCGCGGGAGTGCGCTGCCACGCTCGACGCGATCGACTTCGTTGACGACGAGGTCGGCGCTTGGCTGCGCCGCCCCGAGCTGGCGCTCCTCGACCAGTCCGACTGGCCCGACCCGCTGCCGCGGGCCCGCGTGAACGTGGAGACGGAGGCGGACTGGGAGGAGCTGGCGCTGCACCTCGTGTCGCTCAGCATCTTCACCACGCTCGCGGAGAGCGAGCTGGTCCGCGTGAGGGGCGAGCCCGTGCTGAACGGCCTGTTCGTGGTGGAGAAGAAGGGCACCCCAGCGCTTGGCGCCACGCGGGTCACCAGGCTCATCCCCAACATGGTGCCAGGCAACTCGCTCCTGAAGGCCCACGTGGGCGAGGCGGCGCTGCTCGCGGCCTCGACGTCCTGGACGTCGGTCGTGATCCCCGAAGGGAAGCTGCTGCTGTGGTCGGGCGACGACCAGAAGGGGGCCTTCTTCGTGTGGCGGGCCCCGCCCGCGTGGCACCCCTACATGGCCGTGGGGCGGCCGCTCGCGGGCAAGCTGTTTGGCCGCTCGGAGCCCGTCGTCTACGTGACCTCGGCTGTCATCGCCATGGGCTGGTCGCTCGCGGTGCCCGTTTTCCAGCACATTCACCGACGGCTGTGCCGCCTGGCGCCGCCCCTCGGGGCGGGGCTTCCCCCAGACGGGGAGAGGCGCAAGGATTGCGCGCGGCCCCTGGTCGAGGCAGGCAGCGGCCAGGACGCTGGCTGGTGGCAGGTCTACATCGACGACTTCGATGCGCCGGAGATCGTCGAGGAGGTTTTGGCCCGCAAGCTCGTGGGGGCCCCGAGCGACCTCCAGATGCAGGTCCGCGCCAGCTACGAGAGGGCGAGCGCCTCCTTCTCGGCCGAGAAGGCGCACTGCAGGCAGCTGAGGGTCGAGCGCATGGGCGCGGACGTCGACGGCGTCAGCGGGCGCCTCGCTGTCCCCGCCTCCAAGGCGCTGACCACTGCGGGCCTCTGCTTGGCCGCGGTGCAGCGGCGCCTGGTCCCGTGGCGCGTTGCCATGGCGGCCCTCGGCGAGCTCGCGAGGGCCTTCGAGTTCAGGCGGCCGCTCTTCGGGGTCCTGAACTCCGTCTGGACGCTGGCTGCGTCCTCAGCGCAGGAGGCTTACCTGGACGCGGAGATGGTGGAGGAGCTCCTCATGGGCGTGATGGTCCTGCCGCTGGCCGCCTCCTCGCTGCGGGCGCGCGTCGACGGCATGGTCACGTCCTCGGACGCGTCGGAGATGGGCGGCGGCGTGTGCACGTCAGCCGGCCTGCGCGAGGATGTCGCCGCCGCCTTGCAGGTGCCGAGGACGGTCCCCGACCAGCTGGGGATAGGGGCCAGGCTCCTCAACATGCCCGAGGACCCCGCCCGACCGTGGGCGGCAGCCAACCCACGCGTCCCCGCCAGGGCAGTCCGCAGGGTGTTGTCGGTGCTGGTCATCGGCCTGTTCGACGGCATCGGAGGCCTCGCCGTCGCCTTCTCGAGGCTGCCCTTCCGCATCGCGGCCTACGTCGCGGCCGAGACGGACGCCGAGGCGAGGCGCGTTGTCAGGCTCCGCTGGCTAGGTGTCATCGACTGGGGCGACGTCACCCGCGTTGGCAGCGAGACGGTGCGGGACCTGTTCGAGGCGTTCGGCGGCCTCGTCGACCTCGTGGCGGTCGCTGCGGGCAGCCCCTGCCAGGACCTGTCACGCCTTTAACGTCGGCGGGCGCGGCCTCAGCGGCAGGAAGTCCTCGCTGTTCTACGAGGTGCCGCGTATCCTGGCTCTCCTCGCCGCCGTCTTCAGGGACAGGCTCGTTTGGTTCGTGGAGAACGTGGCCAGCATGTCCGACGTCAACGTGGAGCTGATCTCGGAGGCGCTGCAGGTGAGGCCGACGCTGGTGTGCTCGTCGGTGTTCGTGCCGTGCTGCAGGCCGCGCCTGTTCTGGACGAGCTGGGGCGCCACCGCATCGGCGCCTCTTCGGCTGACCGACCGCGGGGTCTACAACGAGCTGGTGGGCCCTGGCGTCCCGCTCATGGACCTCGCGTGGGAGGGCGAGGGCTGCTCTGGGCCAGGGAGACCGAGGTGCACCTCCCTAGCCACCAAGGGCTCGAACCCTCAGGACGCCTCCGACGCCAGGGCCTTCCTCCTCGGCACCAGCTTCAGTATTCACGTCGTGGCATGGTTGTGCCAGCAACTCCAGCACCGCCGCGGCGCGCTGAACAGGGAGCTGTCGTTAGAAGAGGTGTCCCCCGTCCGCGAGTGCCGGGCGACATGGGGCCAGGCGGGGGCCTTCGTCACGGAGCCAGGGGAGCCGGACACCGCGGAGGCGAGGCAGCCGGTCCTGCACTACCTCAGCCGCGCGGAGAAGGGCGGGTCGGACGTCAGGCTGGACTACGGCGTCCCCTACCGCCCGCGAGGTTGGCCGAGGACGAGCCTGGACCCGTTCGTGTGGAAGTGGCGCGTGGTGGTCAGCATGGCGTGGCCCGGCCGGAGCTCCACCCACATAAACGTGAGAGAGCTGCAGGCGGCCACGTCGGCGATCAGGTGGCGCGCCCGCAAGGTCGCGAAGCACGGGGGCAGGTTCTTGCACCTCGTCGACAGCCAGGTGGTCGCGGCCATCGTGACAAGGGGCCGCAGCAGCAGCAGGAAGCTCCAGCCCATCCTGATGCGCTGGATGGCCGTCGTCGTGGCGGCCGACATGTACCCACTGATCGGCTACGTGGTCTCGGAGGACAACCCTGCGTGGCTCGAAGCCCAGGAGGCGAGGGCGACCCGTGCCGCGCGCGCGGCCGCTCACCGCAGGCCCGTGCCCGTGAGGCGCCGCGGGACGCGCTGCCAGACTCTCTCTTCCCTGAGGGTGTCGGCGGAGACGCGGCGGCGCTACGGGCGGGCTCTGCGGGCCCTGCTGGCCCACTTCGGAGCCGAGCAGGCGGGGGCGGACGCCTTGCGCGGCGACCCCGAGTGCGCCGACGCCCTCGTCGCGGAGTACCTCGAGGGCCTGTGGGCCTCTGGTGCGGGCGTCGCGGCCGCCAGCAACACTCTGGCAGAGGTGTGCTTCGCGGCGCCTCGCCTGAGGCGACACCTCGACCTGAGCTGGGCTCTCCTCAATACATGGAGGCAGCATGAGCCGGCGTCCAGGGTGCTGCCGCTCACGACCCAGGCCGTCGCGGCCATGGCGGGGTTCGCTTGCGCGGCAGGCGCTTTCGACGTGGCCGCCCTCCTTCTCGTCAACCTTGAGGGCATGCTCCAAGGCGCGGAGGTGTTTGCCCTGACGGTGGGCGACATCGTCGACCGCGGCGAGCTGTTCGTGGTCCGGATCAGCTCGTCCAAGACCACGGCTGGCAAGGACTGCGCAGAGGCAGTCGTCGTCCGCAGCAGGATGGCCGTGGCGCTCCTGCAGATTGCGGTCCGCAACCTTGGTGCAGGTGCGCGGCTCTCCACCGCACGCCTGTGCATCGAGGGCGCGGTGGCCGGCTCAGTGCACGCCCAGCCCGGAGCGAGGCAGCCCGCGCCGTTGCGCGAGGACTGCGGCTCCTGCAGCTGGCCATTGTAAAAGGCCACTGCTTGCGCCCAACAGTGCTTGCCGAAAATCGGGCGTTTGTCTTCGCTGCGGCGAAGGCAACCGCCCTCCCGCCGTGGGGCCGCGTGGCTCTCTCTCTCTCTCTCTCTCTCTCTCTCTCTCTCTCTCTCGCTGGTCCTGGTTTCCTGGGGCCCCTGGGCCCGCCCGTTGTGTGGGGCTCTCTCTGTTTGGGGTCCACGCCCGTCTCGCCTCCTTCGCGCTTCGTGTCGCCTCCTCCCGTCGCCTCCCCCCGTCGCCTCCTCCTCGAACGTGCCAACCCTTTCGGGGCCCAACGGCCGTGAGAACGGGACCCAAAGGGGGGGGGTAACACTCTGCGCGGCCTGCCCTTTGGGCGTTGCCGCGCCGCTCCGGCGGCTGCAGAGTGTTGCCCCCCTCCTGGGTACCGTCCTCACGGTCCTTGGACCCCAGAAAAGGCTGCCGTGCCGTGTGGAGGGCAAGGGCTGGAGAAGGGCGTGGAGTGGGGGGATGTGCTGGGGGGCCAAACCAAGGGGCTGCTGGGGGATGTCTGGCACGACTAGGGCCGCCCTGTGCGGTGCCTGCCCCGCGTCAGGCCTGTTGCCTGGCGCGGGTGGCGTGTCCAGACCTCCCTGGCAATCCTGTGGTTTGCCCCCCCCTGCGCACCCCCGAGTTAAGGACCGACATAAATATGCCATTTTCAGGGGGGGTTGGGAGTTAAACACGGACGGCCTACGTAGCCTTAAGGCCAGTAGGTGGGGGAGTTAGATAGCGTAGGCCCCCTCCCCAGATTGCTGTGTGCGAACGGTGGAGCACCACCTCGCACGCCTTAATCCGATAGCCCTTATAACGGCGACGATGGAACACAGTGCCGGGGAACTGCTTTGAACATCACCAGTCGTTCAAAGCAGTGCCCCGGCACTGCTTTGAACGATGCGGAAATGCGATCAGCAGGAGCCTTCGTCTGTTCCTTCTCCTCTTCTCGTCGCTGTATGCTCTTCCTTGTCCTCCCTCCTCCCCCGTTCCCTCTCTAATTAATTACCTCGTTCTCCCAGTCTCACGCGCACTCTTCCTCCCCCCTCTCCTCCTCCTCTTCCTGCTTCTCCTCCTCGTCCTCCTCCTCCTCCGCCTCCTCCCCCTCATTTGTTATATTTCTCCGTCCTTGTCCTCCTGTCCCCGTTCTCCTTCTCCCTCTCCTCCTCCTCCTCCTCCTCGTCGTCGTCGTCCTCCTCCTCTTCCTCCTCCTCCTCCTCCTCCTCCTCTTCCTCCTCCTCCTCCTCCTCCTCCTCACCTTCTTCCTCCTCCTCCTCCTCCCCCTTTTCCTCTCCCTCCTCCTCCTCCTCCTCCTCCTCCCCCTTCCCCCTCTTCCTCCTCTGCTATCACTCCTCCATAATTCCTGTCCGCTCCTCCCCTTCACTGATCTTCCTCTTCGTCATCATCATCCCTTTCGTCGCACGCCTCTTAATCCTCAATCGGTTCCCAATCTTCTCGACTTTCTTGTCATCCGCGTCCTTGGCTGTTGGAGGGGCCTCAGGAATTCTCAGGGCTCTTGTGTTGCACGCGAAGGCACACCTCCCAGGAACGCATCATCCTCCTCACATTCACCCTCCTCCTCCTCATCCTCCTCCTCCATGCACGTTCGGCTCAAGCCCGCGCCGACGGTAGGTTTCACGGCGGTTGGGCGGGCTCGCGCCCGCCTCCGCGGCCTGCAGTCGGGGCAGAGATGCGTGCAGGGTGGGATGACAAAGCGGAAGAGGAAACACGGGCCGCAGTTGCGGATTCTTCAAAGAGCAGCGGCGGCGGTTGGGGAACAAGTGGGGGTTGGGGCGGCCGCAGTGGCGGATACGGCGGCGGAGGTGACCGCAGTGGCGGCTGGGGCGGCGGAGATTCTCTTGGCGGATGGAGAGGAAAAGCGCAGGATGGCGGCGACGGAAGTGACCGCAGTCGCGGATGGGAGGGCGGCGGATGGGGCGGCAACGGATGCGAGGGTTGGGGAATGGAGGGCGCCCGCTGGTGGGACGACGAGGGTGGCTGGTGGAATGCATGGGAAGGTGGCCGCTCGAGTGCCTCGGCAGGTTCTCCTGCCGCGGAGCCCGCGGCCGCAACAGCGGCGGGCAAAGGAGGCGGTCCCCTGCTTCCCCCAGGGCGCGAAGAACAAGGCGCAGTTGCGCTGTTTCAAATTGTGCGCAATGAGCCGCTGCCAATTTTCAAGTTGGAATTCTTCGAGAACTTCAGGGCGAACTGGAACGGCAATTATAAGCAGCACAACGCGGCCTTGAAGTGGTTCCGAGACGAGTACGAAGACCGAGAAAACCCTTTCGGCAGCCGCACGCCCGTCTTCGGAGGTACCGCAGTTGCGGAGGAAATTTCGAAGATCCTTAAGTACCGCGCAAAGGGGAAGGCGCAGGACAACAGGGATTGGGACTGGGACCACACTGTCAAAGTGCCGTGGTCTTGGCTGGAGATGGTCGCGCAGATGGATGGACCTACAATGCTGCGCGTCGTGTGCGGCCCTGACAATGACCGCAGTCGCGGGTTGGTCCGCTGCGAGTGCCGCCCGTGCCCTAGCAGTCTCGACAACATGAGGCACACGAAAGGGGTGGACAGAGGACAGGCGCAAAGAATCCCTCTGCCCCAGTGGGATTTCGTCCTCATCCGCGACGACGGCTCGGGCATTCGCGTCCACCCATCCTGGTCTAGCCCGAAGTTCAACACGTATGAGGTGGAGCCGCACTCGCATCCCGTGCGGGGCCCGAGGGCAGGTCTCGGCAAGAGCGATGGCCACGGAACGTTCACGTTCTGGAAGATGCTGCACGCCCATCCGAATCCTGGGCGGTTCGACGCGAGCAAGGGGGCGCAGCTGCAACCGCGGTGGTCCGCGCAGCCTTGACACCGCAGTTGCGGGATTGCGCAGCCATGGAACCGCAGTTGCGGGGACCGATCGCGTGACGCCGCGCTCGTTTGACTCACTATGCGCGCTTTCGGCCGCAGTTGCGGCGCTGCCTTCTAGCGACTTCATACAGCTTGGCCGCAGTTGCGGCGCTCCCACGACTGACCGCTGTAATTAGGTGCTTCGGGCGCGCATCACCTCCGTTGAAGCACTCGTGACGTTAATTAGCGCGGCCGCAGTTGCGGAGACAGGTACTTAAACAGATGGATCCGCAGTTGTTCGTCGTCCTCGTCGCCCCTTCCCCGTCGTCCTCGTCGCAGTCTCCTCCCTCCGCCTTTCCTCCTCGTCGCAGTTCCTTCCGTTGGCCGTAGCCCGCCTCCGTTGGCCGAGTCATTTCCCGTCGTCCTCGTCGCAGTCCCCCCCGAGGGCCGCAGTTGCGGACTTTGTTGATTCCTCCTCCTCCGTTTCTGCCCCGTCATCCTCGTCGCAGTCCCCTTGCTCCTTTCACCCTCGTCTGAGCTCTTCGCGCCATCCTCTTCCGTCGCGTCCTCTCCATCCTCCTCTTCGCCTTCCTCGTCCTCATCCCCGCCGTCTCCCTCGTTGTCCTTCCTCTCCCAAGCCGGCCGCAGTTCCCCCGTCGGACGGGGGCCGCGCGCGGCCACGCCATGGACCCAGGTCGCAAAGCCGAGGTCGACAAGCGGTTCGCCGAGCTGAAGCAGCAACTGCGGGAAAGGTTCGGCCTGCAAGGGGCTGCCGCGGATGCCGCAGTCGCGGAGCCGACGGAGGACCGCAGTTGCGGAAGCCCCGAGCGACCGCCGCGCGAGGCCTCCCCGCAGTCGTCTAGCTCCTCGCGGGAATATCGGCCGCCGCCGCCGATAAGCGCTGCGAGTGGGAGCTCTGCTGGTGGGAGGCGCGAAGAGGCGCAGTTGCGCAGGGCGCACTTGACCCCCAAGGCAAAATGGGGGCCTCGGGCGCAGACGCCGACGAAGCAGCAGGACCAACCAGCAGTGACGGGAGCCGCCACCGAGACCGCAGTTGCGGGGGTGGCCGGCGAGCCAGGTGCCGCGCGCGGCTCATCTGGGAGCAGCGCGCCCTCGGCCGTGCTGCTCGCAGCCGAGTCCAAACGAGGCGCCCAACCCGAAGACGAGGCCGCCTCCCAGGAGAAAGCCGCCGAGACAATCGCCTCGGCCGATTCGCGGCCGAGGAAAAGGCCGCCTCCCACGGAAGGCTCGCCGCTGTCAGAACCGCAGTCGCGGGGTCGCGCGGGGCCTCCGTCGGAACCGCAGTTGCGGGAAGATGCGGGAGCACCGCGGAAGAAGCAGCGGACCAGGTCCCCTCCAGGGATAAAC
This sequence comes from Prorocentrum cordatum, assembly GCA_963575745.1. Classification (NCBI taxonomy): domain Eukaryota; class Dinophyceae; order Prorocentrales; family Prorocentraceae; genus Prorocentrum; species Prorocentrum cordatum. Next base: position 21,599 of record CAUYUJ010007870.1, read on the forward strand.
TACGTTGGGGAACGCCCCAAGTGGAACGAAGGATTCCTTCGTACAGCAGACGGCAATCGGGTTCCGTCCACCATCGCTTTGGTGTTCAACGTGGTGGTCATCACGAAGGTGGCAACAAAGGAAGATGTCTTCAGGTGCATCTTGCACCAAACTGCGGCGGTCGTCTTCGTCGTATGGGACCCCGAGCTGTTCCGCACGGGGAACGTCGAAGGCGCTTGCAGCTACGACGTTCCCGTTGGACTCAGGACTGCCGTCGAAGACGCTGTCACTTTGAAAAACAACACCGCGGAGCCTTACTGGACGACGGTTGGCCTGTTCAGAGACACGGGCGTGGTGCTCGTGCGCCCGCACATCATCGCAGAGACCGCAGTTGCGGGTCATGTTGTTGGGGCCACCCACGCCGTCACGATCCTGCGCTTTCGCCTGAAGGGCTCCGACATGAATCCTGCCGCGGTGATCCGTTTTGCCGTCGTGTCCAGACACGCAGTCACCGAACGTCTCCAACAGAAGATCACGCAATCAGAACAAACAGCGTGGCATCCAAGTTTCTTCAAGGACGCGGTTGCTTCCATCCATAAAAATGATGTGCGGTTCTTGTGCGGCCTGTTTGACATCCCGCCTGAGCAGCTCCAAGCATTTGGCCGCAGTTGCGGAGCCAGCTACACCTGCCCGATGGGGGTGGTGCTCAGGGCTGGACCCGCCCTGTTCGGAGGCCTTGTGGAGGGCACACGCGTCATGCATCCGAATTACGTCCTCCCCATTGGCCCGTGCGACGTGCGCATTGCGGACTACAGCACGGATTCTGCAGGGAGGCCGTCGAAGAACGATCCCCAGTGGCTCCCTGATTGGATGCATCGAACAAGCGACTCCATCATCTCTCGGCGCTGGGTCCCAGCGAAGTACATGCCCAAGTGGGAGGATGACCCTGACCGCAGTAGCGGAGTCAGAAGAAAGCTCGGCTTGGCAGCGCTGCCCCCAATCGGCAAGGTCATTCAGAAGGAGCTCAACGAGAAGACCTTCAGCACGCACTGGTGCGAGGGCATCCACCAAAACGTCGTCTTCGTCGGCCACGGACGCCAGAGTCGGGCGAGCAAGCGGAAGCACGAAGAGGCGCGATCTGCCGCAGTTGCGGACGAGCGGTGAGTGCGGCAAGACCGAGGAGCCGCAGTTGCGGAACAGAGCTCGGTACTACTGGGCGCCTGCTGCCTGCGTAGTGCATCCCATTAGCGATGGAGTGCATGTTGCGGTGTAGGATAGCCCGCAGTTGCGGGGTTGCGGTTGCGAAGCCGCAGTTGCGGTTGCGTATAATAGGAGAGCACGCGGTTGCGAAGCCGCAGTTTGCAATAAGTGTGCGCGCGCTGGGTCATCATCATCGTCGTCGTCCGTCCTCGTCGTCGTCGCTGCCGTCGTCTTCGTCGCGTCTGTCGTCTGTCGTCAGCAGTCGTCGTCGGTCGTCGTCGTCGTCAAGTCTGTCGTCTGTCGTCAGCAGTCGTCGTCGTCGTCGTCCCTCCTCCCTCCTCCCTCCTTTCTCCTCCCTCCTCCCTCCTCCCTCCTCCCTCCTCGTCCTCCTCCAGGCCGCATCCCCCCGCCACCTCCGTCCTAGCTCTCCTTCCCCTTCCCCTCCTCGTCCTCCTCCAGCTTGCACCCCCCTCCCTCCTCCAGCCTGCGCCCCCCCCAAGCTCTCGCCCGATATTTTGGATTAAAACTGAGCCTTCAGTCGTCCGCAGGCATTCGGCTCAGCAGGTCGTTGGGCTCCTGGCACACACGCCTCCACCCTGAGCGACGGACGTCGTGCCATAGTCCGCCATATCGGAGCTCCGGGCCGCAGTGGCGGACAGCGTCGGCACAGATATGAACGACAGCGTCGGCACAGATAATGCCGCAGTGGCGGACAAGAAAGCCGCAGTGGCGGACGAGACAGCCGCAGTTCCAGGCGGAACGCAAGGGATCTTTCAGAGGGCCAACGCCTTGAGGTCTAGATTCAGGACAGGGGACAAGGTGCGCCTCCCTGTGCTCATGCTCGCCCCGCACACGGGCAACCGAGGCGGGCACTACCCTCAGCAGGAAAGGGTTCGGGAACTCGCTGTGAAAATCTTCCTGGCTGGATTCACGCAAGCCGAAGCTGACCACGAAGGTGTCTGCGTTCAGATGTACCCAGCACAAGAGCTGGTGCTGAGAAAAAAGGAGGACCCGAAGTTCCAGACGTACACAGAGTACAATCTGGAAAAAGCGACCGGCCACCTCGCTGCGTGCTTCGACCGCAGTTGCGGAACAGACGTTGCGTATGGGACGTGTTCGCACTCCCACTTGTGCCTCGTGTTGCGGGCGTGCGCCCTGGGAGCCAAGTGGCCCATCCCCCAAGGCATGGAGTTCACGGAGGACGAGAGCGCGAGGCTGAAGCGCGTGCTCGATAAGGACGGCAATCTCGACATGGCCGCAGTGGCGGAACATGACCCTGTCGCTAAGAAACTCGTGCAGGGGGGTATGCTCATGGAAGTGCTTAGCTGGAAAATCATGGACGAGGAACCCACTGGTGCTTCGCTCATCAGCCAGTCCCTCAATAAAGGAGCCGATTTTGCGTTGCGAACGACTGAACTCACCGCGCTCCGTGTTCTGTGCAAGGCTGTTGACGCGGAGCTGCACGCCGCAGTTGCGGATCAGGTTGCCTTTGAAAAGGTCAAGCTCTCCGTCATGCACGAACTCGATCGAGTCGTTCAGGACCCAGACTTCATTGAGCTGTTCTCGTTCGTTGTTGGGCTCGGGAGCACGAAAGCGCAGTTCATCCCCTTGCTGCTCCAGTTCTGCGAGGTCTACGTGAACTCCAGGAGAAGGGCCCTTCGGCTCGGTGCCTTCGGGGCAGCCAGCGAGCTTCCCGACGAAGTGCCGTGGGTCAAGGTTGCCGTGGTGATGCGATGCTACAGGAACGCGCCTGCGAGGAAGAGGGGCGTTGACACTCCTGTGTGGTGCCCTGACCCAGAACAATCGTGGAAGAAGAAGGAGTTCCGAGACTTCCTCATCGACATGAACTCGGCTCTCCGTTTGTACTTGTTCACGCTGAGCAAGGCCATCGACGGTATGGGCCCTGAGAAGGCGATCGAGTTCAAGGCGAACCTGTGCATACTGACCGCAGACGGCTTCATGCAGTACCTGAAGGACACCCACGTCAAGGAACGAAGTATCCCAGGACATCGTCAGGCGCTCCTCCGCGCTTGCGCGGAGGCCACGGGGAAGGTGGAGCCGAAGTCCAATCGGGACGCCCTTGAGAAGGCCCTCGGCGAAGTGGGAGTCGGAGGCGGGAAGCCCGATTGGTTCGATTTCAACGCGTTGCCGCGCCCAGAACCGAATGAGCCCGCAGTGGCGGGGAAGACAAAGGCTTCCGCAGAGGGGCACGAGTTGATGCCGACGGTCATTTCCTTTGACCCCACGACGCAATTACCAACGAACCACCAGCGCAGCAGGGACACGACGGCCATTCCACGCGGATCCTTCCCTTTGCCAATCGCCGAATGGAGGCGTTCAGCGGCAGCGAAGGAGCTGGGGCGGGAGCCTGCTTTGGTCAGCGCAGTGTTGCTGTGCCTTTGGGCGCGCCACATGTCCGCAGTTGCGGAAGCGCAAGTAGAGGTGTTGCAAGACGCTGACACAGAGAAACGCACCGTCAAGGCAACCGCTGCAAACGACGAAAAATGCATCGAGTTGTGGCCGTGCGTCCCAAAGGCATCCAAGGTGCACGCCGCAAGCACGCACCCCGAGAGGGTGGCCGTGCAAGTCTGGGTGAAAGGAGATCCAAATGGGGCCACGCCCACGACCTTCTACTTGCACCCCGAGTTCAAGCCGCCTGCGGACAAGACGCCCGCCGACGTGGCTGACCACGATGTGCGGTTGAGAGCATGGAAGTGGGATGCGCAAGAGACAATGCACGTCTTCTGGGCAGTCAACAGAGTCACGGAACAGGAGATCCAGCAGAGAAACAGCCGTAATGAAAGCGCAGTTGCGCGCATCAACATGGAGCTGGAGACGAAAGAATTGGCGGTGTGCGTGCCTGGGACAGGCGGGGTCGTGCTCGCCGTGAATGTCCCTGTGCTGGTGAATACCACGGCCGTGAAGAAAGGAGAAGAGCTCCTGTGGGAGGCGAGACCCAAAACCGCACCGAAGAAGAAGGCGGCCGAGGAGACGTGGAAGACGGACGCGGCCAAGAGGGCCAAAGGGAAGCCTTCGGGCCAGCCCGCGCCGAAGAAATCGAAGAAAGGGTTCGACGAAAGCGGGAAGATGTCGCTCTAATTAAGAAGCCGCAGTGGCGGCAGTCAGGGCGGCTTGCTCGCGTGACCGCAGTTGCGGGCAACAGGCCGAAGGGGGGGGCGCACGCGTGACCGCTGTTGCGGAGCGCTCGTGTAGTTTGCAGTGTCACTGCTTCTGTTAGCTGATGCCGCAGTAGCGGACCGCTGACGATCGAGCACGGAGGTTCGAAACGGACCTCCTCCCTCCCTTCTCCCTCTCCTCCCTCGCCCTTCCTCCACTTCCTCCCTCTCTCCTCCTCCTTTCTCCCCTTCCTCCCAAGTTGGAAGCCGAAACTACTCATTTCCTCACTCCCTCCCTCCCTCCCTGGAGGCCCTGGAGGGCCTCCGCCCTGGAGGGCCTGGAGGGCCCTGGAGGCCCTGGAGGGCCTCCCTGGAGGCCCTGGAGGCCCTGGAGGGCCTCCCTGGAGGCCCTGGAGGGCCTGGAGGCCCTGGAGGGCCTGGAGGGCCCTGGGCTGAGGGCGGAGGCCCTGGAGGGCCTCCGCCCTCAGAATGCTTCAAAGCAGTGCCGCGGCACTGCTTTGAAGCACCCAGGTGCTTCAAAGCAGTGCCCCGGCACTGCTTTGAAGCATTCTGAGGGCGGAGGCCCTCCAGGGAGGCGCGAGGATCGCAGGGACCGAGGGAGGCCCTCCAGGGAGGCGTTCGTCTCGCCATCTGGCTCAACCGCGCGCGGCCCCACTGCCCGCGCCTCCGCCTTGCCCGCAGTTGCGGCTGTGTCCAGCGCAGTAGCACACATGCCGAGTTCGAGCGAATGGAGCCCTGTGTGCGTTGAGAAGGTCTTGTGCATCCGTGGAGGTTGGCTTGCGCAGACCACCCCCATCCCCGAAAAGGATGTCAAGGTGCTCCACGCAGGGCCCCTCGGAGAGATAAGCTTCGTGCACGTGAACATGCAAAAGGCTTGGCTGCTCAAGGTGTGCGCCAAAGGTAAACCGACCGCAGGGGCCTTGAAGGCCTCCAAGGCCTGGGACGCGCTGAAGAAAGAACTCGCGAAGCAGGGCGGCGCCGCAGTTGCGGACGAGGAGAGCGACGGCGACGCGGGGGACGAAGCAGATGACCCCATGTCGGCCCTGGTCAGCTCCACGGACGCCACGAAGAAGCAGGCAGCGACCCCGACCAGCGCCAAGAAGCAGAAGACTGGAACGCGTGCGGCGACTACTGGCCTGCCCAGGGGCGAGGCCGTGGAGTCGGCCATAGCCACTGTGCACTCCGTACAGATGCCCGCAAAGAGCCCCATGAAGTTTCCGCGCGACACGGCCGTTCGAAACGTGCGGGTGGCCAGCTTCAAGCGGAGGACGTTGTGGCTGGACGCTGCAGACCTTGGGTGGCTGATCGACATGATCGTGGACGACGTGAGCCTCGGCGGTGTCCCCGACATCGACGACGGCGACAAGGACGAGGCCGCAGTGGCGGACAGGGACTGGGCAACGGCGGTTGACCCTGCCACCCCGCTGGCGAAGCAAAAGGAGGTCGACTCCCCCGTGGCGCAGGGGAGCGGCTCTGGCTTCACCGTCGTTTGGGACTTCAAGGGCGCTTGGGTCGCGACCATCACGCGAGAGTGTGCCAACAAGGGCAAAAGGATCGAGATGGATGTGAAGAAACTTACAAAGAAGAAGTGGCAGTCGGCGCAGTCGGTGAAGGGCTACGACTACGAGTGGGAGGGCATGACGCAGCACCAGCGCAAGCAAGCGGCTCTGGATTACCTCGAGCTCCAAATCCCCAGTCTGTTCGACTGAGGCCCGAAGCCGTATGGGCCGCAGTTGCGGTGGGGCTACTGAGTGCCCGCAGTTGCGGGGTGGCTGGGTGCGCGTGAACACGCGGAGGGCGAGGCGGTGTGAGGAGGCAGGCGGAAGGTTTAGGGTGTTCCACGGGTGCACGCCTTAGTGCGCCAACTTGTGTGGGCGAGCGTTTTTCTTAGAGAAGCATGGAGTGAAGCATCGAAACCCTGTGCGCGCGATGATTGGGGCTTCCGCGCGGGCGTTGTTGAAATGTACCTCCTTCTTCGCCCCTCCGCATCGTCTTCAGTTGCTCCTCCCTCCTCCCCTCCCTCTTCCTAGTTCTGTAGCCCGCAGCCGAGTGCCCGGCCCGAGTCGTTCGCCACGCGACCGCTCATGGATGTTCCCGTGGGGCGGACATGGTATGGCGAGGAGGACGGAACGCATTTCGAGGTGGAGTGGCTCCATTACGACAGCCGCTGCGCACCGAGGAAAACGAAGTATGGCACCACTGGGCTCGCCAACATCTTGAGCCGCAGTAGCGGCGTTCCGTGCCCCAAGAAGATAAAGGTGCACGCATGTGCGGATTTTCCGTGCCTAGCGAAGTGGCCCGCGTCGCAGTACGGCCTTGCTGAGCCGCCTCACTTTCATTTGCGGCCGTCTGCTTGGCGACCGGGCGCGACGCCACCACCCGCAGTTGCGGCTCCAGGCGGCACCGCAGTTGCGGCTCCCTCGGCCCCTGCACACATAGCACCAGCAGCACCAGCAGAACTCGCAGCTCCTGCGCAAGAAGGACACGCAGCTCCAGCACCACAAGCACCCGCAGAACCCAAACCTCCAGCAGCCCCTGTGCCCGAAGCACCCGCAGCAGCAGTCCCTCCAGCTCCTCCAGCTCAAGTGCACGCAACACCAGACCCGCCTGCTGCGCAGGAGACCGCAATTGCGGTTGAAGCTCCTGAGGGAGTGGAAGCGGACAAAGACACACCACTTCCAGCACGCTTGCCACCAGCGCGGCCGCTGCCAGAGAACTGGTCGAAGACGCAGGTCGCATTCTTCCCGTGCCCAGACCCAAAGGCTGCAGCACGAGTTGCGGCGCCTGTTGGCGACGCCTTGCGGCCACGAGTCGCGGCGCCACCCCTGGCGCCAGAGAAAGGTGTACCTGTGGAAGACGCGCCAAAGATCCAGGCCGCAGTGGCGGCGACGGTGCCTGACCGCGTGATGGCTCTCCTGAGGCAGATTCTGTCCGAGAATTCCTACATAGGGTATTCAGCTTTCATGCTGTTTGCCTTGCGGTTCGGGCGTCAACCTTACGTGTGGGAAGGCGAGAACCGCAAGGACCTCCTTGACTTCTACATGCCTTGGGCAAAGGAGAAGTGCACTGAGCCATGCGCCGTCGACGGCGTGGCGTGCGTACTCGCCGCTGCTGAGGATCTGTTCGGGGAATGGACAACGGTGGAACTCAGGCCCGTGACTCCCGAGAACCCTCTCCATGAGGTGCGCCACTGGGTGGCCGCAGTTGCGGTGGGTGGCGTGTGCTCTGAGGGGGCGGACGCGTTGAACAGGTTCTACGGTCCTCTGGGACAATGGGTCCTAGGGACTGTTTGCGATGGAAACTGCGGCATTGACCTTATGGCGATGATGTTGCAGAAACCGCAAAATGCCGAGACGCGCAAATGGCTTCGGGAGGAACTGTACGATTTCGGGGTGCGCCGCTGGGACGAACCGTGGTTGCACGACATGCTCGTTGTCACGCAGGAACTAACCTTGGAGGAGGTGCGGGCGTACCGCAGTTGCGGGGCCAGCGGCCCTGCTGGACCCATGGTCCTGCACGACTCCGAGGGCGAGGGCGAACCAGCAGAGGCGCCGAGAGAGGCGAGCGCGCCACGCCCCGCTCTCATGGCGGCGTTAGAGTGGCAGACGGGCGTGCAGGACATGGGTATATTGCTTGCCATGGCTGAGGCTATGCCCGAGGCGTTGCAGGAGGAGCAGATCAGGGCGCACGCACTGGCCAGCGCACGCCCAAAACCCGAAGTTGCGGAACAGAAGCGGCGCGTGTGCCCGCACATGCTCAGAGACCGCGAACTGGTTTGCAAAGACCTGGAGGCGCACGCACGCAGTTGTGGTTGGATGGGCGAGGGCGTTCTGCCACGGAATTCAATCGCGTCTTTTTGCGAGCGGTTCACGTGGCCGAAGGGCATGGGGGTCGTCCAGCAGCGCCAGGCCGTCTCCAAGTGGTTTCAAAACTGGCGCACACAAGGTGGACATGGCACGGCGGGCGTGCATGGCCGACGCCGCGCGCGGGGCAACCAAGGGCGCCCGAACAAGGCTCCATGGCTGGAAGCCGCTCTGTACGAGTGGTGGTCCCACATGAGGTACTCCGTGGACTGGAAGGCGGTGGCCAAGCGAACCGCAGTTGCGGAGGAGAGGCCCAAGATGTTGGCCAGGTTCTCCCAATCCCTGCTGGTTACGAAGGCGAAGCAACTCGTCGCGGACTACTGCGTGGAGACAATGAAGCGGGGAGGCAAACCGATGGTGCCGCAGTTGCGGCCTCGGTGGTGGGTGAAGTGGCGGCGCTCCTACGGCCTGAGCATGAAGAAGCCGAACCGCAAGTACAAGGTGCCAAAATGGTTGCTCCAATCTCGTTTTGAGACTATGATCTTGAACGTGGCCAGGGTCCGCGCAGCTGCAGAGGAGCTTCTGGGGTACGACCCGCACATCCTGAACTGGGACCAGTCGCCCTTTCACCACAACGAGTCGTCGTCGGCCTCGAAGCCGACCTTGGCTGTGAAGGGTGGCATTGTCCCGCTTGTCGAGGCGCATGACGACAGCAGGGCTCGGTGGACAGCGAACCTGACGGTGTCGAGCGACGCGGAGGACATCCGCAGTTGCGGACCACCGCCGGCGGAGCTAATGTTCAAGGGGGGATCTGTCATCGCTGAGGGCTTGGCCGCACATGCCCGCAGTCGCGGCTATCCGTCTTGGGTGAGCACGGCGACGTCCGAGAAGGGGTCCTACCGCGCAGACGACGTTGTATCATTCTTGCAGCGGCACTTGCGGGCCTGGCCCGACGACCCGCAGTTGCGGGGAAAGTGGCGCATCCTCATGGCCGACGACCATTCCCCGCACAAAGCAGACGCTGTGCGGAGACTCGCCTGGCAGCGCGGCTACGTGCTGATCATTCACGGCGGGGGGACGACCGCAGTTGCGCAGCCCGTGGACACGGACTTGAACCAGCACGTGAAGCGCCGGTACATTGCCCTCGAGACCAAAGCGCTGGTGCAGCAAATGGCGTTGGGGAAGCACGTGCCGCAGTTGCGGCGTTCCGATTGCGCCGACTTGATGCTGTCAGTGTTGGAGAATGTGCAGTTGCACTTGGACGCCGCGAAAGGTTTCCTGAAAGTGGGAATTCGAGCGCCCTTCGACAAGTCAGGAGATCTCGAGATTTGCCGAGAGGCGGCGGAACTCTGGGAAGCAGGGGGGCTGCGAGCAAAAGTGGACACCGCAGTCGCGGAGGTGAGGGAAGAATGCGAGCAGAAACGTTTGAAATGGTCCTACAATGACGTGCTGCGTCTCATACACGAATACGAGAAACACGACGCCACAGATTCCGTGTTGGAGAAGCTCGGCGACGAAGCGCTAGGCCAGGAGCCAGGCCACGAGGAGGGCGATGAGGAGGGCGGGGAGGAGGAGGAGGAGGAGGTGCACGAGGAGCACGAGGAGGACGAAGAGCAAGAGGAGGCCTCGTGGGCCGAGGCTCTTGCGGAACAGTGCGATGCCGCAGTTGCGGCACCTGGGCCTCAAGGATCCTCGGTATCCATGGACTGCGTGGTCGACGCAGAGGCGGCCGAGCAGGTGGCAGTGGCGACGTCCTTGGCAGAAACGCTCCGCGAGGCGGAAGATATGCTGCGCCAAGTGGGCATGGAGAAACTAGCGCAGGATTGCCGACAGCAACGACACAAACAAAAGAAGCGGTTGAGAGAGCTGGCGCGGGAGGACAACGAGGTCCTACGAGCGTTGACTGCCCAGCGAGACCACGAAGCCGCAGTGGTGGCGAAAAAGCGGCGCCTGGCTCTGGAAGCGAACGACAGGACGAAGGCGTTGCACGATCTCAAGAAGCAGATTCGAGAGGCCGAGGCCGCCTTGAGGGCAAAGAAGGAGGCCGCAGTTGCGGTGGAAACGGCTTTGGCTAACAAACACGCCCTAGCGCAGTGGAATCCCGAGGAGTTCAAGATCAAGAAAAACAGGATGGCAGCTCTGGATCGCCTGGCTCGCGGAAAAGGCGTCCTCTCAGACGAGCAGAGGGGGGAGTGGGCATGGTTCAAGACGCATTGGGACGAGGAGATGTGCAAGCAGCACAAGGAGCAATGGCCGCTCACGTTTGCTGGGTGGCTGCAAAAAGTCGCGAACGACGCGGCGTCTGGGAACCGTTCGGCGCTGTCGCAGTTCGTGCATTCGGAAACAGTGAGAACCCTGGGAGGGCAAATGGCGCTGGTAATCCCAGCCCTAGCGTGATGCAGGCCGCAGTTGCGGACCCACAGGAAGTCCAGAGGGAAGTTGTTTTTCCAAGCGGCTCCCGCGCGGGCAGGAGATGAGGCAAAACCGCAGTTGCGGTCTTCCTGCTGCTGTGAAAATAATCCTTTCACAGTCCCTTGCAATCGTCGCCCTCCTTCTGCTTCTCCGCCAGTCCATTTGTTGTTCTTTCGGTTCCTTTGAGTCCTCGCCCTCCTTCTGCCACTCCTCGAATCCTCTTTGTCTCCTCCCTCCATCCGACCCCATGCCCATTCACGATCCATTTCCGTAGCCACCGTGGCTCGAGGTGGCGCACGCGAAGACGCAAGCATGTGGCCGCCCGCGCGCCCGAGCGCATCCTCAGGGAGTATGGACCGTGGACCTCGATTCGCCAGAACGGTGTTCATCCACAACGCTGAGGAGGAGGAGGGAGGCAAAGACGAGGAAGCCGCAGTTGCGGATGATGACGACGACCAGCGGACGCAAGATGGCGACAGCACCGTCGCGTCCTCGGCTGCCTCCGCTGACGAGGCTGAGTCCCGGGGAGGTGCGGGAGCCGCAGTTGCGGCAGCACATGACTCCTACATGCCGAGAGTGTTGTCGTCGCGGAGAACCTGGAAACGGGTGCCCATCATCGAGACAAGCAATCTGTCGGAAAAACAAAGAGCTCTTGTCGACGCATGGGAGGAGAAAACGGAGTTCGAAGCGGGACGGGTCGGCTTCTACGTGGCCAACTTCGGAGGGACTGCAGCTAGACCCACGCAACGCGCGGACGAGTGGGCGCAGCTCCGCGCGAACCCTGCCCAGATCATCGCCCTCTGCGAGTGCGACGACGAGACCTGCGCGGTACTCAGTGGGGAGCACGACGCGAGGGACAGTGCAGCCGCAGTTGCGGACGATAGGTTTCGGAGTCGGACTCAATACAACTACCTGTGCGTTAAGGGCGGCGAGCCATCAGGGACCCTCCTTGTTGGCATGAGGGACCGCAGTGGCGGCCACATTGAACACGTAGACTTTTCGAGACTCTTCCACAAGCAGGAGAAGTCCAAAACGAAGAAGAAGAAGAAACAGTCCGCAGTTGCGGAGGCTCCTGCGCCAAAGCTGCACAACAAGTACTCCAGGGCGATGGTGGTGCGCGTCCACCTGGACCAGGCCGTGCCCCATTTGGGGGGCTCCTTCAACGTCATGGCGGTGCACGTCCACCACAGCTTGGCCAACCAAGACTGGGGCGTCACGAAGCTCCATGAGTTCTACAACTGGTTCGTCGCCTACGTCAGGGAATGGGACGTGAAGGTCTGCATGGGGGACTTCAACATGTGCATGTTCCAGCTTGTGTCCTGGTGCCGCAATTGCGGCCTGACTGTGGACGTCGCCGCGTGGACCCCCTGGAAGACAGCAGGCGGCCAGCCCAGGGCAGACAGCATGGCGATTTTGTTCATAAACTGTCCTGGGCAGTACAAGCTTCACCATGGCCTGAGTGTTCTGCACGACCGTGAGGGCGGATTCTTGACGACCCAGCATGATCCGTCTTTCCCTGTCTTCGACTACACGAATGGCCCTGGGAAGATGCTTCAGACTTACGTGCCCAAGGCTGAGCCCGTTGAAAACAAGATGCGCGCCTTCCTGACGCCATCTGGCGAATCCTTGACCGCAGTTGCGGAGTTCGAGCAAAGGATGGCGCGCAGGGAACGCGACGATTGGGTGCGCCATCCCTTCAGAGTGAAGCAGGGCAACCTCGACGACAAGATATGGCATGGCGCCTTCGGCAGGGCGAGGCACGGAGCGCACTTCCCTCTGGTGGCTTTCACGCACAATACGTGCCGCAGGTCACCTGAAAGACTCGCCGCGAGGTTGGAACGCAGGAAGGGCGGCAGGAAGGGCGGCAAGAAGGGCGGCAAGAAGGGCAGCTACGCGGACACCGCAGTTGCGGGGAAGGGCGTCCGACCCCAGATGGGAACCGCAGTTGCGGGGAGAGACGCTGGGGCTGAGCGAGCTGGGAACACGCCACCGCCGCAAGCTGCCAACGGCGACGATGCGACCCCTTCTTGTGCCGCAGTGGCGGCTGGGTCCTGGGACGCCAGCGGCAGCGGCGCATGGGAGGCGCGCAGTCCCGCCACGAGATGGCAGGGCTGGTCCTGGTGGGACTGGAGCTCGAGCGAATGGGGCGCTGATGGCGCGCAGTGGTGGCCCTCTGATCATGCCGCAGTTGCGGACAATGCCCCTGAGGGCTCGCCTCCTCAGCGTGAAGTCGAGTGGGGCTCGAGCGGGCGACCTGCCGAGCGCCCTCGGGAGCTTCGAGGCGCAGCGTTGGTGATGGCCGCAGTTGCGGGCAAGTGGAGCATGATGTTGATTGCCGCAGTTGCGGACAGTGTACGCTGGAAAAATCATCATCATCATCAATCATAATCATCATCATATCATCATATCATACGTTCAAAGCAGTGCCGGGGCACTGCTTTGAACGCGTTCAAAGCAGTGCCGGGGCACTGCTTTCGATCGTCGCCTCGTCGCCGTTATAAGGGCTTTCGGATTAGGTGGCGAGCGCGCGGTGCGGTAGGCGCCGCGTGCTTGCCGCCTAGGAAATGCGTGGCGTAGGGTACCCTTGCATCCCGGTGCGTACAGTAGCTGGGGGGTTTGAGGGGGGTCTAGCCTACTCTGACCATTGGCGTGTCCGCACGCAAAAAGGTGGGGCAGGGTATGTCTGTATACTGGTTCCCTGTATGCGTATACCCGTCTTCCCCCCTTTGGCCAGGACACGCCGCCCCAACACGTCCGTAGCCTGTTTGGGCTCCCACCCGCGGTCCACCCCTTCCGTGTTGAGGCACGCTTTCTGCTGGTGCCGTAGCCCAGAAGATAGCGTAGGCCCCCTCCCCAGATTGCTGTATGCGA
>CAUYUJ010007870.1:37500-43859 GCA_963575745.1 Prorocentrum cordatum
GTCGTCGTCGTCGTCGTCCTCCTCCTCATCCTCCTCCTCCTCCTCCTCCTCTTCCTCCTCCTCCTCCTCCTCCTTCTCCCCCCCCCCGTCCCATCTGGGGGGGGGGCCGGAGGACCCTGGGACCCATCCCATCTGGGGGGGGGGGCCCGAGGATCCGGAGCCCGCGATCATGTATATGTATATGCATATGTACAAATGTATGCACATGCTTATGTTTATACTAATGCTTATGTTTATGCTTGTGTTTATGTTTATGTTTAGGTATATGTATGTGTGTACGTATGTGTATCTGTATATGTATAGGTGCGTGTGTGTATATATATATATATGCGACGACGACGACGAGTGAATCGAACCAGCCTCTCGCACACGCCGGCAGGCAGTGCGTATTTTCGACAGGAACGTGGCCGTCCGGACCGAACATGTACCCCTTGTGAGATAGCGAGCTGTCACTAATGATGAAAAATCCTGGAGGCCTCGCGCGGCTCGTGATAGTTGTATGATCTAGTCCACTCGTCAGCTCCGTGAGCTGTGGGTCGACGCTCGCGCAGCGATGCTCCCGCGTCAGTCCGACGTGAATCCGACGCAATTCCGACGTGGTCCGATGAGAGCCCGACGTGAATCCGACGCGGATCCGACGTACATTGGGTCTTGAGTTGCCGCGCGAGGCATCCAGGGTTTTTCCTCAGAAGCTGCACGGGAAATGCCAAGTCGGGAGTCCGGGGACGTGAGCTTTCGCGGGCCCGCGCGGATTCCCAGGTCGGCTCGGCTTCCCTGGGCGGCGCCTCGGGCGCCGCCTCGGGCGCCGCCGCACGCGCCGGGGGGAGGGGAACGTATGCCGCGCACGCGTGGAAGCCAGCGAGAGAGCGGGGCTGTCAGTTTAGAATCAAGTCGGGCATATCCCTGTACAGGAGGAATATTCAAAAATAAGAAAAATTGTGGTCTGGTGACGATTGCTCGATTACTTTTTTGATCATTTCGATTTGTTTTTTTTCATGACCATTTTTGACTCTCTTGTCCAAGATGCGCCTGTAGGAGGACATGCCCGACCTAAGTCTAGCAGCAACGCAAAGCCACGTGCACCTCCATGTATCGGGGTTGGATAGACCTCCTGCCCTGACGCGTCGATTCAGGAATTGGCCGTTTTCGGTTCGCGAGAGGGCGTCGCGGCCGTCGTTTTTGCGGGTCCAGGCCCATTGGTATCGGTTCCAGGCCGTTTTCACTAAGGGGAGGTTTACTAAAGGGAGGTTTTTCCACCGCCGAATGTACACGCTGCCAGGGATCGTGGCCGCCCGAGCCCGCACAAGGCAGCCGGCCTCCTGCTGGGACCATTTGCTTGTCTGCTGTTGGTTGTTTGGGGTCGCTGGCCCGATAAGTCCGCGACGGCCTCCGGCAGCCCACGACCGGGCCCCTCCTCCTCCTCCTCCTCCTCCTCCTCCTCCTCCTCGTCCTCCTCCTCCTCCTCCTCCTCCTCCTCCCTCTCCTCCCTCTCCTCCCTCTCCTCCCTCTCCTCCCTCTCCTCCCTCTCCTCCCTTCTCCCCCCCTCCGCCCTCCAGGGCGGGGCTGCCCGCGTGGGCGTCGTGCTCCTGAACATCGGGACCCCGAACTCGCTCGACCTCGACGACGTCGCGGACTACCTCGGCCGGTTCCTCGGGGACCGGCGTGTGGTGAGCATCCAGGACCCCGAGGAGATCCTTGGCCGCTCGCCGCGCGGGGTCCGAGCAGCAATGGGGCGGGAGGGTCTCCTCCACCTCATCCTCCTCCTCCTCCCTCTTCCTCCTTTCCTCCTCCTCCTCCTCCTCCTCCTCCTCCTCCTCCTCCTCCTCCTCCTCCTCCTCCCCCGCGCGGGAGGGGAAGAAAAACACACGGACACAATGAATCGTCGACTCCCAGGAAATGCGGGAAGTGTGCGGGGGAAGACGACCACCCAGAAACCATGGGGAAACAGTTTTGATCCCGGGATTTGTGCCTCTTTATTTAATCGCTTCGCTCATTCCGCCGGCCCATATTGTCGCACCGTTGTGGGCTGGCCGAGTTTTGGGGGCCGTTTTGGGGCCTCTTGGGGCCTCTTTTGGGCCTCTTGGGCGCCTCTTGGGGCGTCTTGGGGGCCTCTTGGGGGCCTCTTGGGGCCTTTTTGGGGCCTCCTGGGCGCCTTCTGGGGCGGAGGGCTCGATTTTTCAGTTCTCGGTTCCCCTCTTGAGCCCCTCTTGGGCCCGTCTTGGGGCCTCTTGGTCCGTCTTGGGCGGCACTTGGGCCGTCTTGGGGGCCCTCCTGGGCCGTTCCGGGGCCGTCTTGGGAGCCTCGTGGGCCGTCTTGGAGCGGTCTTGGGGGCCTCTTGGGCCGTCTTGGAGCGTCCGGAAGCCGAAAAAGCCAGAACACAAAAAACATCGAAAAAACCAATGAAAATCAACGATTTTGGCCTCTTGGGGCTCTCTTCGGAGGCCTCTTGGAAGGCTCTTGGGGCGTCTTGGAGGCCTCTTGGGCTGTCTTGGGGGCCTTTTGGGCCGTCTTGGGGTCATCTTCGGCGTCTTCGAGCGCTCTTTGGGCGTCTCGGGGGCCTCTTGGGCAGTCTTGGGGGCCTCTTGGGGCACTCTGAGCGCGCTCTGGAGGCCTGAGAGGCCGCACCCAGAAGGAAAACCATCTCTGAGTAGACTTGGTCGGGCGGTGGTCGGGCGGCGGTCGGGCGGCGGTCGGGCGGCGGTCGGGCGTTGGTCGGGGTACTTTTCGCCGGGGGACCCCCAGGGGCCGCCCCGCGCGCGCGAACTAGAAATACTGGTAATACTGTTAACCAGTTACCGGAGATCTTAGCACGCCCTGGCCCGTTGGGCCGGCGAATTTGTGTGTCCCTGGGCCCCTTGAAATGCATCCGCGATGCGGCTCGACTCGGGGCCCCGTCTCGACGGAGTCAACTCGGGCGCGTCCCTCCACAGCGGGAGTGCTCAAACATAGTAAAGAATAGCCAGGGGACGTCCTTCTGACAATTTTGGGTGATTTGTGCGTACTTTTCTCATGTTTGATTTTTCGTCCAAAATCCGCCTCCAGGAGGACATGCCCGACCTAACAATGGAACCGATGTGTCGGCGACGCCGCGCGGTCCTCCGACCACCACCCGCTCGGGCCCCGTCCGGGCGGCCTCCAGGAGAGGAGCGCGGTGCTGACGGGGGTCCTCGGCGCCCAGCCCGCCAAGTCCGTGGAGAGCTACGCGCGGATCTGGGACCCTGTCCGGGGCTCGCCGCTGCGCTACCACATGCAGGACTCTGCGGGGGGCCAGTGGCGGGTGGGGGTGCTGGCCGAGCAGTTCCTTGGGGTGGAGGGCAAGGGGTGAAATCCGAAATGCCGTTCCGACGGATTTCCGAGGCTCGAGTCCGCAAAAGGTGAGTCACAAGACGGGTTGGCTTTCGAGGTGCGAGCGCCCATACGGCTTTCACCCTGAGCCCTCCACCCTGAGAGAATGCTCAGGCTGGCCCAGGGTGGGCAGCGTCGACCTCGAATCGCCCCGTCCTCGCCGATCGGTTGCCTGGGTGCTCAAGCCCGCGCAGGACCGGGGGGCTTCCACATCGGCGGTGCATCGCGATCTGTCGGCGACGTCTCGTGGCTTCCAGGTCATTGTCTTCGGCAGCAGCTCGTGGGAGCCTTCTATGTCTTCGAAATGCCGTCTTCATATTACATTATCGTGCGCCAGCGTCTGGCAGTCGATGGGAAAGCGCCGAATCAGCACCGATTCGCGTCGATTTAGCGTCGATTTAGCGTCGAACAGCGTCGCTTGGTGTCGATCAGTGTCGGCTAACGTCGACTCGCAAGAGCCAGCAAGATGACATGAGGGGCTCCCGTGAGTTGCCACAGGACGCTGTCCCCTGCCTGAGCCAATCCTCCTTTGTACGCCGGTCGTTGACACTAGGTATTTTTGGATTCCCAGATCCCAATCTTCTTTGGGCGCTCTCCTACTTAATGAGTCGAGTGGTTTCCCTTTCCTTCCTCTTCGGTGGACGGGCGGAAACCCGATCTACTTCAACGCCTTCCTACTTCACGTTTCTACCCGCTTCTTCCGACCGACGGGTATCGTTCTTCCTCGAGGACCTGGCGGCCGCGCTCCAGGGCGAGCTGGGGCCCGCCTTCGAGGTCCACGTCGGGTTCCAGCACTCCGAGCCGTCGGTGGACGCGGCTATGGCGAGGCTGGCGGCCCTGGACGTGGACAGGGTGGGCCGGCGGGGGCCAAATCTGGCGGCGCGAGGGGGTGACCTTGGTCGACTACACGTAGGAGCGACCCTACGCCAGAGTGACCTTCGGTGCGGGTGCCTTCGGGCTCCCGGATGACGGAGCGCGGTGCAGTAGCAGCGACTTGCTCGCTTGGAATTGGCCTCCCCGCGGGCTCCCCTCAAGCCGCGCACCAGAGGCCACTCGCCCAGGGCCGCTCTCGCGTGTAGACGAGAGGGGGTGGCCTTGAGGGGACGCGGCCTTGAGGGGAAGCTGCCCCTCTGAGCAGGACAGGGGGGCTGCGAGGGAGGCGGGGGCTTTCGGGGGCCTCCGAGGAGGGCTCCCAGCGAGGCTCTCAGACAACCTCTCGGAGGCCTCTCGGGGGCTTCCGAGATGCCTTCGCTGGGAGCCTCTGTGCCGTCCCGGGAGGGCTCCCCCGGCCCCGCACTCTGAGGAGCACCCCGCCTTCTCGGAAGGGCGGGTCCCCTCCCGCCATTCTTTCTCGTCCTCGTACGAGATCTCGCCCACGATCCGAGGCGACACTGGACACTCAGCAACGGCAGCAGATGGCAGATCACATGCTTCTCAACTTTGCGTCAAGCGAGGGAGTGTAGGAGCGAGCTGCACCATCGTCCGACGCTTGATGGACTTCCGTATGACGCCGCCCCCGGTGGCGGTGGCGCGCCTCCTGGAGAGGTAATTAGACAGCGCCGCTTTCGACATCGCATACATTGGGGGGAGACATCGGAGGCTCAGGGCATCCCCCAGCGAGCCGGGGATCGCCCCGAGAAGGAGGAGGAGGAGGAGGAGGAGGAGGAGGAGGAGGAGGAGGAGGAGGAAGAGGAGGAGGAGGAGGGAGGGAGATATGGGGAGGGAGGAGGAGGAGGAGGAGGAGGAGGAGGATGGCCTCCCTCCCCCTTCGTAGCCCGAGGGATCTTCCTCGCCTGCGCGGCGCTTGCGCGGACGGGGTCCGCCGCGCTGCCTCGTGCCGTGGCGGCCTGCTGCTCTGCGCAGGTGGCACGGTCTCCACGTCTAGCGGAGGGGCCTGCGAGCAGCCGAAAGGAGAGGCTGATGGCGGCAACCTAGCGCCACCACCACCATCTCCTCCTCCTCCTCCTCCTCCTCCCTTCCTTCCTCCCTTCCTTCCTTCCGTTCCTTCTTCCTTCCTTCCCTTCCTTCCTTCCTTCCTTTTCTTCCTTCCTTCCTTCCTTCACTTCCTTCCTTCCTTCCTTCCTTCCTTCCTTCCTTCCTTCCTTCCTTCCTTCCTTCCTTCCTTCCTTCCTTCTCCTCCTCCCTCCTCCGACCCTCCCCATCCCCCCCCCTCCCTCCACGATTACTCAGTGTTTGGACTACTCTCCTCGCTTTCCGGGTCCTCTCCATTCGGGGCAGTTTTTCTCCCGCATAATTATCTCTTTTTCTGTTCAGCGTATGGATTTGTATCAGGTGCGTTTTTAGTGCTGGTTCGTTAGTTCGTTTGTTTGATTTTGCTGAAACGTATCAGGAACGGATTTATCAAATGGTGCTCCCGCTGCAGCGTTGGCCTCGTTTTAGGAGCAACGTTTTTTGCTCCCGTCGTTCGGAGTGGCGGTCTCGTTTTAGCTTTGACCTCAATTTTGGATCCGAGCCCTTCCGCGTCGGTGCCGCCCCACTCCTTTCCCTCCCTCCGCCTTCCCCTGGGCCTGCTGCTCCTCTCTCTCCTCCCAACTCCTGCTCCTGCTGCTGCTCCTCGCCCTGCTCCTTCCCCGTCCTTCTCCTCCTCGTCCTGCTCGTCCTCCTGCTCATCCGCCACCTCACCCTGCGATGTGCACAGCTCCCCTGCTCTTGTTGTGCATAACCCGATGGTACTCCTGATTCCATAATAAAGGAGGGGGGTCACATTTGGCGGGGGGGTCTGATTTGAGCTGTCTTGAAGGGTTCGGGGGGGTCTGGGTAAAGTGCCTGCCCTCTTCCTGGATGGTACTGGGGGGGGTTCTAAAACTTCTGGTCTGGGAGGGTTGTGACCCCCTCCCTTTTATTACGAAATCTGGAGTACCCCTCTTGAGGGTCCGGGGTGCGCTATGGCCCCCCCCGGCGGAATAGGAAACGTGAGCGCAATGGGAACGGATGGGTGGGAGGGGTCTGATGTCAGATGTGGTGCGAGCGCACCTAGCCTGCCTCCCTCCCCT
>CAUYUJ010007871.1:0-37500 GCA_963575745.1 Prorocentrum cordatum
CCTCCTCCTCCTCCTCCTCCTCCTCCTCCTCCTCCTCCTCCTCAGGGTCCATCGTGATCCGTTTCTCGGGGACGCGGGCCCCGCCGATGGGGGCGAGAGGCCTCCGGGAGGCCCCGGCAGAATGTGACAAACGCCAGGGTTTGGCCGTCGTCGTCTCGCTCCGTGCCTCCCCCCAGCGCGCAGGAAGATTGCTCCCTCCACGAGGCGCGAGGCGTGAGCGTCTTGGCGCCCCTGCGGGTGACCTCAGGACCCTTCTTCGTCGTCCTCGTTGGGCGGACGCCAGGCCTTGCATCAACACCCCGCACCGTCCTGGGCCGTGGTGTCGTTGTACAGCGTATGCGCCCGGCCGACCTGGCCTGCGAGCGTACACACCGACCCTGGGCAATACTGCCCTGGTCAGGATCGGTGCTGCTGTACTGCAGTATTCGGCCTGACCCAAGGAAAGATGAATCAGGAACGAGGCCCCTCCTGTTCCAAGTAGGTCCACGGAGCTCGCAGGAACAGCAGGGGGGCTCGCCGCCAACAAGGTGGCGGAACGCATGCAGACCAGAGCAACGACCGAGCCCCTTTTGAAAAGTAAAGTGTTCCTTAGTCAGCGGGGAGAGGAGGAGGAGGAGGAGGAGGAGGAGGAGGAGGAGGAGGAGGCGGAGGAGGAGGAGGAGGAGGAGGAGGAAGGAAGGAGGAGGAGGAGGGAGGAGGAGGCAAAAGCAACATCACCGACACGCCGCCGGCGGGAACCCATCCGCGCGCCACTCCCGGGTGGCCACGCGGCCCCTGGACGAAAACGGACGAGCAGCACGCTGGCGGGCTGCACCCCGGCGGCGTCCTTCCTGCACTGCCCCCAGACCAGACTCCGCCGTGGGGGGGACGGGTAGGGGGCCACATGCGAACCCTACCCCTACCCCCCTCAGAAATCGTAGGGGGTGGGGGTAGGGTTCGCATGTGGCCCCCTAACGGGGCCCGAAAGAAACAGAAGCAGCGGGTCCTGGGCTCCACGGCTTCCTTCGGGACTGGCCCTCCATCCCGAGTCGTCTTCGAGTCCTGGGGTTATGTCGGGCGTGTCCCCCTACAAGGGGATTTTCGACGAAAAATAAAATAAAAAATACCCCACAGATACCCCAAGAAGGTCAAAACATACGCAAAAAATAGTCCCCTGACTATTTGATGACTATTTTATGACTATTTCGTTCGTCGAAAATCCCCCTGTAGGGGGACAGGCCCGACTTAATCCTGGGGCCGACAGCCAGGAAAATCATCAGTGCTCCCGTCCTTCAAAAGAGTCCGGCTCTCCCTCGGGAGGCCTTGCGGACACCGGCGCGCGCTCCCTTCCTGGTGAAAAGCGCTGGCGCCTTCTGGCTTCGAGTATAGGGGACCGCCTACAACATTCATGTACCCCAGGATTAAGCCTCTCGCCGCACCTACAGGAACAGATTCTTGCGATAGGTTTGCGAAATTTCTGCGCGCTCGTCGTAGATTCGATAGGGGGGAAGTGAATTCTGGGGCACATCAGTTCTGTAGTCGATCCCCTCCTCGACTCGTGGCGACGAATGCTGGCGCCCCCCTGGCTCGTTGGGCTCCCGTTTCTGCCGGCCGCTGGTCGAGGCCCCGGGCGCATCCACGAGCGGCGCGGGAGCCCCCGCGCCGGCCCGTGCCCCCTCCGCGCCGAGGGGCTGCTCCTGACGGGCCTGTTCTCCACCACCACCACCACCAGAAGTTGGAGGGGGGACAGGAGGTGGAGGACGAGGAGGAGGAGGAGGACGAAGAGGAGGTGGAGGAGGAGGAGGAGGAGGAGGGGGAGGTGGAGGAGGAGGAGGTTGAGGAGGAGGAGGAGGAGGAGCACGAAGAGGAGGTGGAGGAGGAGGAGGAGGAGGAGGAGGAGGTGGAGGAGGAGGAGGACGAGGAGGAGGAGGAGGAGGAGGAGGAGGAGGAGAACCCCCCTCCCCCCCCCACTTATGGTGGCGGTGGTGGGAAACAGGCCCATCGGCTCCCACTCGGCCGCCCACTCGACGCCCCAGCCGGGGTCCCGCAGCAGCGCGGCCCAGTGGTGCAGGCGCTGGCGGGCGAGCTTCGGCGGCGCGCACGAAGGGGGGCAGGGCGGCCGCGTCGAGCACCCCCGAGAGCGTCATGCAGCGCCAGCGGCGTGTGCTTGTGCGCCGAAGCCCTTCAGAGCGACGCAGGCGGCGCATCGAGGGCCGAGACAGGCCGCGCGGCATGGGTGGAGCTGGAAGGGGGAGCACACGCACCCACACACACACACACATACAAACACAGCTGAGCTGCAGTAGGGGCTCGACCACAAGAAGCCGTCCACAAAAAACGCACCCCTGAGACCCCAGAAACGCACCCCTGAGACCCGAGTTCTGGTGTGGGGACGTCACGCGGTCCATAGCAAAACCATCGAAACCAAAGAAGCCCGGGGCACCCTGGAGGCAAGCAGGATGTTTCTTGGCATGGCTTCCACTGCAAGACGCGTCCTGAAGACAACCGAGATTGGCGGGGTTGGCCTCCCAGAGGCCCCTGAGAAGGGGCCACTCCCGCCTGAGAAGCCCCTTGCCTCACCACAGAAGCCCGCCCCCGCCCCCGCGCCACAACCCCCAGGGAGCCCGGCCCCTGGCCAGAGTCCGCTCAACACCGGGCCTCCGGCCAGAGCCCGCTCAAAACAGGGCCCCAGACCCCTCCCGGGTTCAGCCTCGCGAAACTAGCGAACAGGAAAAACACCCCCATAACAAGCACCCCGACACCCAAAGCCGTTTAGCAAACGCACCCAGGGCAGAAATCGAACAAAGCAAGGCTGTTTGGGAATAACATGTCATCTACCCTCCCTCCAACCTTTTACTGCGCCGAATGCGACGGCCGAGTTGTCTGTAGACGCATTCAACCCGAATGTGTCTATATACGTAACACCCAATGTGGTTGTAAACGCTTGTGGCTAGAGAGCCAAGTGAAGGTCGGCTAGAAGCAAGCAGACTTTGCCCTACAAGGGCTGTTCACGAAACGCCCCTGGCCGTTCACCAAACGCCAGCCACCGGGGGTCGAAATGGTGTTTCCCCCCTTGACTGTCGAGCTGCGCCCAGCCGTCTGCCCCCCTTGCGCGCCGCCGAGATCTGGTGGTACTGCAGGCGGTCGCTGCGCAGGCTCTCCTGCGCAGAGGGCGGCCCACCTAACATTATGTCGGGCCTGTCCCCCTACAGAGGGATTTTCGATGAAAACTTAAAAATACCCCCAATACCCAAACAGGGACAGGCCCGACTTAAACCTAACACCACCACCGCCTGGCCAATGCGGGCCAGGGCCATCCTGGGACCACGCATGGCGCTTGCGCACCCGCGGCCGCAGCCGCGGCCGCGAGGGTCTGCACGCCAGCCCAGCGCCCAGGGCGGCCCTGGCCGCCATGGCCATGCGCAATCCCACACATCAGTGCTGTTACACAGCGCCGCCCCCCCGAGGTCTGGACCCCTCTCCCGAGCTACCGGCCTCTCACCCCGAGCCCGTGCTTGCCGGTCCCCGCGAGGGCCGCCCTGCGCCGCACACCCAAGAAATGTTTGGATTAAGAGCGACGCGGAAGCAGCCGCGCACCGTCAAAGGGCCGAACAGCACAGGGCCAAGGCGTACATGACTACCTACCAGACCACCCCGACCCAACCCGAAGACCCGAATTCCGGGTGGGGGGGGGGGTACACCGGACTCACTTCTATAGCGCTCACTTCTATAGTGCTCACTTTGAAATTGTGGTCCGGAAGGGGCCGCACATACAGGCACATGCCGCACAGTCGCATGCACATGCCCATGCAAATATACAAAAGCCTCAACAGCATTGCCGCACATGCGCGCACATGCCACACCGTCCGACGCACAGTCGAATGCACGGTCAAGCAAAACTCTGAAAGCATAGACGCACATGCCCGCACATGCCGCAGAGATGTTGCAGGCGATAGTGGCCTGACCACCTGAGTTCGGGGCATTTCGCAACCCAGAGTTCCGAGGATGTCTCAGGCAAGCGTGGCCGGATCACCATGGGGCAGGGCATCTTGGAAACCAGAGTGGCGAGGATGTCGCTGGTCAAGGTGACCAGACGACCATGGGGCAGGACACCTCCGAGGTCTGAGTTGTGAGGATGCCTCAAGCGAAAGTGGCCTGACCACCATGGGGCAGGAGATCTCTGAGGTCAGAGTTGCGAGGATGTCTCTGGGGAGAGTGGTCTGACCACCTCAGCCCAGGGTATCTCGGAGCCCAGAGTTGCGAGGATGTCTCAGGCAGGACTGGCCTGACCACCTGCTCAGGGCATCTCAGAACCCAAAGTTGCGAGGGTCTCAGGCGAAAAAGGCCGAGACACTATGGAGCAGGGCATCATTGAGGTCAGAGTTGCGAGGATGTCTCAAGCAAAAGTGGCCTGAACAGCTCAACTCAGGGCATCTCGGGCGAGGATGTCTAAAGCGAAAGTGGTCTAACCACCTCAGCTCAGGGTGTCTCGGAACCCAGAGTTCCGAGGATGTCTCAGGCGAAAGGGGCCGAGACACTATCGAGCAGGGCATCATTGAGATCAGGGTTGCGAGGATGTCTCAGGCGACAGTGGCTGACCACCTCAGCTCGGGGCATGTCGGAATCGAGACTTGCGAGGATGTCTCAGGCGACCGTGGCCTGACCAGCATGGGGCAGGAGATCTCTGAGGTCAGAGTTGCGAGGATGTCTCATGCGAAAGTGGTCTAACCACCTCAGCTCAGGGCGTCTCGAAACCCAGAGTTCCGAGGATAATTATCTCAAGCGAAAGTGGCCGGGCCACCATGGGGCAGGGCATCTCCGAGACCAGAGTTGCGAGGATGTCTCAGGCGAAGGTGGCCAAATCACTTCATGTCAAAGCACGTCGGCCTCCAAATTGCCGACGACGTCTCACGCGGAACTGGCCGGACGCGAACGCGCCGGCGTCCGGAGACGAACGCCGGCCCCAGCATTCTTGCACGTCCCGCACATGCACTGCACAGGTACGCACAGTGTTCGCACAGGCCGAGCTCGCCGGTGGCCGAGCCAGGCCAGCGATTCCGAGATTCCCTGAGCTCGGGCCGTCAAGCCACTTTCGCCTGAGACAGCCTCGCAACTCTCACCTCCTCCTCCTCCTCCTCCTCCTCCTCCTCCTCCTCCTCCTCTCCTCCTGGCCGAGCCGAACAGGCAGGCTGGCCAGTGGCCGGGGGCGCCCGCCTCCTCCGCCCCCCCCTCCTCCCCCCCCCCTCCACCTCCCCCCCCCCCATCCCTGCTTCTCCGGCCGAGCTGAGAAGGCGCGCGGGAGAGTATTTTATTAGGCGGGCGCGCCACCGCCAGCTCACGAACCGGGCGAATAACCGCCCCCGCCAGCAGCGGGCGAGTCTAAACGCACAACAAACTCTTTCAGCAGGAAACCCTGGCACGCCCCAGGTTAGCTCTGCGAAGGCCAGGAGGCATTGGAGGCACAGGGGTCCCAGACAGCTCCTAGGGCATGAGCGTGCATGTGCATTGGGATGTGCACGCATGTGCGCCCGCGCGCTTCACCGCATGTGCGTGCATGTGCGGGCCCGCGCGGCCTCCCGAAGAGAGGTGCACAGGCATGTGCGTGCATGTGCCGATGACAGATCTGCGATTCTCGAACACCTCCCGCATGTGCAGGCATGTGCGCGCATGTGCGTCGGACTGTGCGTGCATGTGCGTATGATGGATACATCAAAACACAGCGCACATGCCCCCGCACATGCCCGGGCACGACGTGCACAGTAGGAAGTCCATCCAAGAAGGACCGCACAGGCCTGGCACATGACTGGCACATGCCGCGCACATGCGCGCACATGACACAGCAAAAACGGCCGCACATACACCCACCCAGGGGTATAGATGTGAGTGCGGTGTAAGGGTTCCACGCGTGTTTTTGTCGATGTTCCCCGACCCCCCCCCACTGGAAATCGACGGGAAATTTGAGCCTTCGGGTGGGGTTGGGGTGGTTTGGTGGGTGGTGGGTACAGCGCAACTGTGCGCACCCGACAGCACGCGGCAGCACCCAACGACGCCCGCCGTGACCTCTCGCGGCTCCAGGCGGTGGGGGGTGCAGCGGAGGCCCCCCCGCGGCTCTCCAGGGCGTACAGCAGCAGGCCCTCGGGCCCCCGCAGCGCCAGGCCTGCGGGGCAGCGACCAGGGAGCCACCGGCTCGGGAGGGGGAACGTCGGCCCGGCATCGGCAACACATGGCTGATCGATCGGCGATGGGCCCCTGATAGCGAAGTCGCACGTTCAGACAGAGCTGGAGCCTCCTGGTAGGCAGTGTTGGAGCGTCGTGGGTGCCGCTTGGGGGCCTCGGTTGGGCCTCTTGGGGCTTATTTGGGGGCCTCTTTTGGGCAGCTTGGGGGGTTCGTGGGGCCTTTGGGGGCTCTCTCCGGGCAGAGGGTCGGATCTTCGATTCGTGTTCTCCCTCCTGGCCTCTCGTGGGGCCCCCTTGGGGTGATCGTTGGCCGTCCTGGGCGGGGTGGGCCATCGGAGCCCTCTCGGCGATCGGTGGGCGCCGGGGGGTCGCTGCGTGCCCTCCTGAGCCTATCCCTGCCCCGTGGCTGGTCCTCGGGGCATGCCTCGGCTCTCCGGCCGCCGTTGGGGACGACCCAGGCAACCCTAAGAACGCACCTCGACGAGGCGCAACTGCTGGAGGTCATCCCGACGGTGGGCAAGCGCAGAGGACCCAGGAACAGCATTCACAGACCATCAAAACCCTCCCCCCCCCCCCCCGAGCGTATCCTCTCGGCTACACGCAAGAAGAGTGAGCCTTGGTAAGCGTGACCTGTGGTGCGCGGCTTGTTGGGGGCCGCGGGGGGAGGCCAAACCTGGGCGCGCAGGCAGCTGCTACTGCTTCGTCTTCGGCCATCTGGGGACCCACCTGTGCCCGCACCAGAAAGGTCACTCCTGCGAAAGGTCACCCTTACGCACGTCCAGTCGAAGTATCGACGGTGGACAAACCTCCCTTTAGTAGACCTCCCCTTAGTGAAAACGGCCTGGGACCGAAACAGACGGACCTGGACCCGCAGAAATGACGGCCGCGACGCCCCCTCGCGAACCGAGAACGGCCAAGTCCTTAATCGACGCGTCAGGGTAGGAGGTCTGTCCACCCCGGAAATCTGCGCTCTCCCATCGATCACCGGACGCTGGCGCACGCGAGTGCGCTCGAGCGACGGCACTCCGAGGACACGCCAGGCTCCTTGCTTGCTGCAGCCATCGTGCTGCCATGCTGAAGGGGCCCTGGGACACACAAATAAATACACAAATAACCTGATTCCCCATAGTTTTCCATCTTTTCTGGGGTTTAGCCCTCCCCCCCCACTTCCCATATTTTCCCATACTTTCTGGGAAACCGACGACTGATTGTGTCTGTGTCTGTCGCCGCCCCCGAAGGCCGCTCGAGGGCGCGGGGCGCGCCCGCCGCGCCGGCGCGCCCGCGGCCCGCGGCGCGCGCGCCAGCGCCGCCCGGGCGGCGCGCGCCGAGCGCTCCAGGAAGTCCTATTAGGGGCGCGGGGCGCCTGCGGAGCCTGCGGCAAGCCCGCGTCGTGCCGGCTCCGGCGTGGGCTTCTGGCACCGCGGGGATCGTTCCGCACGGAACTCCTGGGCCTGTTTGCCACCAGCACCAGCAGAAGCTGAAGCGGGAGGGGCCCCTCCTCCTCCTCCTCCTCCTCCTCCTCCTCCCCTCCTCCTCCTCCTCCACCTCCTTCCCCCCTCCAACGTATGATGGTGGTGGTGGAAAGCAGGCCCATCATGAACGATCGGCCGTTTCCAAAAAACTTCAGATCGTGCCACGATGGGCCGATGCTGGGCCACGGTCGGCGCTCCACGTGGAACGCTGGCGGCGGGACCGCCGCCTTGTCGGCACGAAGCGAGCCTACCGTAGCCCACCTCCCCCCTCAGAGAGGTCGTGGGGTGGTGAGGTATAGGGTTCGCAGGTGGCCACCGCTCCTGGGCGCAGGACACCCGCGTCACGCAGAGCTGCACGCGCGGGTCGTCCCGCGCCACGATGGCGTAGACCACCTGCACGGCGCGCCGGGAGAGGGGCGCCTGGAGCCGGACCCGGACCAAAAGAGCAGCCCTCGGGAGCACGAGCCCCTCCGCAGGCCCGAACAAACAGAACACCCAAGGGCAGCCTCCACGGGATGCACTGGAACAGCCAACAAGCACGATGAACACTGGGGTACCCTCCCAGACCGACCTCGATCTGATACCTCGCTCGGACTGTACGGTCCAGGGCCTGGGAGTTGCGGGATGCCTTGAGGCCGTTCTGCGCACGCAGAACACGCTCCTGAAGGGTTTCCAGCAATTCTGCTCAGAGACTGGCGCCCAGGGGCTGAGAATTACGGGATGCCTCGAGGTGG
Source organism: Prorocentrum cordatum (assembly GCA_963575745.1). NCBI lineage: Eukaryota > Dinophyceae > Prorocentrales > Prorocentraceae > Prorocentrum > Prorocentrum cordatum. The sequence continues at coordinate 8,363 of CAUYUJ010007871.1, forward strand.
CCGCTTCGCACAGGCGAAACGCACTCCTAACGGTTTCCTGTAGTAGTTCACTGTGGGAAACCCTTCAGGTACCAAAGGCCGGGGGGGGGGGTAGGGGGCGAACCGAATCGAGAAGTCGAATCGGCGATCAAAATGAGTCGGATGGGGGGAAATCTGCAGTCGAGTCGGAGGAAGCGGAATCGGCGGAAGTCGGCAGGCCAGAAGGCCTCCATTGAGAAATCGGAGTCCGACTTGGAACCCCAAGTCTTAGGTCGGGCCTGTCCCCCATGCAGGGGGATGTTGGACGAAAGATCAGGAGTAGTTTAAACATAATTCAAGCATACTCAAAAATAGTCTGATAATCGTCCTCACGCTATGCTTTTACCATCTTTGAGTATTCCTTCTGTAGAGGGACGTGCCCGACTTAACCCAAGTCGAATCGGATCGGAATCGGAAGCCATCGGAATCGCATCGGGCTGGATCGGAGGAGTCGACATGAGCCCCGCGGGGGGGGCGGGGGGGACCCGGACCCTCCAGGGGGGCTGCACGAGCAGTGCCAGGACCTGCGAGCTCAAGTGCTGGCCAGAGGCCTGGGGGGAGAAGGAGGACCATGCTCCAGCACTCTGAAGGTTTGGGGGCGCGCAAACATGGATTAGCGATCCATGGACTTGGCGCGCGGTCGCCAGATCCATGGATCGGGGGAGGTGCCCTCCCCAATCTGCGGCCGGTGCCGCCTCGCTCGGCGGCGGAAATCCGCGATTTTCCATGGAAACGGGACCCGTCGCTAACCCACGCCCCCTTTATCCATGTTTGAGATCGCCTGAAAGGTCAGGAGGGGAAGATGAGTAGTGCAGAAGGAAGAATGGGGGGATGGGGGGGGAGGGCATGCAGTCTTGGAGGTAGTATGGCCCCAGCCCTGATACCCCCATATAACAGATACACACGGGGAGACACCAGTCCTCACCCCTCTCTTGGACGCCCACGAGTTGGCGCAGACCACCTGGGCAGGGCCAGCCAACAGGGCGGGGCAGCTTGGGCGCAGATGTCTGAAGAGTCGATCCCAGGCGTCTTGCTCAGCCCAAGAGAAGCGGGCTCCTTGGAGCTCGGGCCCATCCGAGACATCCGTGCGGACGTTCAAAATTATCCGCTTGACACATATCCCTACCCCTATATCTGGCATCACCTTACCTCGGTGCCGGTCTTAAGGGTTCCCTCAGTTTCTGGCGGCACACCCCTAAGACTTTCGCCGCCTTGGCTTTACCGATCTTAGGGATAGAGATAGGTTCGAGGCTGGTGGCAAAATACACATTGATGTTTACTTGTATTCTTCTGAGCCTTCCGGCTGGAGGGGATCTCGGAGCATCGAGAGTCGAGACAAGGGCAGCTATAATTCCGTCCCAGGCCTCATCCCGGAACCCAAACGCACCAGTTTTCCGAGCTGCGCCCAGCCGTGGCGACGACGGGGCCCCCCGAAGGCCCACTGCCGTCGCCTCAGCTGCCGGAGGCCAACTGCCGTGGCCTGCCGAGAATCGGCTCGCGCCGGATCGGCTCGGAACGAGATCGGCACCCTGAGCCCGCGGGGACCGGCTCGGGCCAGGACCGCCCCCCCCCCCGGGCACCTTGCGCGCGGTCAGCAGCGCGTCCCGGCCCGCCGCCAGGGGGGTCTGGTCCACCAGGGGCTGGCGCCGCAGCTGCTCCGCCTCCGCCAGCCCGTGCAGGCGGCGCACGTGCACAGGGAACCGCCACGGCCGCGAGAGCACCTCGTCGTAGGCCGCCTGGCCGCGGTCGCAGAGGAGGAGGAGGAGGAGGAGGAGGAGGAGGACGAGGAGGAGGAGGAGGAGGAGGCGGAGGAGGAAGAGTATGAGGCGGAGGAGGAGGAGGAGGAGGCGGAGGAGGAGGAGGAGGAGGAGGAGGAGGAGGAGGCGGAGGACGAGGACGAGGACGAGGAGGAGGAGGCGGAGGAGGAGGAAGAGTATGAGGCGGAGGAGGAGGAGGGGGCGGAGGAGGAGGAGGAGGAGGCGGACCGCACCGCCAGAAGAGGACCGCCCGAGCGAGGAGCGAGGGGGCACTGCTGCGGCCCCGGCGAGCCTGGGCCACGGGCAGGTTCCCCGACCTATAGGTCTGAGCAGCGGCGCGGAAACCAGAGCCCTTTGCTCCCCCTTCGACTCATTCGCACGCTAGCAGTGGGTACTTGAAAGATAGGTACGATGTCCCACACCAGATGTGGTCCCAAACCGACAGCGGCCGCTGTTGGGCAGACGACGCCTTGTCTCAAAAGGACCGTGCCCGCGGCGGCACCGACAGCAAGCCCTGTTCGAATGGACAATAACTGCTGTCGGCCGTCGTCCCCATACTTGCCGTACCCTTGGCGGTAAGCCCTGGGGGGGGGGGAGAAGCGAGAGGAGGCGGGCCTGCTCAAAAGGCGGCGGGGCTTCTGAAGCCCTCGCGCCTGCGGAGAAGTTCTCTGAGCCCTCCCCGAAGACGACGCGGAATGCTTCTCAGAAGGCCAGAGACCTCCTGAGAGGCCCCGCCGCCTTCCGAGTAGTCCTGCTCCCGGCTACACGCAAGAGTGGCCTAAGCAAGCGCGACATTTGGTGCGCGACCCAACGGGGGGCCTTTGTGGTGGGCTTGTCTTCCACCGCCACCACCATAAGTAGGAGGCGGAGGGGATCCTCCTCCTCCTCCTCCTCCTCCTCCTCCTCCTCCTCCTCCTCCTCCTCCTCCTCCTCCTCCTCCCCCCCTCCCGCTTATGGTGGTGATGGTGGTGGAAAACAGGCCCATCACTTTGGACCAGACGCGCACGCCGCTGCTACGGCATCGCAGCCCGCGACCGGGGGGGGGCCCTTGGGCCCGGACCAAAGCAGAAGAAGAAGAAGAAAACATTAAAAACAGAAGAAACAGAAGAAGAATAATAAGAAGAAAATAATAATAATAAAAACATAAGAAACAAAATAAACATAATAAAATAAGAGAAACATAACAAACAGAAGAAGCAGCAGACGAAACAGTAGAAGAAGAATAAGAAAAACAGAAGAAAAGCATGTAAGCATAAACTGTTGGCGCTCCGCGTGCATTTCTTGGATCCGCGCCGGACCCGCCGGACCCCCCTCCCTGGCGCGCGGAGCGCGCCAGGGGCGGCGCCGGAGGCGCCGCCGAGGGGCCCAGGCGCGGATCCAAGAAATCCGCGCGGAGCGCCAACAATTTTATTATTGTGTGGCCTTCCCTTCTTCGACAAAGGTCACTCCGGCGGAAGGTCACTCTTGCATGTAGCCGATGCTCCACCCCCACTGCCGCATCCCCCCCTGGGGCGTGCCGCCGAGCACCATCTTCGATCGTGCCGAGCGGCGGCGCCTGGCGGGGAGAGCATAAGGTACTGATACCGCTGCTCCCCGTGATGGGCCGACTTCCCACCACCACTACCACAGGTAGGAGGAGGAGGAGGAGGAGGAGGAGGAGGAGGAGGAGGAGGAGGAAGGAGGAGAGGAGGAGGAGAGGAGGGGGAGGAGGAGGCAGGAAGAGAGGAGGAGGAGGAGGAGGAGGGAGGAGGAGGAGGAGGAGAGGGAGGGAGGAGGGGAGCAGGAGGAGGAGTAGAGGAAGGGGAGGAGGCGGAGGGAGGAGGGAGGAGAGGAGGGAGGAGGGAGGAGGGAGAAGGGAGGAGGAGGAGGGGGGAGGTGGAGGAGGAGGAGGAGGAGGAGGGAGGAGGAGGAGGAGGAGGAGGAGGAGGAGGAGGAGGAGGAGGACCTCACAATCCTCCCTTCTCCCCCGTCCTACCCATGGTAGTGGTGGTGGAGATCTGGCCCATCACCCCGGACCTCTCCCGCGGCGCGTTCTGGCCAGCACTTCGAGGCGAAGCCAGCGGCGGTGGTGACGAGTGCAGCCAGTGAAGGCCCCCCCAACAGAAGGGAACACGAGGGAAGGGCAAAGGCAGGGGGTGCCCTTCCCTCCTCCGACCTGGAGCTCGCGGAGGGGCGCGTACGCCGCTGGCAGTGCCGCCTTCGCGCCCTGCTGCGCGCCGTGCGCCGCACAGCGCGCGGCGCCGGGCGCGCGCCGCTGCAGCGCCCAGGAGGCCGCGGCGCGCGGCCGCACGGACGCCATGCGCGGCTCGGACCTCCGACGCGCCGCGCGGCTGCGCCGTGCGGGGCCCCAGCCCAGGAGGCTCTGAACGCCGAGCGGCCCCTGCTGGGGGAGGAGGAGGAGGAGGAGGAGGAGGAGGAGGAGGAGGAGGAGGAGGAGAGGAGGAGGAGGAGGAGGATGAGAGGAGGAGGAGGAGGAGGAGGCGTCGAGGTCGGGCGACGGCCTGTATGTGCGTGGGCGATCTGCCTCCGCCCGCTCGAGCCTCCGACGCTCTGCTGGGGGGCCGCGATCTGCCCCCCCCGCCCCTGGGGGCGAGTCGAGCGGAAGTCGGGCCGGAGCCGAACCAGAGCCGAGCCAGAGTCTCGGGTCGGGCGAAAGGGGGGGATAGCAAAGGGGGGGTTTGAGAATCAGCTCACGTAGCTGATTTTCCCGGCGCCTCCCCGCGCCGGAGGCGGCCATGTATCGAGGAATGGGCCCCTCGGTGAGGCCGAAACCGGCTGCACGCAGCAAATTCCGTAACCCCCCCTTTCCCAATCCCCCCCCTTTCGCCCGGCCCGAGAGTCGAAAGGATCCGGCGGGTGGGCCCTGGGAAGGTCGCCCAAACGGAAGTATCGAGGAATGGGCCCCTCGGTGAGGCCGAAACCGGCTGCACGCAGCAAATTCCGTAACCCCCCCTTTCCCAATCCCCCCCCTTTCGCCCGGCCCGAGAGTCGAAAGGATCCGGCGGGTGGGCCCTGGGAAGGTCGCCCAAACGGAAGACTGGCCTGCTTGCCTCCATACCAAGACGAATCATTCGGACATACACTTGAGGAGGTTCGCGCGGAGTTCTCGGAACGAGAGGCCTCATATATAGGGTCCGTGTAGATGTGGTCGGAGGATCGCGCCGCATCGCGATGCATCGTCGATGCATCGCCGACGTCGGCGACGCATCGGCGACGTCGGCGTGGAGAAAATCGGGCTCCGCATCGAGTCGCATCGTCGATGCAGCGGCGATGCGGCACGGTCCTCCGACCCGATCTACTCCGGCCCCAGCTGGGATGCCTAGATGGATCCGCGCGGAGCTCCGAAAATTAACGTGCCCTTTTCTCTTCTTCGACTTCAGGGCGTCGGGGGCCCGGGGACCCAGCGTCTTCAGGCTACCTTCGCCAAGGCTCACATGCATTGCATGATCGTGGGCCGCCGCGGAGCCTTGCGAGCGGCCGGGCACTTCGGCAAAAGCATCGTGTTCCTCTCTGGTCACCCTGCCTGCTTGGTCCTCCTCTCCTCTCCTCCATTCCCCCTCGCACCCGAGTCGTCCTCCTTGTCTTCGTCGTGGTCGTCCTCCTCCGGGGGGACGACCACGAGGAGGACGAGGAGGGGCATTAGATAGGGAGGAGGAGAAGGCTCCTCCCTCCTCCTCCTCTTCCTCCTCCTCCTTCCTGAATGCCTCTCCTCCGCATCCTCGCCCCACCCTCCTGAATGCTTCTCCTCCGCGTCATCCCACTCCACCTCCTCCTCCCCCTCATCCCCCTCCTCCTCATCATTCCTGTCAGACCTCCTCATCCCTCTCATCCCGCTTTGCCTCCATCCTCCATTCGGGGATGGACAGACACCCCTTTAGTAAACCGTGGTTTAGTGAAAACGACCTGAGGCCCAAACCTAGCGGGCGCAAGCCTGGAAAATGACGGCCACGGCGCCCTCTCGAGAACCGAAAACGGACCATTCACTAATCGACGTGTCACTGTTGGGGGTTCTGTCCGCCCCCGATCCACCCCCCCCCTCATCGCCCTCCTCCATCGCCGGGGGGGGGGGGGGGCGGATGGGAGGGCCCGGGGAAGGGGAGGCGAGGGGGCGAGGGGGAGGAGGGAACCAGGAGGGGAGGAGGCGCAGCGGGGCTCCCACAGTCGATCCAAGATACAGTCGGGGCCTTGACCTTAAGTTTAAGGAACCCTAAATAAGGAACGAGGCCTCTTTTCCCCATAAGTTTAACTCCGATTTCCCATCGGAACCCTAAGCAAAACCAAAGGCGAACTGCAAAACAACTAAGGAACATCGAGCCCCTCCCCAACGAAAAGGGTTCCTTCCTCAGTGCCCCGATGCCCTCTATGGGTGGAAACTGGCAGGGAGGGCGTGTGCACTGGCCCGGGACCCAGGATGGCCCAGTCCGGGGCTGCGAGTGCGTATAGACCTCGTCGCGCAGTCCTCCTCGCTCCTCGCCCTTCGGCTGGAGCGCGGGCGGGCGTGAGGGCGGCAGGACGGGCAGGGCGGGCGGAACGTCGTCCTCGTCGTCGTCGTGGTCGTCGCGGGCCGCGTAACAGAAGAGGGCGGCGGTGGCACCAGGCAGGCGGTGACGGGGACCACCCTCACGAGCTCCCTCCTCAGCAGCCACCTGGCCCGACAAAGGAACTCCTGTCCTCCCTCCCATCCACCTCTCTGGCCCCCTCCTGATCCCAGCGTCACCTCCTTCCCCTCCCCATCGCAGCCACCCGCCCCGCAAGAAGATGCCCCCCCGCTGCACAACCCTATCCAGACACTGCCCTTCCTCTGTCAACCGCCATCCATACATGTGTCTCTCCATCGTCCATCGCCTCATCCCGCATCTCCCTCCTCCGATCTGCTCCCTCACCTCGCCCTCGCCGATCGTCTTCCTCCTCCTCCTCCTCCTCCTCCTCGTCCTCGTTAATGTCGTCGTCGTCGTTGTCGTTGTCGTCGTCGTCGTCGTCGTCGTCGTCGTCGTCGTCGTCGTCGTCGTCGTCGTGGTCGTCGTCGTCGTCGTCATCGACGCCGCCCCCTTCCTCCCCCATCCTCCTCCTGCGCTTCCTCCTCCTCATCCTCCTCCTCCCATCTCCCTCTTCATCCTCCTCTCCTCTCCTTCCTCTTCTCCACTTCCTGCACCGCAACCTTCTCTTCGACGGGAAAACATGGATATGCTCAGGTTGATTCCGAAATTCGGCTTCACGGCCAACACCCAGAATCATTATCATCTCAGTGATACGTTTTCACCTTCACAAAAAAGATGGCCCTAAGTTACCAAGTGGAACCAATCGAATCAACGATTTTGATCTGGGGACCGACATAGTTGTGCTCTGATAAATCCACCGGCCCCCTTTTGGGGCCACCAGGCTGTAGGCCTAAGGTTCGCAGTTTCCTTCACCAGTTGCAGCTTCCAGTTTCCACTGTTACAGTTCTGCCTCTTGCTGATTACTGTTCCTTGTTGACTTCTTGCTGCTTACTGTTCCTGGTTGATGAACCGCGCGAGGGGGGGAGGCCCAAAACGAGCATTTTCACCACGCCCTGAGCGTGTTGTCTGAATCGCTGGGGTGGGTAAAAACTGTCACCTCTCACGCTGATCGGCGGGGTCAGGGTCCAAAAACACACTGATTTGCCACATTTCTGAAATTCGGCGGCACCCCTCACGCAGATCGGCAGGGTCAGGGTCCACAAACACAAGGGATTTGCCACATTTCTGAAATTCGGCGGCACCCCTCACGCAGATCGGCATGGTCAGGGTCCAAAAACACAAGGGATTTGCCACATTTCTGACATTCGTTGGCACCCTCACGCAGATCGGCGGGGTCAAGGTCCAAAAACAAACTAATTTGCTACATTTCTGAAATTCGGTGGCCCCCCTCACCAAGATAGGCGGGGTCATCAGGGTGCAAAAACATACAAGATGTGCCACATGTTTGACATTCGGTGGCCCCCCTCACGCAGATCGGCTGGGTCAGGGCCCAAAAACATAATGAGACTTGCCACATCTTGAAATTCGGTGGCACCCCTCATGCGGCGGCGGCGGGGTCAGGGTCCAAAAACACATGAGATTTGCTGCCACCCCTCACGCAGATCGGCGGGGTCAGGGTTCAAAAACACATGGGTTGTGCCACATTTCTGGAATTCGCTGGCACCCCTCACGCAGATCGGCGGGGTCAGGGTCCAAAAACACATGGGAGATGCCAAATGTTTGAAATTCGTTGGCACCCTCATGCAGATCGGCGGGGTCAGGGTCCAAAAACACAGGGGACGTGCTACATTTCTGACATTCGGTGGCCCCCCTCACGCAGATCGGCAGGGTCAGGGTCCAAAAACATACTGATGTGCCACATTTCTGAAATTCGGCGGCACCCCTCACGCAGATCGGCAGGGTCAGGGTCCAAAAACACAAGGGATTTGCTACATGTCTGACATTCGTTGGCACCCTCACGCAGATCGGCAGGGTCAGGGTACAAAAACACAACGGATTATTTTTGAAATTCGGTGGCACCCGTGACGCAGATCCGTAGGGTCAGAATCGAAAAAACAAGCAGGTCCCGACACTGCTGCACGGCGGCGCCCAGACCTTATGATTTAGCTTTTGCATCTCCCACTATCCGAGACAGAGGGCCGGCGGCATGGGGCGAAGTCCTTACGGATAATGGCTTATTTCGTCTGCATCGTATGCGCGTTGCCTTCGTATTCAATGCTTCGGTTCCGCGTTGGTTGCGTTTCGGCGATCGAGAGCGAGAGCGTCAATGTTCTTGTAAATTCTGGTGGCGTGGTTCTGGTCGATCTGGAAATGAAGCAACACTGACTGGAATACACGCAGAAAGAATCCGACACGACACCCAACAGACAATGTTCGCCAGCGTGACCCTCAAACCACAAGTGATTGCACTGTGGATGTGTCAGCTATGTGATGCAATCTACGTGGTGCGGTCCATGTGGTGTGAGCTACAGTCGGGGCGTTGACCTAAGGAACCCTAAATAAGGAACGAGGCCCCTTTTTTTTCCATAAGTTCACCTTCGATTTCCTGTCGAAAACAGGAGGCAAGCCTGAGGCAAGCTGTGAAACACTTAGAAAAACGAGGAGCCCCTCCCCAACGAAAAGGGTTCCTTCTTCAGGGCCCCGACTGTACATCGTGCAAGCGATGAGGTGTAATCTATGTGGTGCAACCTCGACGGAACTCCCACACCAGGTGGGCGGTAACGAGGCGCCAACGGGCGACGACGTGGCGAAACCTCCACGGACCCCCCAAGTGGGCGACAGCAGGCGGCAACGGGCGGCGACCCCTCCTCTCCCCACCTCTTCTCAAGTCGACTCTCCTCGCATCTCCACCTCCCACACCCCTTCCCCGCCCAGCTTTTCCACGCCTCGCCCTCACCCGCCTCCTCCTGCTCCTCCTCCTCCTCGTCCTCCTCGTCCTCCTCCTCCTCCTCCTCGTCCTCCTCCCCCTCCTCCTCCTCGTCCTCCTCCTCCACCCTTTCTTCTCCTCCTCCTGCAAAACCCCGAGGAGGGTTCTGCACGGGAGCTCGGTGACAGCGATGACGATCGGTCACCTTTTTACCTCAGCACGGCGAAGCAAGTCTCGGTAGCTTCAGCCGTTAAATACTTGAGCCAAACGGTAGCGGGGACACCTTCACTCCCCAGTCACCTGAATGCTCACATGTTAACACCCCCCCTCGGACGCTAGTCCGTGTAGGCTGACGGGGAGGCGTCAACAATCACGAAAACAGGTCAAGCTAGGCAAAACGTCGCACGCAAATGACGTTAAGCCTCAAGTCTCTTCATCACACTGTTGAATTCGAAATGTCTCGTGACGGCGCTTACGAGCACCAAGTTTCTCACACATGTAACCTGAGCTCTTTTACTGTCACAAGTTCAAACGAATCATCTAAAGTTTACACAGCAAGCTAGCATTTGGATGATTTTGGTTGCTTTCGCTTTTTATTCGCCAATACCTGCGGTAACAACAAGAGATGCGCATGCAAACAAACTCAGCTCAACAAGCTGCTGCCACTCGATCGTTAAGCCAAGTTAAGAGGGGAGATGAGGAAGAGCGTGAACTGCAGCATGTCGACTGCCTGCCATCTTTCACGGACGGCGCGGGCGCCTCGCCGACGGGGCCCGTGAACCCCTCGACCTCGGTAACCCGCGATGGCCCACACCGGCTGCGGTGTAGGACGACACCCTGTTAAGGGCCTGCATCTGGTTGTAGTAATCGTTGTCCATGTACGCGTTAATACGCTCCTCGTCGTCAAGCCAGCACCCCTCATCGTGGCTCTTGATTGAGCCGTCAACGATGTTGTGGTAAGTGCCGATGGCTCTCCAGTAACTGGCGTGGGGAGCCTTTAACAGAGGCCCATCGCCTGGATTGTTACGGAGGTGCTCTTCGACCGCAGCGCCGGTAAACGGGTTCACAGTCCAGGCCGGATCGGTAAGCCAGTTGGGGAAGTCGTCGCACGGTAACCAGCCAAACCAGCAAAGCTTCTCACGGTGATCGCTTTTACGCTCGGTGACATGATCGGCCGGCCAATTATCACGGTAAAGTGCCCTCATGGATCCCTGATCGTTAAGGGCAACTTCCAAGACGGTCTGGTGCCAGTATACTGGAGGCTTGCTCATCCTGCCCTTTAACTCCGCGGTGCTCCTGACCTCGAGGTCGTCGATGTAGTAGTTACGGTAATGCACCTGGAGCCCGTTCATGTAACGGCAGTAAAGCCTGGCAAGATCGGGCGTCGCAAAGCGAATCACGGTAACTCCAGTCGAGATGTAACCGTGCGGCCCATGGGTGTCCTCCACCAGGTGCTTAACGGAGATCACGGTGGGGTTGCCGTGGGGCAGCATTCCTGCCCACGTTAAGAAGAGGCCGTTAAGCTGCTTCTCGCTCATCTCCGGCACCTTGTTGACGTACACTTGCGTGTCCGCGCAACTGTGGTGCTCAAACCACGATGGGTGAAGCTCGTTAAGGTGGAGCGGTGGCACGTAGTCATCGTCAAATAGGTACTGCACGTGCCCAACCGCGTCAACCCATTCATCATGCTTGGCCAACTCTTTGTCCGTTAACTGAGACCTCCAGCTGATCGGACCTTGCAACACGGCATAGCCGATGAAACCGCAAGCGCGTTGGCCGAAGATGTCAACGAACACGTCCTCGTAATCGTTAAGCCCCCGCCCGGTGTTGCCCTGAATGGACCTGCCGCCAGGGGTCGTTAGCCCCGCCTTCGCCACGTGCCCGACGAAGTTACCCTCAAACTTGCGCCAGTTATCACGTGTCTTCATCGTTAAGGCTACCACCTCCCTGGGATCAGGTTCCGCCCGAAAGTTAACGTCGTAGTCGTCGCTCCTGTTGTTCAGCATGGACATGCGACCGTTGACGTGGTACAGCGGGCGGTAAGTGGTGTCCTTGGCGACGATCCTGGAGTGCCTCTCAACCTGATCAGTCGTGCGGTTAACGACCTGAGGCTGCGGTGGCGGGATGCGCTGGAATGGTAACCTCTTGGCCTCTGGAGGCGGGGGCTTCACGCCGGTAACGCTGCTTGCCGCTCTGGACTCGCCGAGCCCCGGAGGGGGCGGCTTGGCCGGCCTCGCGTTTACGACGGGAGCAGGATCCTTTGGCGCCTCATCACGTTGACCACCAACCGTTCGATCCTCCTTCATCTTCATCATGCCTATCTGCATCAACTCCTCCAGCTCCCGTTGACGTTCACGCATGGCCTTCGGCGCCCGCTTGTAAGCAGGCTGTGGCTCTTCACCGCCCTGCCGGCTCAACGGTGACGCTCGAATCTTGTTCGGTGACACGGACCGCCGACTCCCCCCGGCTTTAGCGGTTACGCCGGCCAGGTCCTGAGTAGGGGGAGCCTTGCCTGGCGGAGCCACGTTAACCTGCTGCGCTGGGGGCGCGCCCGTGGCCATGGGCCCGGCTGCCGCGGCGGCGGCAACGGGTGGCGCCTTGGCGGGCGCTGCCGTCGGGGGCGACCAAGGCAACGGCGGCGGCACCGGCGGAACATCGGTGACCGAGGAGTTGATCGGGTCTTCCAAGAACTTCTGCAAACCCTCGAGCCTCTCGGTATCTCCCATTAGAATACGTAGCGCCGCATCACGTTTACCTTCGAGGTCCTGCAGGGGCGTGATATTCTCGGCAAGGCGCCTGGCGGTAATCAAGAGGCAACCGATATTTTCGTTAATGCGCCGGTACTTGGTTGCATTCTCCGCCGTGTTAACCTCCGAGTCGCGATTCTTGATGTTCAACTCTGTCACCATCGCCACAAGGTTGTTAACCTCGTCCTGCGCCCTCTTGAGGTTCTCGTTGACGTCGTCGTTGGCGTGAACCAACGCGGTGTTCTGCTGCGTTAAGTCAACGATCCTCCGCGCCATATCATCGGCGACCCTCTGCATCTCGTCAACGTGCTTATCATAGGCCCCGTGGAAGTTAATGGCCATGTTGGTGAGGGTCACGGTGAACGCATGAGCCAGGTTGACGATATCGTCGACGCGGCGATTGAGGTTCTCGCGCGTAACCGGCCCTGCCCCAGGCGGGCTCTGGTCGACCGCCGCGCCGTCGATCGCGACGTTGACTTGCTGGTCCGCCATGCTTTCGTTCACGCTCGAGGGAAAGAGGTAAAGGATGGAGGAAGCTTTAATCAAGACAGCTTGCTTGACAGAAATGAGCCGCGGATGTCAACACTCGGTGGCCGGCGCAAGGCTGTGCCGACCTGTTAATGCGCTTTGGTTTGTGTTTAGCAGATGTGTCCTCATACTTTCACGACTGACATACTTGGTTAATGCATCTGCTACGTTCTCATGAGTACCCACTTTCGCAATTCGAATCACTCCCTCCTTTACCTTCTGCTGCAGCCACAGTTGACATACTTCAATGTGTCTTACTTTTTCCTAAGCCTCGTCTACTCGCAATCGCGATTGCAGCCGTGGCATCACTTTTCAAGGCGAGCTCAACTTCCAAGTTAAAATCCCTCAACACTGCCTGAAGTCCCAGTCCGACTGATCCTCCTTTCACAAGGCCGTAATACTCTGCTTCCCCTGACGATAATGCAATTACACAATGAGTTGCGCTTCAAGATTTTATAAGGTGTTTACCCCACATCACTACTCCTCCACTCGTAGACTTCCTAGTTCGTTTACATCCTGCGTAATCTGTGTCTGTCCAAATCGTCAACTCTCGAGGCTGCTCTTGATACTGATACACGTAACTGCTTCTGCTGTGATACTTCAAATACTTTCCTAGCTTGGCGAGACCTTTCCACAAACCCGTAGTTGGCTTTGACATGGTCCTAGCAAGTTCTTTTACTGAATACTGTATGTCCGATCTGTCTTGAGCTAAATAATTCGCCCTAGCCGTTAATGCCTGATATCGCTTAGTCATGCTGGGCGAAAATTCTACCTCGTCTCCCTCCTCAACTGGAATGCGTTCACCTGGCACCTCAGTCCTCACTCTTACTCCCTCAAGTTCAAGCTCTTTCACAATTAATTCCGCATGCCTTTGATCAGCCTCATATCTCAATTTTTCCTCAGTCCACTCCACAATCCTGTTAAGAATCCTGATCGCCTTCATGTCTTCCTCCCCCGGCCCAAGTCGTCCTCTCACTTTTACCTCGAACTCCCCCTTTATTTTATTTTCGAACCCACCGAGGTCAAGGTCACCACCTAGTGATGCGAAGTCATCCCCATGGACCGTTAACCATAGGGCTCGGGTCTCGTGCTTAAACACGCACGGTGACGCAACTCCACTCTTGAACCCAACTTTAACGGCAAAGTCCATGTAACAGTCTTCCCAGTTGCTTGCCGCATCTCTTGTTCCATACATTGACTTTAGCAACTTTCCACACATGCCCGGCTCGTAATCCTCATCCGGTAGCCTGATGAATATGTCTTTCTCTGCAGGAGCGTAAAAGTAAGCTCGTTTAATGTCAATGAACGCCAGCTTTAATCCTTTCTCGCGCTCGCCTTTCTCAAATCCCACTCCTTCGGTAACCGCCATTGAGAAGAGTAACTTCTGTGCTTCCAGTGGGGGGGGGGGGGCGTAGCCGCAAATGTATTCTTTTCTTTGGAGTTGTATTTCACTTGTTGGGCCGCTAGCCTTGACCTGTGGTCAGGGCTTAACTCATCTCCTTTGTTAATATATATATATATATATATCCATCTGCTTCCAATGGGTGCCTTCCCCGTAACTTGCCAGCACACTTCTTCTTTCACTTTCTCGTAAACTTGGTGCTTTCTAAACTGCTCCATCTCTTCCTGACGCGCTTTCATTGTTAGTTTAGGATCAAGTTCGTTTCCTGTAACATCGCCCCATGCTTGGATTATCTCTCCATTCTCCTTGTGAACGACGTTAATCATATTCATGGGGAGAGGTTTAACTGCGCCAACCTGTTCACACGCTGCACAGGTACTGGGCGTTTTAAGCCAACCCTCATGTTCACATGCACTGCACTTCCACTTGTGTGGGGCAGTCTCGCCAACAGCCTCATATGTAAAGGTGGTAGAAATGTTAACAGGCCCCTTCTTGAACATTCTCCTCCTTTCTCTGCCCGTGATCTCGTTCACGGACCTGTCTACGATAACTTTCCCAGTGTCCTAGTCAACGGTCAGTGTCCTAACACATGAGCTCCATCGTGGTCCACTTGATCCTGGTAACATCAATCTTTTGGTTCCATAGTCGTTTCTCGTCCATATTAACTGGTGCTTGTGCTCTCTGTCTTGGTCCGCATGGTCACATGCCCAGTTAATTTCGTTGATCTGCATTTCACTTCGCCCCTCTTCGTCAACTTCCATGTTTGCCGTTTCCTCCTCTTTAAATGTACCTCCTCGACGTCCGTCAATCTTCATTTGTTCCGCAAGTCCCTTCAATATCGCTCGGCACAACTTGTCTGGATAAACTTCTGATCGGCGGGTCCTTCCGCCACCAAATAACCCCATGTGTCGGCGTTGCCCCTTGCACCTCCAACTTAACTCACGGCCTATGGCCGGGCTGTTTGTCATGAATTTGGTTGGGTTTTTACTGAACATCTCCTCACCTTTGACCATCTGCTTCAAATCGTAACAGCATAAGTCTCCATTGTAAACTTTCACATCTTTGTTTCTGAGCAACCGTTGTACTGTTGATGTAATCCAACTGGTCGCACCTGCGGGATGTTCAAACAGAAAGTATAACCCATTTCGCCGTTGAATTTCACAAAGCTCCATCGCAAATGCTAGGTGCTTGATCCCGTAATCCAACATTTGTTTTACTCGGTCAGCACCTAATCTTTTGAAGTTAAACGCATGGAGTCTGCTGAAAGCTGCGCACATGGGACTTACCACCAGTAACAGGGCTGACTTGGACTTAACTATCTTTTTGGCTTTCGCTCGCATGGCTGGCAAGTTAAAGTCCCATGAGTTACCATGTTGGTCGCGCGTTGTTAAGTCCATTGCTAACCCAGGTATCAATCCCATTTTCTCTGCCATGCCCGTAACCCTTACTGGCGAATATGCCTCGGTTACGTGCGCCTGAGTTTCATGTTGACTCGCGCCGTGAAGTTTGGCGGGCCTCCTGACTTCGTTTAACTGATGCACGACGTCCAACTCCCCGCTCATCAACCACTCAACCAGCTCAGAGTCAAATCCCATCGTGTTAAGTCCCAGTTTGATTTCGTTTACTTCTGGCATCTCTTCATCTTGTTCCGGGTTAAGTTGGCGATGCTGAGTTGCCTGCTGATCTTCTTCGTCGTGGTCATATTCTGCTTTCCGTTTAATCGGTTCACTTGGTGGGTCCTTCATTTCTTCATCTTCAATTTCAAATTCGGTCCACCCGGTCCAGTAACCGTTAAAGGGGTTTCCCATTGCCCATGTTTGATAATCTCCCTCTTTGCCGTACCAAGCATCTTCATGCTCACGTATTCACCGCTGTCGATGAGAACGGCATGGGTAAATCTCATGGGTTTAACTTTATCCCAATCGACAGGGCATCCACCATTGGTGGGAAAGGCTAACTCTCTTCTTGGTCGCCTGTGTTGACAGATAACTTTGTTTCCTTTTATCACCCACTCATCTTTTACATCCTCAACTTTGGCACTCGGCGGAGGTGGTGCGTTAAGTTTCGGTCTCTTCGCTTGACTTTCTGATTCCTGATCTTGACTTTCAGACACTCGGCTTTTACCTTCGAGTCTCAGTTGGGCCGAGGCTAACCTTGCTTGTATGTTTGGGCTTTCTTGTCTCTTTAACCACTCGATCACGCGAGCTCTGCAATCAGCATTATGTGGTTGATGCTCTTTGTCGCCTCTAACTAGGCATTTACACCCGTAACATCCCGGCGTCGGTCCCATTTTCAGATATTCGTGCTTCTTTACGGCTATTCCTCGCGCAATCAGCGGCTTCGTCTCAGGCGCCGTTAACTCTTGCTCTGGCAAGTCCATGGGGGCCATAATTCTAGACTGTAACTCCATTCCTGCCGCGTTGGGGTCAGGCTGCCAAGGTAACCCCTTCATCTCGGTGATTTCGTTCACATTCCATCTTTCCGCTTCACTTCCCTTTCGTTTGAACTCGTGCGCCTTGATCGCTCCGTTCGGTGTTCCAATGATGAGCTCCTGACTCTTCTCGTTAATTCCCAAAAACACTCCCTTTTCCCATCTCATTTCAAGCTTTTCACGGCCTTTGTGCGCAGGCGTCTTTAAATACATGACGCATTCACCGAACTCAGGAATTTGTTTGTTAAACTTCCTCCCCCTACATCTTTCATGGGCTGTCTTTCCATCTGTATCTATCGTGAACTTGTTAATCAGAGAAGACGCATAACTTACCATCCATGGTATAATCGTATGGCTTTCACTAAACTCGGTCTTGTAATTGGCATCCAAGGCGCTCTTTAATGTCCTAACTTGTCCTTGCACCGTTCTAACAGCTCTCTCAATTTCACCGTTGGCCTTTGAATCGCCTACAAGACTGACTTCAACACCCATGTCAAGGTCACTCGACGCTTTAATCATGTTGGCCAGCGCCGTAATTGCCGCTTCTCCATCACTTTTAAGTATAACCTTCTTATGTCCGGTAAAGCCGATCATGTCACATCCCACTTTTACTGAGTATGGATCCACCCCTTTCTTCAACAACACTCGGCTCCACGTTAACTTGGTTTCCCTGCAATGCATGGCCAGAATTGGGTTACCATTGTTCGCACTTTCGCCTTCTTCCTTTCTTCCTTTAAGCCACATGTAGTCCATTGAAATTACTGGTACACCTCCGTTCCTTTTCCTTTTACGTCTCCTGTGATTGCGCCTACGCGCCTTGCCCCCAACGCAATGTGGGCACCAACTTCGGTAAGGCAAATGCGTTGCATTGTGCGCCTCAACCTCCTCCTTTGACGGTCTCATGTCACAGTAAACTTTCTTCGGTAACTCTGCTTCGTCACTCACAAACACGTCTTCTACGTCACTCAACTCACTTTCGCTGCCCCCACTTTCAGCCCCTTCGCCTTCTTCGGTGTTGTGTTAAAGACGTTTAAGTTTTCGCTTGGTCTCACGGGTAATGAGGGGCTTAGTAGAACAGGTCCGCCTCGAGGGTTCCCGGCCGCGCAAAACCCTCAGCTGCGTTTACCTCACTCTTGGGCTTAACAGCCTCCACCGGCCCCTTCGGCACCATGATGTTAAACTGGAACGTGCCGTTCTTCTCGTGGATGGTCGTACATTCACCCGTGGCCTTATTCATAATATGACTCAGGGATTTCCCGTTAAGGTCCTTGTCGAATACAACTCTGCTTCCAGCGTTTACCATCTCTCTGACAGATCCCAGAACTTTGTTGACTTCCGCCACTTGAATTGGCATGCTGACTGAGTTTCCATGTTCATTCTTGCCGGTTACTACTCGCTGCCCGTAATTCTTTATCGTCGTTCCGTTTGCCGCGCTGTAGTGTCTTCCCTGCTTTGACGCATCTGTCTGTTTGATGGGGAAGCAGGTGCCTATTCTTGGGGGTCCTACCGTGTTGTACGCTCCAGAGTCCACGGTAACCACGATTGTTTCGTGCGTTGTACTCTGAGGTGGCACCGCGTTAATTTCTGGGTCACAGTCTCGCATTTCGATTAACCCAATTTCTCCGCATTTCTCAAGCCAACTCTTTTCCTGCTTTATGCTGTTACTTATCCTCTGGCCCCACTGATTTACATGATTGCAGTTCCCGTTGCACTGATGCTCCTGGTAAGCTTTTCTCAGGTCCACTGCGATTTGACGCGCCATTTTCTTTCTGGAATGTGAGGGCAGTGCCCATTGTCCGTTAATCTCCTCAGCCGTGGGCGGTTCCGGTGGCACGTTCACTTCATCATTCATCTCAACACTGAGCACATGCTGCGGTTGGCCAAACGAGGTGGTTTGTTCACTTTCCGCGTTTACCGTTGGTCTCTCTTGCTCAACTTCGCTGGCGGTCTTCTTGGGGCCTGGGCAGTTAACGGCAATGTGCCCTTTAGCGCCGCACTTGTAACATTCGCGCTCGCTGTGGGGGGGGGTAAATCTTCCTTGGCCACCGTAACTTCCACCCCACAAGCCGCCACCTTTACCACCTTGTTTACCTCCAATCTTACCTTTCATGTAAGATCCATAGGTGGCACGGTAACCTTTGCCGTTGCCGCCTTTGCCACCTTTGCCTCCTTTCGTGGAACTGTTTAGGCTTTGTGCAGTTCCTGGCTAAATGACCCATGCCTCCGCAATTGTAACATTTGGGGCCTGAGCCTTTGCCTTTACCCTTGTTTGCGGCGTCGACTTCCTCATGATCTCCAGTTTCACTTTCATTGGCCCAGGACCCGTAACTCCAAGATCCGCCCTCTGGCCACCAGTTTCCATCTTCGTCGACCCATCCTGTCTGATCCCAGACATTTTCGGACCCTTGACTCGTCTCGTTAATATTTCCAATGTCCATCGCATCTTTATTCTCGGTGTCTGAGTCAAGTTTCTTTTTACGCGCCCAATCTTCACACTTGGAGTATAATTTTTGGAACGAGTCAATGTTAAGTGCGTCAGGCGTTCGCCAACACGCCTGCTGCCACTCGTCAAACCAATCGTTCGCGTGCACCATTATTGCCCTGAGCGCGGCAACCTTAAAAAGGAGGGGCAGCGAGTAATCTTTGCCATACTTTTCAAGATTCTCCGCTAACGCGCCCCACTCCTCAAGTCGGGCAACGGCATCGGTAATTTTCTTGGGCGGCTCAGGGTTCATAGCGCGCGTCATCTATGAGGAAAGGGTCGCTCTGGTAACAGCCGAGTACCATTTGTAAACCTTTTGCCGAGCCATAAGTCCGTCACCATCCATGAGTCCCTTTAATTTTCCCTTTGCTTCTGCACCTTCAAGCTTTTCGTTAAGGATGTACCATAAGTCTTCCTCCATTTGAGTTTTGTCTCCCTCGGTAAACTCATAATCTCCTTTGTTGTCATCCTCTGCTTGTTTAGCTTGGTTTGCCTTTAAGTATTCGCTTGCTGTTAACCGACCGTTCATTATGCGTATGATATCATCATCTTCCTCTGGGACAACTCCGTCAAATGTCTCCAACTTCTTGTTCAACATTTTCAGTGCCGGTCGGTAACTCGGTTTTACTTGGGCAAGCGCGTTTAAGAACTTGTCGCTCCAGTCTCTGAACTTTGCTCTTTCTCCACTGAAGTTCTTTAACGCCTGTAATGCTTTGTGCTCGCTTATCGGTTTACCGCTCCCGTGCTTACTTCTGCTTCCGCCTTTGATTGCTTCCGAAAGCTGACCAAACTTTTCAATTAACTTCTCTTGTACTTCGCTGTTGGTCTCCAACTCGGTAACTCTTTCTACCAATCTGCGAGCATCCCTTTCAAGCGCAGCGTTTCTCTTCGTTATCGCTAACAACATGCTGTTGGTCTTCTGAGCACTCTGTAACATTTGAAATGCCTCAACGTTCGATACTTCCCTTCGGTCCTGTGTTACTCGCTCGCTAATGAACGTCGCAAGTCCATAATGATTTGCAAGTAACGCCGTCTGAACGCAACTGAAGTCCCCGTTCAGGTACGCCTGCTCGCACAGGTCGTTGAAGCGGTTAGGGTCCATGTTGACCCATGCATCTCTGTCCGCCGGCACGTTAAGGTTGACCGGCGGGTCGCCCTGCGCGGGCCTAGCTGCAGCGGCCGCCGCCGCCGCCATGGCAACCGCGCTCCGCTGCCATGCAAAACCCCGAGGAGGGTTCTGCACGGGAGCTCGGTGACAGCGATGACGATCGGTCACCTTTTTACCTCAGCGCGGCGAAGCAAGTCTCGGTAGCTTCAGCCATTAAATACTTGAGCCAAACGGTAACGGGGACACCTTCACTCCCCAGTCACCTGAATGCTCACATGTTAACACCTCCTCCTCCTCCTCCTCCTCCTCCTCCTCCTCCTCCTCTCCTCCTCCTCCTCCTCCTCCTCCTCCTCCTCCTCCTCCTCCTCCTCCTCCTCCTCCTCCTCCTCCTCCTCCTCCTCCTCCTCCTCTTTCTCCCCCGACGACGCCACCTGCTAGCATGAAAGAAACAAGACCAGGAGGAGACGGGTCTTGGACCCTACAGGCTTTCCCCAGAACCGACTTGCTTTCAACCCGACTCGTTTCCCGACGCCCTCGGCGCCAAGAGGGGGGCCCCGGCAGCCCGACATCCCAGCGCCCTCGAGGCCCGAGACCGAGCGGGGCCCCGGCAGCCCGAACACCGGGGGAGAGCTCCGTGAGCCCATTCGCTCCGGACCCGCGCTCCCTTCACGGCGAAACCCGCGCGGCACTGCCCCCCCACCGACGGTTCGCCCCGACGAGCGCCGCGTCCACCTCCGCGCGGCTGCGACCCTGGAGCCGCATGCTCTCCGCGACCTGCCGCGCCGTTGCCGCCGCGCCTACTACGCGCGAGTGTGCGCGAGTGTGCGCGAGTGTGTGTGTGTGTGTGCGTGCGTGTGTGTGTGTGTGCGTGCTGTGTGTTGTATGCTGTTTGTTGTGTATTGTGTGTGTTGTGCGTTATGCGTTGTGTGTGTTGTGTGTGCTATGTGTGTGCTGCGTGTTGTGTGTGTTGTGTATTGTGTACTGTGTGTTGTGTGTTCTGCGTGTGTTGTGTGTTGTGTGTTATGTGTTGTGTGTTGTGAGTTGAGTGTGTTGTGTGTGTGCTGTGCGTTGTGTGTTGTGTGTTGTGTGTTGTGCAATGTGTGTTGTGTATGCTGTGTGATGTGTGTTGTGTGTTGTGTGTTGTGCTTTGTGTGTGTTGTGTCTATGTAGTGTGTAGTGTGTGTCGTGAGTTTCGAAGTGTGTGTTGCGTATGGCGTGTGCTGTGTGTTGTGTGTGCTGTGCGTTGTGCGTTGTGCGTGTTGTGTGTTGGGTGGTGTGTTGTGTGTTGGTATGTTGCGTGTGTGCTGTATGTTGTGTGTGCTGTGTATGTGGTGTGTGTTGTGTGTGCTGTCTTGTGTGTTGTGTGTTGTGCGTGTTGTGTGTTGTGTGTGAGGGTGTGTGTGTGTGCTATATTGTGCGTGGGTGTGTGAGTGTGCGTGTTGTGTGTGCGTGGGTTTGTGTGCGTGTGCGTGTGTGCGTGTGTGTGTGTGTGTGGGTGTGTGTGTGTTGTATGTGTGTATGTGTGCGCGTGTGTGTGTGTGGGTGCGTGGATGTGTGTGTGTGTGTGCGTGTGTGTCTTGTTGTATTGTTTGTGTGCGTGTGTGTGTGGATATGTGTGCGTGTGTGTGTGTTGGTGTGTGTGTGTGTTGTGTTGAGTGTGTGTGTGTGGGTGATTATGTGTGCGCGAGCGTGTATGAGTGTGTGCGTGTGTGCGTGGGTAAATGTGCGTGCGTGTGTGTATGGGTGTGTGTGAGCGTTATGTGCGTGTGTGTGTGTGCGTGTGCGTGAATGTGTGTGATGTGTGTGATGTGTGTGAATATGTGTGTGTGTGTGTGGGGGGGGGCTGTGCGAAAATGTGTGTGTGTGCGTGCGTATTGTGTTGTGTGTGCGTGGGTTTGATGTGCGTGTACGTGTGTGTGTGTGTGTGCGGGTGTGTGTGTGTGTGTGCTGTGTGTGTCTGCGTGGGTGTGTGTGTGTGTGTTTGAGTGTGTGCGTGGGTGTCTGTGTGTGTGCGTATCTGTGTGTGCGCGTGTGTGTGTGTGTGCGTGTGTGTGTGGGTGTGTATGCGTGTGTGCGGGTGTGTGTGTGTGTGCATGTGTATGTGTGTGCGTGTGTGTGTGCATTGTGTGCGTGTGTGTGTGTGTGTGCGTGTGTGTGTGTGTGGGTGCGAGTTCGTGTGGGTGTGTGTGTGTGTGCGTGTGTGCGTGTGTGCTGTGCGTGTGCGTGTGTGTACGTGTGTGTGTGTTGTGTGTGTGTTGTGTTGGGTGTGTGGGTATGTATACCTGTGTGTGTGCGTGTGTGTGTGTGTGCTGCGAGTGTGTGCGTGGCTGTGTATGTGTGTGTGTGTGTGCGTGTGTGTGTGCGTGCGTGTGCGCAGGCGCACGCGCGAGAGCAGTATGCGCCTCCGGGGCCGCCCCTGGCGCGGGTTCCGCCGCGCCCAGGAGTGGGTGCAGCGCTGACCCCAGGGGATCCTCACGAAACTCCAAAGGCTGATGTTGTGCAGCTCTTCCTCTTTCGACACGGTCAAGGGCGAGGCATGCAACCTTGCGCTACCAAGGCCCAAGCCCCAGCTCCTGGAGTGCGCGGGGGCGCGCTGGTGTTTTGAAGGGCCGACCAGCAGGCATTGCTGTGAAAGGAACGGGCACTTGCACGCAGACCTCCATTCTCGAAGCTCGATCGATTGACGACGCCGACGACGACAACTCCAACCCTGAAATCTGCTCAAAATCTGTCCCTGGGGGCCCTTTGGCGATCCATCAAAACCCAGGATTTGCAGTTATGGGTTCAATCTTTGACGGCCCGCAGGCCCTGAAGCGGCTCCCCCAAGAGGCCACAATCCGCCGACCCCTTGGGGTTCATCGGCGCGTGAGATGTTTCCCTCTCTCCACCCCAAGACGCCTCCGGCTTGCCCCAAGGATCCCCCAACAGGCCCCCGGGGATCCCTAAGATGGCCACAAAAAACCAGCAAGAGGCCCCCAGGAGGCCCCCAAGAGGTTCAAAAGCTGCCTCCAAAACGCCCCCGAGACGCATCCCACGAGACCTCATCAGCCATCCGAGCGGCCTCAAACCCGCAACCCAAGCACGGTGGCGGGATGCGCCGAAGGCCATTCGATAATCATTCGTCGGGTGTTTTGACAGATGCCCTCGGTCTGTATACGCGGGCTCTCGCCCGATCCCCCACGCGTGCCAGTTAACCTGTGACGTGCCCAACCAACGTGCATCAAGTGGCAAGATCCGGTGGCCCAAACTTGCCACGATATTGACAGCGCAGGCACCGCTATATGCTGTGCAGACCACGTGGGAGGCGCTCACGTGGCGCGAAGTACAGGACAACAACAGACGGACGAGGAGCGAGGGCCTCGGCTTCAGCAGGACATGGGGGCCGGAACGAAGGGCAGGAGGAGGACGCGCGGGGGGCCGAACCGCCAACGCGGCAGCAGTCGAGGGAAGGTGGCAGGCGGACGACGGCGACAGTGACGGGAGGAGACCGGCAAGTGTTGCTTTTGTCGGTGGTACGCTAAGGATGCAGCGCTGCCTGCGCCATGTCGCCGCGGCGCGCGGAAAACAAAAAAACAGCTTAGAATTAGTGCATGACCCGCGCTGGCGCCGCCGCGGCAGCACGCGCCGGACCTCCTCCCCCGGTTCCTCCTCCTCCTCCTCCTCCTCGTCCTCCTCCTCCTCCTCCTCGTCCTCCTCCTCTGGCACCTGTGCCACTGGGATCCCTCCCCAGGAAAACAGGCGGGTAGCCTCCCGATCGTCACCCCAGGTGTTCTTTCGGGACCCTGGGGGAGAGAAAAAGGTAGTCGTAGGCCGTCCTAGCCTGCGCCACGGGGGAAGCGTCGTGCCTGGGACCTCGGGGCTGTTCCCGACTCGCCAGTGCGGCGGGCGGGGATAGTCCAAGATCCCAGTGCGCGGCCTTTCCTTCCGTGTTCCCGTGCCTGGGTAGTGGGTTTCTGCCACGTTTTGCTGCGACACTCTTGCGGTGGCCCACCTGGTACTCCGCCAGGGTTCGGGCGGTGTCGCGGGTCCCCTGTGCGGGGGGGGGTTCATTGGAGGATCCCCGCCCATTCCTCCCACGGTCACGGTCCCCCGCCGTGGCGTGCGTGGGGGCGAGTTGTCCCCGAGGGAGAGTGGTGCCCCTCGGGTGGCTTATCGGGGCGGCACGACTGAGAGCGGCGTGTCGCTACGCGAGGCCTCGAAATCGTTAGAACGCTTTTAGCTGCGCTGCGTTATTTGTGTTTTTGCCGCCTCGCACACTAGTCGCGGGCATCGGCTCTAGACGCCCGCAGCCCTCGTTTTGCGCGTCTCCGCGGTTAACCTCGCCGCCTCCAGCAACAGAGTCTGGACGAGCCCGCGCGGACTCCAGCCGTGATGGGGCGCTGGGGTGGTTCGTGAGCCAATGAGTGCTCGAGCCGACTCCTGCTCTCACGGTTGGCCCATGGCGCCCTGACATGGTCCGCCTCTTGGGTTGCTCCAATCCACTCGTCCTCCTCATTCTCACCTCCACATCATCTTCCCCTTCCTCCTCCTCTTCCGCCTCCTCCTCTCCTCCTCCTGATCCTCCTCCTCCTCCTCCTCCTTCCTCCTCCGCCGCATCTGGACCACTCACAAGCTATCCCTGCACCCCCGCCAGGACTCTGACGACCCTGGAACTGAAACAACCCAAGGGTAGCAAAACAAGGCGTCACTCCGCTGGACCCCAGGGATGGCAAGCTCTCCTGGTGGTCCGCGTAAGACGTCACTCCGCTTGACCACCCAGCAGCCCTCTAAAGTGGCGACAGTGTCGCAGATCGCAGCCCCCAAGGGATGGCGAGGTCTCCTGGTGGTCCGCGTAAGACGTCACTCCGCTGGACCCCACGGCAGCCCTCGAATGTGGCGACAATTTCACAGATCGCAGCCCCACACAGATGGCGAGGTCTCATCTGAATCTCGGTAAGACGTCACTCCGCT
Organism: Prorocentrum cordatum; assembly: GCA_963575745.1. Lineage (NCBI taxonomy): Eukaryota > Dinophyceae > Prorocentrales > Prorocentraceae > Prorocentrum > Prorocentrum cordatum. Next base: position 33,151 of record CAUYUJ010007871.1, read on the forward strand.
GGGCCCCCCCCTGCAGCCCTCCAAAGTGGCGACAGTTTCAATGATCACAGCCCCACAAGGATGGCAAGGTCTCATCTGAGTCTGGGTAAGACGTCTCTCCGCTGGACCCCCCAGCAGCACTCGAAAGTGGCTGCAGTTTCGCAAATCGCAGCCCCCAATGGATGGCGAGGTCTCCTGGTGGTCTGGGTAAGACGTCACTCCGCTGGGTCCCCCAGAGGTCCTCGAAAGTGGCGACAGTGTCGCAGCTCGCAGCCCCACAGGGAAGGCGAGGTCTCCTGGTGGTCTGGGTAAGATGTCACTCCGCTGATCCCCCCAGCAGCCCTCGAAAGTGGCGCCAGTTTCAACGATCGCAGCCCCCGAGGGATGGCGAGATCTCATTTGAGTCGAAGTCAGACGTCGCTCCGCTGGACCCCCCAGCAGCCCTCTAAAGACAGTGTCGCAGATCGCAGTCCCCCAGGGATGGCCAAGTAGGAGGCAAGCTGTCACGCAGGAAGGAGCGAGGAGAGAAGCAGGAGAGAAGAGGAGAGGAGGAGGGAGGGCAGGAGAAGGAGAAGACGCCCCCGGGACGCCTCCCATGAGACCCCATCAGCCATTCGAGTGGCCTCAGACCCGCAACCCAAGCACGGTGGCGGGATGTGCGGGATGTGTCGGATGCTTTGACAGATGCCCTCCGTCTGTATACACGGCTTCTCGCCCAATTCCCCATGCGTGCACGGCGAATACTGAGAATGTCAGCCCAATAGGCCCCGAAAAGGCCCTCCAAAGGCCCCGATAAAGCCCCAAAAGAGCTCCAGGAAGCCCCGAAAAGGATCACAAGAGGCCCTCAGGAGCAAGACGCAACAACCGCCAGTTCCACAAGGGGTCGGCGGTCCGGCATAAGCCCAAGAATCGGTCTTCACAAAATCCTGTGCGATTCGAACAATCACCGACGATGACGACGACGACGACGACGACGACGACGGCGACGCAACGACGCAACGACGCAACGACGACAGCGGCGGCGACGATATGACAATAACGGTAAGTCGGGCCCGTCCCCCTACAGGGGGATTTTCGACAAAAAATAAAAAATACCCAAAACGTAATCAAAAAATAATCCAAAAATAGTGTGGGGGCTATTTTTTGAGTATCCTGAAGTTTTGGGGGTTATGTTTGGGATATTTCTTATTTTTCGTCGAAAATCTCCCTGTAGGGGGACAGGCCCGACTTAACAATCACGACGACCCTGAAAAGCGACCTTCGGGAAAAAACGGAGCCGCTGGGCCGGGGCCCAAGACCACATCTGCCTGCGGCACCTCTCGGGCCAGGGCATACTGCGAGGGCCCTGGGACCCGACGCTGGACGACGACGCCCGGTATCACCAACAATGCAGCGCGGCGGCGGCGACGGCGAGGACAACGGCGGTGGGCGGCGACGGCCAGGACAACGACGGCGAGGACAGCGACGGCGGGGGCAAGGGCGAGGACGACGGCGAAGACGACGGCGACGACGACGACGACGACGACGACGACGACGACGACGGCGGCGACGACGGCGGGGGCGGCGGCGGTTGCGGCGGCGGCGATAGGCGGCGGCGGCGGCGGCGATAGGCGGCGGCGGCGGCGGCGACGGTGTCGTCGACGACGCCTGGCGGCGGCGGCGGCGGCGCCTCGCGCAGCTGCTCCTGCAGGCCGGGCTGCGGGCCGCCGAAGGCGGCCACGCCCCGCGGGCGCGTCATGGCGCGGGAGGGCCCGCAGGGCGCCGGCTGCACACCTCCTTGGCTCCCCGCCTCCTCCTCAACCTCCTCCTCCTCCCTTCCTCCTCCTCCTCCTCCTCCTCCCTCCTCCTCCTCCTCCTTCCTCTTCCTCCTCCGCTTCCTCCTGCTGCTCCTCCTCGTCCTCTCCTCCTCCTCCTCCTCCTCCTCCTCCTCCTCCTCCTCCTCCTATTCCTCCTCCGTTCCTCCTGCTTCTCCGCTCCTCCTCCTGCCTCCTCCTCCTCCTCCTCCTCCTCCTCCTCCTCCTCCTGCTCCTGCCTCCTACTCCTCCTACTCCTTCCTCCTCCTGCTGCTCCTCCTCGTCCGCCTCATCCTCCTCCTCCGCCTCCTCCTCATCCTACTCCTCCGCTTCCTCCTCCTTCTCCTCCTCCTCCTCCTCCTCCTCCCCCTCCCCCTCTCCCTCCTCCTGCTCCTCCTCCTCCTCCTCCGCCTCCTCATCCTCCTCCGCCTCCACCTTTCATCTTCCTTGTAAATAAATTATCCGTGTCGCACCCCGAGGCAAGTTTTTAGGGCGGGTCGGGCGTTTCGCCTCAGACTTCTTCATCACTTCTCACCCTGAAGCGCAAAACTTGGCAAGAGTTCCAGACAACATGTGGCTCTCGCTTTGGCGCCGCGCATATTCGTGTTTTCCAGAAAAGTAGTGCAAGAAATTCACGGATTGAGGGCGGGTCGTTTTCAAAATGCCGGCTCTCGCCTTACCGCCGCGCACATTCGTTATCAAACTTTGCAGGGAGTTTCACGGAGTGAGTGCGGGTCCTGTTCAAAGTGTGTCACTCGCCTAAGCGCCGCGCACATTCGTTTTCAAAACTTGCAAAAGTTTTACGGATCGAGGGCGGTGGCTCTCGTCTCAGCACCGCGCACATCCCTTTCTAAATTCGCAAGTGTTTCACATATTCCCATGATCAGCGTACCAAAAATAACTTGTGGGAGGATTCTGGATAATGAGGGTGCAACCGTTACTCTGATTCGCGATGCTGAAGTCCCCGGAGCAGCGTTCTGGCACGAGTTCGGATCGTCAAGACGCAAAAGTCAGGTTGATCCATGGTGTTGTAATCCCGAGCACAATGTTTTGGCATGTCCCAGGGCCTTCAAAACGGTTGTCTTCCAACGAGGCAGTTCCCTCCGTTGAAATGAACCGTTGTATGGGCATATGGAGATGCAGCTTGGAGGGAGGATATATTCCAACATCGTTGATGGCTCTTGGGCTTACACTGGTCCACATCCTCCTCCTCCTCCTCCTCCTCCTCCTCCCTCCTCCTCCCTCCTCTCTCCTCCCTCCTCCCTCTTCCCTCCTCCTTCCTCCCTCCTCCCGTCTCCACCCTCCCTACTACCTGCTCCCTCCTCCCTCCTCCCTCCTCCCTCATCTGTCTTCCATTCTGCCTCCTCCCTCCTACCTCCTTCCTCCTCCTCCTCCTCCTCCTCCTCCTCTTCCTCCTCCTCCTCCCTCCTCCCTCCTCCCTCCTCCTCCTCCTCCTCCTCCTCCTCCTCCTCCTCCTCCTCCTCCTCCTCCTCCTCCTCCTCCTCCTCCTCCTCCTCCTCCATCCCCCTCATCCTCCTCCACCTCCTCCTCCTCCGCCTCCATCCTCCTTCTCCTCCTCACATTGTTCGTCCTCCTTCTCCTCCACTCATCCTCCACCGTCCTTTTCATTCCCCTTCGTCCTCCTCCTCCTCCACTCCTCCTCCTCCGCCTCCTCCTCCTCTCCCTCCCTCCTCCCTCCTCCCTCCTCCTCCTCCTCCACCTCCTCCTCCTCCTCCTCCCTCCTCCTCCTCCTCTTCTTCTCAGCAGCATCATCATCGTCAGCATCATCATCATCAGCATCAGCATCATCATCATCATCAGCAACATCAGCATCATCATCAGCAGCAGCAGCAGCATCAGCAGCATCATCAGTATCACCAGCATCGGCATCACCATCATAATCAGCAGCATCAGCAGCAGCATCATCATCAGCAGCATCAACAGCACCAGCATAATCATCAGCATCAGCATACTCATCATCTGACAGCATCAACATCATCATCATCAGCAGCATATGCACCATCATCATCAGCAGCATCATCAGCATCGTCAGCATCAGCATCATCAGCATAATCATCAGCATCAGCATAAGCATCATCATCAGGAGCAGCAACATCAGCATCCTTATCCTCATCATCAACATCAGCATCACCAGCATCAGCATCAGCACCATCATCAATCAGCATCATCAGATGCATCAGCACCAGCATCAGCATCGGTCTCATCATCATCATCAGCAGCAACATCCTTATCAGCATCCTCATCATCCTCATCTCCCGTTCGTCCTTCCTTCCGTCCTTCCTGCCGTCCTTCATCACGTCCTTCGTTCCGTCTCGCCTTCCTTCATTCATTCAGTCCTTCAGTCCATCCTTCATTACATCCTTCCGTCCTTCCTTCCTTCCTTCCGTCCTTCCTTCCTTCCTTCGTTTCTTCCTGTTGTCTAGTAGGATTCCTCCTCCACCGCCTCCTACTCATCATCCTCCCTTCCTCTCCCTCCTCCTCCTCCTCCTCTTCTTCTTCTTCTTCGTCTTCTTCTTTGTCTTCCTCCTCCTGCTCCTCATCCTCCTCCTCCTCCTCC
>CAUYUJ010007871.1:40000-43855 GCA_963575745.1 Prorocentrum cordatum
CGTCATCATCATCATCATCATCAGCATCATCATCCTTGTCCTCATCCTCATCCTCATCCTCATCATCATCATCAGCATCATCATCATCAGCATCATCATCATGATCATCATCATCCTTGTCCTCTTTTCCTACTCCTGCTCCTTCTTACCTCCTCCACCTCCTCCTCCTCCTAATCATCATCATCATCATCCTCATCCTCCTCCTCATCCTCATCCTCATCCTCATCCTCATCCTCATCATCATCATCATCATCAGCATCATCATCATCATCATCATCATCATCATCATCATCATCATCATCATCCTCACCTTGTTCCTCCTCCTCCTCCTTCTCTGCCTCCTCCTCCTCTTCCTCCTCCACCTCCAAATCCTCCTTCCTTCACCTCTTCCTTTCTTCTCCTCTTCTTCCTGCTCATCCTCCTCCTACTTCTGCTCCTCCTCCTCCGCCGCCTCCTCCTCCTCGTCCTCCTTCTCGTCCTCCTCCTGCTCCTCCTCCTCCAACTGCTCCTCCTCCTCCTCCTCCTTTTCCTAATCTCCTCCTCCTCCACCTCCTCCTTTTCCTCCTCCTCCCCCTCCTCCTCCTCCTCGTCCTTGTCCTCCTCCACCTCCTGCTCCTCCTCCTCCTCTCCTCCTCCTCCCCCTCCTCCTCTCCTCCTCCTCCTCCTCGCAACCACTCCCAGCTCATCCTCCCCTCCTGCACCTCCTGACTCCTCGCTGCTCCTCCCTGTTCCTCCTCCATCCTGCTCCTCCTCCTCCTCCTCCTCCCTTGTCCACCTCCCCCTCCTCCCCCTCCACCTCCTTCTCTTCTCCTGCGAATCCTCCCGCTCCTCCGCCTCCTCCTCCTCCACCTCCTCCTCCTCCTCCTCGTCCTCATTCTCCTCCTCCTCGTCCTCGTGCTCGTCCCTGTCCTCCTCCTCCTCCTCCTCCTCTTCCTCCTCCTCCTCCGCTTCCTCCTCCCCCTCCTAGTCCCTTCGATCAGGGTCGGCGGCACCGGCCGTCAGGCCTCTCCAATAGAGAGGGGCTCGACGCAATGGTAAGGGAAAGGAGGGAGAGATATATGGCGCCATATATGACGCGCGCGCGCCTAGCTCGCCCCGTCTCCTCTCTCCTCCCGCCCTCCTCGCCTCCTCCCTCCACCCCTGAGGGGCAACGATAGGGAGTGACTGCTTCAGGGAGGGGGAACATCCACCTGGAATCGGCGATACGTCGCCGATAGGTCGGACACAGGCTCCCGATGGCGAATCCGCACTCCTGGGCCAGGTCCAGCTCCCGGGCCCCTGTCGGCGATGTACTGGGCGATTGGGGGTCGATGCTTCCCCTCCGGACATCTCCCCCCCAATGGTGCCCTTTGGTTTGGGGGGTCAAATCTCCGCGCTCCGACCGCCGTTGGGAACGGTTCCGGCACCCCCGGGACGCCCTCGACGACGTGCAGGCGATGGAGACCACCCTGGGCTACGGAAACGCTCGAGCACCACCAAAGACCTTCCTGAACCTGTCCCCCCGAACCCCCGAACAACGGACTTTCCCGTCGCGCTTCTTTCAGGAGGTGGAGAACACACACACACACACACACACAAAAAAAAAGGAAGAAACACCCACAGACACTGATAATCATCGATTCCCAAGAGAATATGGAAAATATGGGAAGTGACATTCGACCCTTCGAGCCTCTCCCCCCCCTAGCGTTGCCCCTCCTCGCCTCCTCGCGCCGACCTGCCGCGGGCAGCGGGCGGAGGCGGGCAGGAAGGGCGGGCGGCGCCGAGGGCGAGGCGGCGGGCACGCGCGGCCCCGTCGCCAGGCGGCTGCCCGCTGCAGGCGGGCTCGCGGCGCGGCTTGTACGAGAGCGGCGCCCACGCATCGAGTACAGAACCATGATAAGACAAGGGCTCACAACTTCGCGCTTCGCGCTTCGGCGAAGCGCGAAGTGCGAACAGCTTCGCGCTCTCGTGCCGCCTCCCAGGGGAGGAGGGGAGGAGGAGGAGGAGGAGGAGGAGGAGGAGGAGAAGGAGGAATCGGAGCCGAACCGCGAAGCGCGAAGCGCGAATCACTTCGCGCCCTGGAGGGCGCCCTTGGTGCAGAGCTACGATCAGATGGGGGCGAAAGCTCCAACGCGCGCCCCGCAAGGAACGGGAGGGCCCGAGAGAGGCACCGGGCTCGTACGCGGCCGCCGTCGCACTACGTTTCAGTCGGGCGTGTCCCCCTACAGGGGGATTTTGGGCGAAGAATGAAAAGTACGCAAGAAATGCCCCCAAAATATTCAAAAATAGTCCAACAAATCGTCCCCAGACTATTTTTTACTATTTTTGATTATGCCACCTGTAGAGGGACACGCCCGACTTAACACTACGTCGAGCAAGCGCAGGGAACCGGGCCCCTCTTGGAGCCCCGTTCCTTAGGCCAGCCGCCCTCATCGACAAAACGAACCTGCGCGTCCAGAATCTGCAGGAACACCCGGGGGGCTCGCCGCCAAAAAGATAGCGGAACGCATGCAGACCAAAGGACCCACCGAGCCCTTTTGGAAAAGCAAGTGTTCCTTGTTCAAGCCGGATCCTGCAGGGGAGCGACTACAGACTTGATCTACCCCAGAATCGGTCTGCCGTCGTATCTGCGAAGGAAGGTGTTGTTGACTATTCGGCGGAGCGCTCCACGTACTGCTCGTAGGCTCGACGAACACGTCCATGCTGTGGCAGAGCAGCTCTGTAGTCGACCTCCCCTGCTCGAGTGCGCCGTGCCACGCCTGGACGCCGTCCATGATGGGCCTGCTTTCCACCACCACCACCACCATAAGTTTGAGGGGGGAAGCAGGAGGAGGAGGAGGAGGAGGAGGAGGAGGAGGAGGAGGAGGAGGAGGAGGAGGACCCCCTCCCCCTCCAACTCATGGTGGTGGTGGTGGAAAACAGGCCCACCAGTCCAGGCCCCGCTCCCAACGCGGTACGGTGCACGGACGCTGTCGGCTCCCGGGGGCCGCAACAAAAAGCACGATCCGTCCCGGGTCGAGGGTCGACGGCCCCTCGAAAAAAAAGGCGCCCGCGCGGTGCGGTGCGCACGGGTCGTCCGCGGAGCCTGGCGAAGGGCGCGGAGGAAACGTCGTTTCTAGGGGGCCAGATGCGAACCCTGCCCCTACCCCCCACGATTTCTGAGGAGGAGGGTTCGCATCTGCAGGAACCCCTAGTTTCTGCAACACTTGGCCCATCAGTTAGGAAGCCCCTGCCAGAATATGCTCCTATAGCGGCGAAGGCGCTGCTCTGTGGTAAGTAGGCTCCCTCGGCTCCAGGGCCAGCACGTCTCGGCACCGTGGCCCATGGCTCTTGCCGGAGCGGATGGGGGGAGAAGGGAGGGCCCAGCTTGAGCACGTCGAATTGCACTCGTTACTGGTCTTTCAGCAGCAGCCCCTTCGATCGTGCATTGCAGGGGTAATGCGAGAACCAGTGGAAAATGATACGTGTTGGTAAGCACGACGTGCGGGGTGGGGTGGGGGGGATGAGAGAGGCACGTCACTGATCCCAGCGTCCTCAATCCGAAGAAGGAGGACGCCCCCTGGCCCCTACACCACCGCCACGAGGCGGGTGGGGTGAGGGCCCCACCAAGGCCGGGGAGGGGTCAGCGACTGCCGCTCCCGCCGAAGAGGCAGAGCGCAGCCATAGCGAACGGCTGCAGGAGTGCGCAGAGGGGGGCGAGGCGCCTATCGCAGGAAGGCGCGGAGCCCATCTCGACGAGATGAGGTGTGACTCGTCGCTCTGGGCGCTTTTCCTCGATCTCGGCCTCGGGGGCATCTGGGGCGCACCATCGGGCCCTGGGGCCATCAGGAGTGGGCACAGGACGAAGCACGATCGCCTGAGGAAGGGGTCGGGACC
>CAUYUJ010007872.1:0-30000 GCA_963575745.1 Prorocentrum cordatum
CATCATTTTCGTCACCGTCGTCTCCGAAGCTCCCCCGCCGAACTCGAGGATATCTCCGCAGCGTCTTGCATGCCGCGTGAGCAGTATTGGGGATGTAGGTTGTGGGCCTGAGGCCGCCCTGCATAATCATCATTGTCAGTATCACCAGCGTCTGGAAGCCTTGCGGGGCCCTTTCGGCGCCTTTTGGAGGCCTCTTGGAGCTTCCTGAGGGCCTCTCGAGGCCTCTTGCGGACTCCTGGGGGCCTCTTGGGAGCTTCTGGTGGGCGAGGGCTCGAAATGTCAGCTCGTGTTCCCCATCTGGGGCTCCTCTTGGAGTGTTTTGGGAGCTCTTTTGGGCCGTCTTGAAGCTTCCTGGGCCGTCTTGGGGCCCTCTTGGGCTGTCTCGGTGGTCTCTTGGGGGTCTCTTGGCTCGTCTTGAGGCGATCTTTCGGGCCTCTTGGGCCGTCTTGGAACGTCTGGAAGCCGAACTGGGGAGAACGCCAACACCCTTTCAAAACCTAATAAAAATCAATGAAAATTCCCTCTTGGGCCCCTCCCAGGAGTGCTGTCGGAAACCTGCTGGGACGCTTTGGCAACGTTTTAACCGTCTTGGAGTGCTCCCGGGCCGCTTCGGACCTCTCTTGGGCTGTCCTGAGGGCGTCCTGGAGCCATTTTAGAGGGTCCTGGGAGCGTCCTGGCGTCTCCGGCGGGGGGGTGACCACAGCCACTGGGCAAAGTGAGGCCCCCCCCTGGTCCAGGACCCCCTCCCCATAAATATATATATATATATATATATATATATACATAAATACATACATACATATATATATATATATATATAGATAGAAACATACGTAAGACATGTAGGATTGTGTACACAGGAGAAGGACAATCTATAGAAACATACGTACGTCGTCCAAGGCGCCTCGGAAGGCGCAGAATACTCCTCCAAGGCGCGGAATCATGTTCCCGGACCGCCTTCCCGGAACATGATGGGGACGACCTCCTGAGGGCCTCCAGTGGGCCTCCAGTGGGCCTCTTGGGGGCCTCTCGGAGGCCTGTTGGGCTCTCCTGGAGGCGTCTTGGGGCGCGCTCAGGGCCATTTTTGGGCATCTTGGGGGCCTCTTGGGGGCCTCCGGGGAGGCTCTTGGGGGCCTCTTTGGGGCCTCTTGGGGCCTCGCGGGGCCCTCTTGGGGCCCGCTGGGCTCGCTTAGGCAGTCTTGAAGCCCTGACGGGGCTCTCCTGGAACCGTCTTGGGCGGCTCCTGGGCCATCTTGGGGCTCTCCTGGGCCGTCTTGGGACGATTTTGGGGGTCTCTTGTACCGTCTTGGGGCGGTCTTGTGGGCCTCTTCGGCCGTCTTGGAGCGGTTTTGGGAGACTGTTGGATGGTTTTGGAGCGTCGGAACCCCGAAAAAGCGTGAAGGCCAAAAACTTCGAAAAAAAACAATAAACATCAACGATTGTGGCTTGTCGGGGCTCTCTTGGGAGGCCTCTTGGGATGCCTTCGGGGCCTCATGGAGCTCTCTTGGAACGTCTTCGGGCCTTCCTGGCCATTCCTGAGGCTATCTACGCGCGTCTCGGATCGCTCGCGGGCCGTCTTGGGCGGTCTCGAACTTTTCCTGGCGGTCCCAGGGGCCCTCCGGGACGCTTCGGACGCTCCCGGGGGCGCCCTGCACCCCCCATGGAGTTTACAGGCAGCGCCCCGGGCCGCCCCTGGGCCCTACTCCTATCTATATGTGTGTGTATATATATATATATATATATATATATATATATATATTCTCCTATTTATATATTTTTACAGGGCCAGGGACCCCGGAAAAGCGGCACACGGTGCCCCCCCCCCCAAACGAATTTCGGCATCCCCGAGCCTCTGGGGCGCTCCTGCAGAGTGCTTCCGTGGATCTCCGGTCCTCCTGCGAGTCCGACGCGAAAAAAGAAGCCCCCACGACGGCCAAGGAGGGCCCCGAGACACCCAAAGATCGGCCCAAGACGCCCAATATGGGCCCAAGACTGCCCAAGAGGCCTCCAAGACGCCCCAAGAGACCCCCAAGAGGCCTCCCAAGAGAGCCCCGAGAGGCTAAAATGGTTGATTTTCCTGAGTGTTTTTCTATGTTTTTGGCCTTCTCGCTTTTTCCGCTTCCCCACGCTCCAACACGGCCCAAGAGGCTCCCTAGATCGCCCCAGTACTGCCCAAGAGGCCCCCAAGAAGGCCCCAACACGGTCCAGGAGGGCTCCAAGACCGCCCAAGAGGCGCCCAAGGCGGCCCAAGAAAGCACCAAGACGGCCCCAAGAGAGGCCCAAGAGGGCGCCCAAAAATTCAAAACTTAAGTTTTCCGCCGCGAGCGGGCCCCGAGAGGCTCCAAGAGGGCCCCATGAGGCCCCAAGAGGCCCCCCAGAGGCCCCAAGGAGCCCCCGAGAGGCCCCCAAGAGACCCCATAAATATCCCAAGAGGCCCACAAACAGCCCCCAAGAGGCTTCAAAACTGCCTCCCAGAGGCCCCCGAGAGGCGTACCACGAGATCCCAACACAGCGGTCTCCCCCTCTCATTATCCCTTCTCTTTGTCGTCGCCTTCTTCGTCGTCGTCGTTGTCGTCGTCCCCATCCTCTTCCTCGTCTTGATCCTCCTCCTCCTCCTCCTCCTCCTCCTCCTCCTTCTCCTCATCCTCTTCAGCTCTTCCGGTTCAGCTCAATCGGCACAGACTGAGGAGGAGAAACAGGAGGAGAAGCAGGAGGAAGGGGGGAAAAGAAACGGGCACGGAAGAATACGAGGACAAATAGAACGAGGAGCAGATAAAGGAGCGCGGAGGAGAAGTAACGATTACCACCCAGCTAGCAAACGAAGCAAGGGGAAAAGGATGAGGAAGAAACAGTAGTCGAACCCGCTTCGCTTTGGATTTCCTCGCAACTCCGACTGCGGAAGTGCATTGCTCCATAGTGTTCCCGCTTTCTTCGCCTGAGACATTCTTGCAGACCTTCCGAGATGCGCATGCGCATGCGCACCCAGGGCTGCGCAAACGATTTGCGTATACGTGTACATAGTCTTGCACGCGTACATTCATATTCACAAATGCAACGTGTACGTATGGGCGCAAATGCGCGCGCATGTACGCACGCACGCACTCCGCCAGCTTGCGAAACTCAAGGACCAAGGTGCATGGCGCGCAGCGCCAGTGCAGTCTTGTGTGTATGTATGTATGTATGTATGTATGTATGTATGTATGTATGTATGTATGTATGTATGTATGTATGTATGTATGTATGTATGTATGTATGTATGTATGTATGTATGTATGTATGTATATATGTATATATATACATATATATATATATATATATATATATATATATATCGGAGCTCTCGGATACTCGGTGGGTTTGGAGGATGTATACCTGGCGCCGCGGCCGTTTCAGAGCTCTCCAAAACGCTCTGAGAGCTGCGGGTCCCAAGAATATGCGCCACCACCACCTCCATCCCCCCACCCTCCTCCACCCCTCTCTTCCCCTCCTCTCTTTCCTGGGAGAGGGGTGGGATGGGGTTAGGGAGGTGATGGTGGTGATATTGAATACATTTAGGCCCCGCAGGAGCGTACCCAAACGCTCCAGAACGAATTCCTCCCGCTGCTCCAAATTTTTCCATGCGTGGGCCCTGGAGGTCCGAACCACTTCTCCAGGGCCGATTTTTCATCCCGAGTCGTTTGTTGACGCTCCCGAGGCCCAGCGAGGGCCCCCAGAGGCCGAAAACGGCCAAAAACAACCTGCTCCAATTTTTGGGAGCGTCGGATCTCGCTTCTGGGCCCGTCCGAAGGCCCCCTCCCCCCGGACGCCCTCATGGAGCTGCCTCGGGCGGAAGAGCCGGAGCGGCAGGTGCCCGGCGAAGAAGCACTGTGGCGCCTGATGTACCGGGGCTTGTTCCGCAAAGTTGAGCTACGAAGAGAAGGAGGAGGAGGAGGAGGAGGAGGAGGAGGAGGAGGAGGAGGAGGAGGAGGAGGAGGGGAAGGAGGAGGAGGAGGAGATGAAGAAGGTGCCACAGCTTAAACTCAAGCTCAACATCGTCTCTGACACACACACAGAGAGGAGGAGGAGGAGGAGGAGGAGGAGGAGGAGGAGGAGGAGGCCTCGATCTCACGCCTGTGCCCCCTCGACGGGCCACCTGCGCCGCCCAGAGGCCTGAGCACCCGTGGCCCGCTCCCCTCCTTCGGCTGCCGAAGGGCGCTGCTCCGATCCCGCGCGCAGGCGCGCTCGCCCTTCGGGGCTGCCTCGGCGGACGCCCCGCGGGGTCGAGCGAGAGGGGGTGGGGCCCTCTCGGAGGGCTCGGGAGTCCCCCACGGCCTTCTGGGAGCTCTCCTGAGCCTTCCCCGAAGGCGCGGGACACTTCTCAAATGGCCAGAGGGCTCCTGAGAAACCCCGCCAACTTCCGAGAAGGCCTCCGCCTTCTCACTCCCCCCCCTCGCTCGCCGCCGATGTTCGTCCCGGATCCGTTTTTGATGACCCGCGGGAGCCCCGATGATGGGCCCTGGAAGCCGAAATCGAGGAAAAGCACTGGGATCGAAACGACCCCTGAACGACTCCAGCTATCACTAGAAGAAAAGGAGGAAAAAAACGCCATAGAACTTTTTGGCGCTCCGCGCAAAGTTCTTGGATCTGCGCTGGACCCCGCGCCAGGGGCGGCGCCAGAGGCGCCGACAGGGGGGCCTAGCGCTTGGATACGCGCGGAACGCCAAACGTTTATGTTTATGGCTTTGTTTCCTTCTTCGATTCCCCACCCACCCAAAGAAACCTTGCGATGCATTTAGCGCACATATTTTACTTCCGCCGCCTTCCGCCGGCCATCCGATACGATGGGAAGGGGGAGGAGAAGGAGGAGGAGGAGGAGGAGGAAAAGGAGGAGGAGGACCACGAGGAGGAAGAGAAGGAGGAGGAGGAAGAGGAGGAGGACCACGAGGAGGAGGAGGAGGAGGAAAAAAAAACAAAAAAAGGGGGAACAAACGGAGGAAGAGGAGTAAGTAGGACATGGCAGGAGGGAAGGGGCGGGACAGTAGTGCGCTAGAGAGAGCGAGCAGCGTGTTGGCACACACGAGCCGGCCGCATTCCGACACCAGTGCGTGTGGCGTGCGACTCCGAATCAACGCCAACCAAGAAGAAGACGTACTGGTGCACCAATAGAGCTCCCAAATCGCGACAAACATCTCAACGCTTCGCGGCGGGCGACGTGCACCAACTCTACACAACTCGACCCCTATCTATCACACACAACGCGCGAGCGAGCGTCGCGCGACGTAAACTTTCAAAAAGCGCCTTATACCACCAACTCCACTGACCCTCTCTCTCGACCTCCTCTAGTGCACGCTAATCCGCAGAGTCTGCTCTAAGGAGAACGACTCGGACTCAGCAGCGACAACACAGCAATAAGACTAGGTGCGGATCGCCCTTCGGGGCTGGGCCAGATGCGGCGGAGCGATGCCCTACGGGGTCATGCCGACCCCAGGGCACGCTCCCACGATCTCCGACGTGTGAGGGGACCGTGGGAGGCTTTCCACGAGAGATTCCCGCGAAGCGAGGGCCACGAACAGCAAGTGCTAGCAATTCGAGAAAATTATTGTGGATTCCACTGTCTAGCTAGATCGAAAACCCGATCACTCTCTATCATGATTATAAACTGTGGGGTTCCTGGCATCACCCCTCGATAAGCGAGATAGTCAGTAACCAATCGGAGCCGAGAAGGAGGAATAATACTCTGGCGTAAAGCGCTGTCCTCAGTACGGCGGGCCGCCCGAAATACAGCGCGATCAGCTCCAGCAGCAAGCGTGGGCAGACCCGGAGTCAGCCCAGCCTTGCGACCTATTGCTTCTGGAGCCGTGTGATGATCATCAGCAGTGATAATCGTGCCATCCCAAAATTGTAAGTCACGTGCCCGATCTGTGGGAAGACCACCATGACGTCTAGCCATAGCGATCGTCTGTGGTGCGAGCCCCTCATGGCCCACTGCACCTCTTGGAACTCCCGCCCGAGGAAGCCCTTGAGCGCCACCGGTGGAGGACGGGGGACAGGGGAGAGGAGGAGCTCTCCCGCTCGCCGTGCTGCTAGCCCTCCATGGCCTCCAGCACCGCTTGGAGCTCCCGCTCGAGGAAGCTCGTGGGGGCGCGACCCTGCTCCAGCTCCATCTGCTCGATGCCCTGGCACGCCTGCATGATGGTCGCTCTGAACGTCTGGTTGCGGAAGCACATCGTCACCTTTTCTTGCCCCTCTGGAAGACTTTCTCCAGCTTGCATGCTAGTACGAGCTCGCACTTCTTCTCCAACGTGCACTCGGCGTACTCGTCGTGGGCCTTCACGATCGTCTGGTGGAGCGCTGCCGAGATCTTGATCGGCTGATCCTGCTGGTCGGGCTTCGTGTCGTTTCAAGCACTTGAGCATGCCGCCCATGGCCCAGACGTGGGGCGGACCGAGCTCGTGGTTCTTGTTGTTTCTCACCGCCTCGCTGCACATCGAGGTTTGTTCCTGCATGGCCAAGACGATGGGCGATCCCTCTGGCGCGAGGAAGACGTCGAAGAGGGCGCTCTGCAACTCGCGTATCTGTTGTGCGCTGCGCATGGTCTGGCGCAGCATCAAGCCCATCACCTGCTACTTGCCGTCCTGCCAGCCCTTGGCCTCGGCGAGGCCGGCGCCCTTCTTGCCGCCCTCCGCTGGTCGCTGGCGCACTTGACGCACGTGCGGCGGCGGAGCCCCTCCTCCAGTGCGCGAGAGCGTCGCGGGCATCCGCCGCCCGGCGAGGACGCGCTGGTCGCGGCACTACCAGTCGCGGGAGAGGAAGAGGGAGGCGTTCCTCCCTCAAGTGGCGGTGGAACGCGGCGATTGAGCCAAAAGGGGGTAAGTCGCATAGTTTGCGCGATAATGGCGAAGGTGGTTGAAGCTCCCATGTCATGTGAGCTCGACCCAGTTGGCACCTTCCATGTACATACGCCCTCTTTAAATGATGTTGGGTAGTGCAGATGTCGCGAGAGACCGAGTTGCAACTTGGACACTGGTTCAGTATAATACCAGAGGCTAGAACAGAACGAATGCCATGATGAGCTGTCTGATGAGCAAGTAGTTGTTGCTACGCGTGAAAATCAAGACCGCAACTCTGTGAATCAGTTCCAAGAATATTGCAAACATAACGTCCCTTAGTGGAGGGGGGCGCGCTGCTAGAATCTACCTTGCCGAATAGTCTGTCCCACTGCTTCTGATCGGTAAATGCCGCTGAGCGAAGAATGCTAGGGTCGATCTGTCGTAGTTCATATGCAGAGTCCGAGCTAGCCGTGAAAAGCTCCTTCCATGAACAACCCGTGACATCCCGGACCTCGAAGAAGGTTTCGGTGCCGCTGATGTCGCGATACTGGTTTAAGTCGTGGCTAAACTGGCGGATCCAAGGATTGGCCGAACTACTCAATGTGCCTGAAGGGGTCAACGTGGGTGGCTCGTTCATCATATGTCCTAGTAGCGCCGATATGGTCTGAAAATGTGCTTGCGTGTGCTGGATCATACTTTGGAGCCATCGAACCCGTCGGACTGCGAGTTCGCCTGCGCTCGGCAGGATATGCAAAGCACGCAGCGCCTCGGCGTTGCTCCTCGATACTGCGCGTGTGCCTCCCCAGTCCGTGGCCGAGCCTTTCATCAAGACTCGGAGGTCGCGAACGATGACAGTGTCGATGCGCGCGTGCTCCGACAGGGCGACGAAGAAAGCTTCGAGCCCCGCGAGGCCCTTCTCCACGACAGTGCTCAAAAAAACAGCTCACGCTTAAGCCGACGAAGACCCCTTTCGTGCCAGAAAAGCCCCATCATACTCCATCCTCCTCTCATCTCCTTCACTCGTATCTCGACCTCCACGCTGTCGTTGCCCTTCGTGGTGTAGTGTGCCCCCAAGTGTCGCGCGCGTTCCCTCAACCTGTCCTTTAGTATCCAGGCAGAGGTCGTGCAACTGACGGTTAAGAAAAGTAGAGCCAAGGTGGCGGATGATGTCCTTCTTGCTCATATGCTTAGAGAAACTCCATTTGGTAAGGATACGATTCATGGCGGTGCCGTTTTCTGTTATGATTGTGATGACTTCCTGTGCTGTAAGACGTCATGGGAGTGCCCGTTTACAAAATATATCACCAGCAAAACAAGATAATGAGACGTCAATGCCGCGCTCGTGTATGTCGCCCGCGAGAGCCTCACAATGCGCCAAGATGGAGGTGTGGGCGGGGTCCGACCTCAACACCTCAACCGTTTCGTGGGAAACGCCCACGAAAGGTTTAAGCATCTCGCAGGACCCCTGGAAGCCCCCGCTCCTGGTGAGAAAGAAGTGCCTGTCCTGGTTGATCTTGAAACTGACGACTCCATGCAGAATGCGTTGTTCAGCAAGGGCCTGGAACTCAGGGCGGACCACTCGCTCGCTGACTGCAATGGGAGATTCCGAACTAGGGCACATGAACGCGTTGCTGAGGTCGTGTAGTTCGTTTAAGTGGGGAACTGCTAGGCGTCTAAGTGCGTGTCCTACTCTTTGTTGAACTAGTATGGCCCCCTCCCTGCGCCTGTGTCGTAGGAAACCGCGCCACCAGCCTGGGAATCTCTCGTCGTATCATTTTGCCTCCGAACTCCAACTGTGCATAACTGCATACCAATATTTCCACAACGTGTCAAGCAAGTGTATGACGCGAGCGCTCTGCATATTTGCCTTGTTGTTGCTTTTGTCTAAGGAGACGCCATCAGTGGTAGTAGCTTCAGTAAGTAGTTGTTCCATGCGCATGCTGTGGATCAATAGTTCAATGAATTCACGCCGTGGTCGAAGAAGGTCATTGGTCATAGTTAGTCTGTTTAGCCGTCCGTCTCTCGCTCGCGTTGACGCCTGTTGGTCCTGATCAGGGTCTCTATGGGGAAGAACGTGTGCAGCGGGTGCGAACAACATCTCCTCCTCCTCCTCCTCCTCCTCCTCCTCCTCGTCAGTCTCTCCGACAGCGGGGAAAAAGTCATCCTCCTCGGGAACCTCCGTGGCTGGTTTGAAGACGATGGGACAGGGGAAAGGGACCTCTGTGGGTATGTCTCGAGAACCATCTGCAACAGTATCGTACCCCAGCCCAAAGAAACTCGAACGTGTCTTAGAAAGATGGCCAGGGTCCAAGACGATGAGCGCGACCTCCACCGGCACGCTCCAACTTGTTGTTGCACGGCGTTCTTTTGCACGACGTAGGTGGTCGACAAGTTTGTTTACAGTTGTTTCGGCTAATTCTTCCATGTGGCTACTGCGGGTAAGAACGCCAGCGATAGGGGGAACCTCCAAGAACTCTGCTAACTTGGCCTGGTGCTCCTCCATGTGCTCCGCCTCCATGCCTCCTTCCGCTCCCTTCCTCGAAACCGACTCCTCCAACTCCTGGAAATCGGGGGTGAAGCTAGATATGTGGTTGTACCTCCTCCTCTTCACCCCCGTCGATCTCCCAGCGAGGACGCGAGCAAGCCGGTGCACCTCCGCCTGATGTCCCAGGCGGCGAGCTTCGTGAAAGTCCTGATAGACCTGCTCCCTTTTCCTGGCACGTGTTCGGCGAAAAAGCTGTCGAAGAAGCCCGCTGATTCTTTGTATTCTCCTAAGACATTCAAGATGAGCTTCAGAATAGCAAGGAAGAAAGCCGTAAGCAGCCCAGTATGTATGTGCCTCCCAGCGCAGACGAAAACGCCCTCGTACAAGTGCCAGACGCTCACGCCTAATAACACGGTATACATCATGCTGTGGTATGGGTGCGCGCTCGAAGTGCTTACGTGCCGTGTCTTGTACAATCTGGATCCAGTGGTCGTAGTGCCTATCCGTGTGTGTGTGTCGTCCTGGCATGCCGAAAACGTGCGAGCCGCGTCCGCCAAGCGTGCCTCGAGTTCCATGTGAAATTCTTTCCGATGGTTCCCTCGCTGCAAGGCCTCCGATAACTTCTGATAGTCCCATCGAAAGTTAAGAGGGCCAGGCATCGTAACAGACATAGCGTAATCCACTTCCATGTAGACAGGCAAGTGGTCCAGAGGGCGTGCGCTGGGGATTAACTGTAACTCGCGCCCACTCTTCCAAGCCACGTGACATCGCCGAACCCCTGGAACGAGGCCGCGAAGTAACAAGAACATATCGGTAGTACTCGTCTCCCCCTTGACCCCGTAGTAAGTCGAACCTGCATTCCGAGAAAAGGTACGTGGTGCTGTTAGGTCCAAGTCCATAACAAGGTCGGCGACGAGGGTGCCCCCCAGGCCCTGGCGACCAACATGATAGGGCCCAATCTGTTCGCCTGCTTCGTCTCTGGCCAGGCCGTCCGAGGAGAGACCGAACCCAGAGTTAATGTCCATGCCTACCACAACCGTACTGCGTGCGCTGACCTGTTCCAAGCGTGCGCGTAGGTGTGCATGAGTGTTGCGTACCGCTTGCATCTGTGCGCGCCTTTTTTCCCAGATTTATAGAGAGGTGGTGGGTAAACCGTGACCAACGTAAGATCAAGTCCAGGGCCTTTAATACGTACCTCGCCGTACCTGCCTAATATGTTCGAGGGGCCAGCCTGGATGTGCTTAACGTAGTTCGGATGAAGACGCCTGCCGAGTATAGTGCAGCAGCCCGCGCTCGAGTTCGTATGTGGTGCTCGACTCCATCCAAAGTGCATTGCAACACGGCGTGAGCTCAGTCGTTCAACATGGTATGTGAGGAGGAGGAGGAGGATGAGGAGGAGGAGAAGGAGGAGGAGGAGGAGGAGGAGGAGGAAGAGGAGGAGGAGGAGGAGGAGGAGGAGGAGGAGGAGGAGGAGAGGGCGGGAGGCGCCGGCCCCGGGCGGCGGACGGAGCAGCAGTCGTCGAGGAGGCCCCCGGCGCCCTGGTGGAGATGCCGCGCCATCGGCGCCCGACGGGACGGGGGGCGGTCGGGGCGGCTGGGAGGGCCGCAGAGGCGCGCGTGCGCCGCCCTCCTCGACGACGGCGCCGACCACGACGCCGACGCCGACGAGGACGAGGACGAGGACTAGGACGAGGACGAGGACGACGACGACGACGACGACGATCAGAACGACGACGATCAGAACGACGACGACGACGACGACGACGACGACGACGACGACGACGACGCCGACGCCGACGCCGACGCCGACGCCGACGAGGACGACAACGACGACGCCGACACCGACGCCGACGCCGACGAGGACGACGACGACGCCGCCGACGACGACAACGACGACGACGACGCCGACGACGATGAGAACGACGCCGACGACGGCGAGGATGTGAGGGCGACGACGAAGCCGACGCCGACGCCGACGCCGGCCACGACGGCCTCGTCTTCGAGGGCTGTCCTTGCGCGCCCCTGGAGGTTCTCGCCGCCGCGGCCGGGCGCGGCTTGACGACATTGGCCAGGACGGACCCCCTCGGAGGGGGCCGCGTCTGGACGGGCGGTGGTCGGACGGCCACGGCGGCGGCGGCGATGTCGGTGCCGAGGACGAGGACGACGACGAGGACGACGACGACGACCACGAGGACGAGGACGAGTACAACGACGACGACGACGACGACGACGACGACGACGCCGCCGCCGACGACGACGACGACGACGACGACGAGGACGTCGACGACGACGAGAACGACGACGACGAGGACAAGGACGCCGCCGCCGACGACGACGACGACAACGACGACGAGGAGGACGAGGACGCCGCCGACGCCGCCGCCGCCGCCGACGACGACTCTCCGCCGGCCAAACGGAAGAACATTCGGGGGTACCCTCCCCCAGGATGCACAAGAACATTGGACAAACACGAAGAAAATGAGGGTGCCCTCCCCAAACCGACCTCGATCGTATACCTCGGTCCGACCGTATCGGTGCTTGGGCACGCTGCAGGGGCGGAACGCAACCAGTGTCAGCAGCACGGGCGAACAGCGCCATACTTTCAGTCATCTAGAGTCTAGCGGGCCCATTGGCCAGGGCAAGGCGCAATTTTTGGTCGAAAACTCGGCAATTGCACGAGCCGGTCGGGCAAAGCAGGGCTGCCGCGAAGCCTAATCGCGCACAGAGAAGGAAGGCGGCCCCCTCGAACCATGTAGGTCTCGCAGCGGCGCGAGAGGGGAGACACAGGAGGGGTAAGCAACAAGAGAACGGGGACAGCACCCCGAGCAGTCGTCGCAGCCAGCGAGCGCCGCACACAATACCTCATGGGCTGTTATGCACTCGCAGGGCGCGGCTCGCCAATCCCATCTTGAGGGATCAGCTCTTCCAGAACCTGTGTTGCCCCCGAGGGCCGGGGTCCCGTCCCGCTGCCCCCTCGCGGGGGCGTCTCGACCGGGGGGAAGGCGCGAGGTGTCAGAAGGTCTGACTTGGCCCCCGACTGCTCCCAGATGGCCTCGGATAGCTCAGTGCAGCATTCGAGATGGGCACAGGACGGCCCGAGCCAGGCCAAGACGGCCTCCAGCACGCCTCCAGGATGCCCCAAGACGGCCCCAACCTGCCTCGATGCGGCAACTGGTCCTCCCAAACGCGCCCCCGAGAGGTCAACCTCGTCGGAAAAACCTTGCACCCCAGACAGTGCTTTCACTTAGGGGTTGCTGCCCCTGGCCAGCATGTCGCCGCCCCGTCGCCGCTCGTCGCGGGCTCGTGTGTCGCCACGGCCGGCTTGTCGTCGCCCCGTCCCGCCCCGTCGCCGATCGTCGCCGCCCGTCGCCGCCTCGTCGGGAAAGTCCACCTGGGTGCTGCCCCCACCCCTCCTCATCACACCTCAGTTACTCCTCCTCCTTCTCACCTCCTCCTTCTCCTCCTCCTTCTCCTCCTCCTCCTGCTCCTCCTCCTCCTCTTCTTCCTGCTCCTCCTCCTCCTCCTCCTCCTCCTCCTCATCATCATCAGCACCACCACCGCCACCACCATCATCATCATCATCATCATCATCATCATCATCATCATCATCATCATCAGCAGCAGCAGCAGCAGCATCAGCATCAGCATCATCATCATAATTATCATCATCATCAGCATCATCATCATCGCCACCACCACCACCATCACCAAAATCTTCTGCCTCCTCATCACCAGTATCATCACCACCACAATCACCAGCATCAACAACATCAGCATCATCATCACCACCAGCTTCGTCATAAGCATCCTCATACGCATCATCATAATCACCATCGTCATCACCATCACCAGCATCATCATCACCACCACCATCAGCATGAATCATGATCATGATCAGCACCATCATTGTGACTGGCATCATCACCACCACCATCATCAGCAGCAGCACCATCAGCACAGTCCATCATCATTATCATCACCACCGTCATCATCATCAGCATCATCCACATCAGCAGCATCATCATCATCCTCAGCAGCAGCATCATCATTGTCATCAACATCATCAGCATTCTCATCATCATCATCATCATCATCGTCGTCGTCGACATCGTCATCATCATCAGCATCGGCATCATCATCATCATCGTCATCATCATCATCACCAGCAGCAGCATCAACAGCAGCATCTCAGCATCATCAGCAGGAGCAGCAATATGATCATCATCAGCAGGAGCATCAGCATCATCATCATCAGCAGCATCATCATTAACATCAACAGCTTTGTCATCATCATCATCATCATCATCATCATCATCATCATCATCATCATCATCATCATCATAAGGCTCAGCATCAGCATCATCAGCACTGTCATCATCATCATCATCATCAGCATCATCATCATCATCATCATCATCAGCAGCATCATCATCCACATCATCAGCAGCAGTAACATCATCATCAACAGCAGCAGCAACAGCATCAGCATCGAAATCAGCATCATCATAATCATCATCAGCAGCATCAGCAGCATCATCATCAGCATCATCATCACCATCAAATGGAATCGAGTAGCTCCATGGGAGGCCGTCTCTGCACAAGCAGCAAAGTAACCAGGGCCTCGGAGCATCGCACAAAACAGACTGATAGTATATGGCTCTACAGGCCTGGCCACTCGGTTATCATCATTATCCCCTCCCTCCCCTCCTCCTCCTCCTCCTCCTCCTTTCCTCTTTGGTCCTCCTTTTCTTGTCCTTCCTCCTCCCCTTTCCGGCCTCCTCCTCCTCCTCCTCCTCCTCCTCCTCCGCTTTCCTCCTCCTCCTCCTCCTCCTCCTCCCTCGCCCTCCTCCTCCTCTTCCTCTCCTCCTCTCTTCCTCCTCCTCCTCCTCCCCCCTCCTCCCCCCCTTCCTCCCTCCTCCCTCCTCCCTCCCCTCCTCCTCCCTCCTCCCTCCCTTCCTCCTCTCCTCCTCCTCCCTCCTCCCTCCCCCTCCCTCCTCCCTCCTCCCTCCTCCCTCCTCCCCTCCGCCCGCCTCCCTCCTCCCTCCCTCCTCTCCTCCCTCCTCCTCCTTCCTTCTTCTTCCTCCTTCCCTCTCTCCTCCTCCCTCACTCCCTCCTCCCCTCCCTCCCTCCCTCCCTCCCTCCCTCCCTCCCTGTCCCTCGCGTCCCTCCCCCTCCGCTCGTGAGGCCTCTCCCTCCTCCCTCCTCCCCTCCCTCCCTCCCTCCCTGTCATCCGTCCTCCCCTCCGCTCGGGAGGCCTGCGCAAGCGCTGCCCTCCCTCCCCCCAGCCCGGCCTTCCCCTGCAGGGGGGCGCTAGGGGGGCGCTGCCACCACGGACGGCCCGCGGGGGGGCCGCTCGAGCCGCGGCGCGAGGGGGCGAGGGGGGGGGGGCAGGGACGCTGCTAGAGGAGAAAGAAGAGGAAGAGGAAGAGGAAGAGGAAGGAAGAGGAAGGAGGAGGAAGAGGAGAAAGAGGAGGAGGAGGAGGAGGAGGAGAAGGAGGGGGAAGGAGGAGGAGGAGGGGAGGAGAGGAGGAGGGGGAGGGGAGGAGGAGGAGGAGGAGGAGGAGAGGAGGAAGGCGAGGAGGGGAGGAGGAAGGAGAGGAGGAGGAGGAGGCGGAGGAGGAGGAGGCGGACGAGAAGGAGGAGCGGAGGAGGAGGAGGATGAGGAGGAGGAGGGGGAGGAGGCGGAGGGGGAGGAGGCGGAGGGGGAGGAGGAGGAGGAGGAGGAGGAGGAGGAGAGGAGGAGGAGGAGAGGAGGAGGAGGAGGAGGAGGAGGAGAGGAGGAGGAGGAGGGGGAGGAGAGGAGGAGGAGGAGGAGAAGGAGGAGGAGGAGGAGGAGGAGCAGCAGCAGGACGAGGAGGAGGAGGAGGAGGAGGAGGAGGGAGGAGGAGGATGAGGAGGAGGAGGAGGAGGAGGAGGAGGAGGAATACGCCGCTGGCAGACAAAGGAGAGAGGGGGAGAAGGTACAGTATTCGGCCTGGCCTAAGGAACGATGCATGAGGAACGAAGCCCCTTTTGTCCGAGTGAGTCTAGGAAATCCGAAGGAACGCCAGGGGGGCTCGCCGCCAAAAAGGTAGCGGAACGCACGCAAGCCAAAGGAACGACCGAGCCCCTTTTGAAAAATGAGCGTTCCTTATTCAAGCCAGATCCTGTAGGACGAGAAGGAGGATGGATGGACGGACGGAGGGACGGATGGACGGATGGATGGATGGACGGACGGACGGACGGACGGACGGACGGACAGACGGACGAAAGGACAGACGGATGGATGGATGGATGGATGAGGTGGTGATGATGGCAGCTGGAGGGAAAGAGAGGGAGGGAGGGGGAGGGATGAGGGAGGAGACAGGGAGGAGGAAAACAAGGAGAACGATGAGGAGCACGAGGAAGAGCACGAGGAGCAGGAGGAGGACGACGTAGAGGAGAACGAGGACGAGGATATCCTGGCGCGCGAAACAGCAAGGGGGAGGCGAGCACGCCGAATTTCCCCGTAATCGTCCTTGTCATCATCGTCCTCATCGTCCTCCTCCTCCTCCTCCTCCTCCTCCTCCTCCTCCTCCTCCTCCATCCTCCTCGTCCTCGTCCTCCTCATCCTCCTCCTCCTTCCTCCTCCTCCTCCTCCTCGTCCTCCTCCTCCTTCCTCCTCGTCCTTGTCCTCCTCCTCCTCCTCCGCCTCCTTCTCCTCCTCGTGCTGCCTCCTTCTCCTCCTCGTGCTGCTCACTCCTCCTCCTCCTCCTCCTCCTCCTCCTCCTCCTCCTCCTCCTCCTCCTCCTCCTCGGCTTCCTCCAGCCAGCTCGACGCACCTCGGCCGCGCAGCCCCCGATCACCCCCCCCAAGGGCGGCGCCCGCGGCGAGGGGCGCCGGCTGGGCGAGCGCGCGCGCTGCGTCGCCGCCGTGAGGCTGCGGGTGGCCTCGGGGAGGATCACCCCCCCCAAGGGCGGCGCCCGCGGCGAGGGGCGCCGGCTGGGCGAGCGCGCGCGCTGCGTCGCCGCCGTGAGGCTGCGGGTGGCCTCGGGGAGGGCGGGGGCGACGAGTGCGGTGGCGGCGGAGGCGGCGGCGGCGGCGGCGGCGGCGGCGGCGGCGGCGACGACGACGACGACGACGACGACGACGACGACAGCGACAGCGTCGGCGGCGGAGGAAGGGGGAAAGGGAGGAAGGGAGAAGCAGAGGGGGAGGAGGGAGGAGCGAGTGAGGAAGGGGAGGGAGGAGGAGGGGATAAGAAGGGATGAGGGAGATGAGGACGAGAGCAGGAGAAGGAGGAGAAGGAGGACCAGAGCAAGCGCAGGAACCAGCAACGATCTTGCAGCACACCCCTCGTGTCCCAAGTCCCCTCTTCGCAGGTTCCTGCAAGTGCTCCCTGTCCACTGCGGGAAAGTGCCCCTCTTGAACGACGAGCGCCCAGGGCCCTGTGGGCCCACTACAGCTCCGGGGACCCCGCTGCGCAAAGGGTCCACCCTGCTTTGATGAAGGGGCCCTGGGACACACAAATAACAGGATTCCCCATACTTTCTCATTCTTTCTTGGTTCTTGTATTCCCCCCCACTTCCATATTTTCCCATACTTTCTGGGGAATCGACGATAAATCGTGTCTGTGTGTTTTTCCTCCTCCTGATTGGAGCTAGAAGCGTCGCAGAGATATACTTCCCCAAGCAGTGCTTGCACTGAAGGGGTCCCCGCGGATATGGAAAACCTTGGCGACGAGCCCGGGCCGATCTCGGTGGCCGGCGGGGCTCCCGAGATCCCCCGGGCTGCTGCAAGCTTCCGGGCTCCCGGTTGGTGGGTCTGGGCCGACTTGGGTGGGCGGCGGGGTGCCCGGGTTCCCGGGTTCCTGGTCGATCTCCTTGTGGATCGGTCTCACCATCGATCCCATTACCCACCTCTCTGTCGATCTCACAATCGATCTCTCCATCGATCGCACAACCGATCACACTATAGATCGCACGAGCGATCTCGCGATCGATCTCACTATCGATCTCACTGAATCGACTTCACGATCGGTCTCGCGATCGACCTTACTGTCGTCCTCGCAATCGGTCCACTATCGATCTCACGGTCGATCTCACTATCGATCTCACGATCGATCTCAATATCCATATCGCTCAGATTCAAACCATCCACTGATTGGGGCGTGTCTCTGGTGTGCTTAGGGCTCTAAAGCCTAATTCAGGAGGTGTCAAACGTTAGCCCCTTTTTTTAAGGATCGGCCCTCGATCCGTGCAAATGTTTTCGCATGTTCGCGAAATTGGCGTCATAATCTTCCCTTGGGAACCTCAAGCGGGGGCACCATTTTGAAAGGAGCCAGCCTCCGTCCGTGCAACTGTTGCACAAGTCGGAGCTTCAGGCCAGGATTCTTGATGACGTTCCAATCGGCAACAACATCTTAAACAAAGAGCCAGCATCCATGTTCGAACACTTTACGACGAATGCGCACACCGCTAAGGCGAAAACCCCATGTTCAAAACGACAGGCCCACCATCCGTGCAAGTGGTGCAAGCTTTTAGCCTAAATGTGCTTGACGCTGCTGAAGCGAGAGCCTTATTGGGACCTTCAAGAAACGACTCGGGATGCACGACAAACAACACGACGGGAAGCCTTTCTCTTATTTGTCAGCCTCTGGGGGCCCTCGCCGGGCCACGGGACCGTCAAAAAACGGCTCGTGATGAGAAACCGGTCCCGGGGGATGGGTCGAGACCTCTGGGTTCGACGTATGAAAGAATCACGACGTCGGGGGTCTGGGCAGGAAGCTCCGGGAGGTGGCCTCGGCCGGGCGCGGGCTGGGCGCGGCAGGTCTCTGGAGCTCCAGCGCGTCTTGTAACCCCCAGCGTCCCGCGGCGGTGGGGGTGTCGCCGACCTGACTGCAGTCGGGGAAGGGGTCCCAGACTCTGGACTTTGGCATGGCGCCGACCCCCAGAGGTCTGGACCCTTTCCCTGGGACCGGCTTTTCACTTTTCACCCTGAGACGTGTTTTGACGGTCCCGAGGCCCGGGGAGGGCCCCGGGAGGCCGAAGGCAGCGGGAAACATCCCGTCGTGCTTCTTCTTTTTCTCGAAAACCGCGAGGAGGTCTGGGGTCCAAGAGCTCCCGGAGCTGGGGGGGGGTTGCCAAGTCAGGCTTGGCGCGCCTGCCCCCGACCGGCGACCAGTTCGGGGGGCCGCACGGGCTCGGACCCCCGCGCGCGCGCCAGGCGTCGCCGGCGCGGTGCTGCAAGGCCTACCTCGCGAGGGCGGGGTTCGGCCACGCGGTGGACCCGAGCCCGCGCGCGCCGGGCGTCGCCGGCGCGGTGCTGCCAGGGCACCCCGCGAGGGCGGGGGGCAGCCACGCGGTGGGCCCGAGCACGCCGCTAAACGCCACAACACACAAACTTTTGACACTCCGCGCATGTTTCTTGGAGCCGCGCTGGGCCCCCGCCCCCCCCCCCCGGCGGCGCCTCCGGCGCCGCCCCTGGCGCGCTCCGCGCGCCAGGGAGCAGGGGGGGCCCAGCGCAGATCCGAGGAATCCGCGCGGAGCGCCAGAAGTTTGTGATGACGGTGATGGCATTGGATGGTCGATTGACCCTGGCAATGGTGAGATAGAAGAGAGAAAGATGGGATACCTTTGTCAGTACATGCAAAGGAAACAGTAAATCTGGACGCGTCCTTGAGTCAAACGTTTACGGCGGTCGGGGCCCTACACTACACACATAACATACAGAGAGAGAGAGAGAGAGAGAGATAGGCATACATGCTATCTGCTGCATTGCGACTCTGGTATCACTCCTCATCATCGCAGGCCCGCCTGAGCCTAGATGACGTCCGCGTAGAACATCAGGCAGGCGCTGAGGAGGACCAGGACATGATGACATACTCGTACATCATGAAGTCCCAGTCCGGGACAAAAGAGCGGCCGATCTCATAGAGACAAGCCGCGAAAAGATAAAAAATCCTACCTCAATGTATATCCTGCGTTCACGCCGAAGTCGACCTCGTCTGTCTGTCTGGGCAGCTCCAGGAGTGTAACTGTTCTCTTATTGCTATCCTCCATCTGCCCGTTGAGAAAGCCTCCAAGATTGCCGACCTCGGCACTCCACCTTTTGTCAACGCATCACACAACATGTCACGTGTGTCCACTCGATGAATCGTACTGAGACGTCTACCTTCAAGATGCTCACGCAGTGCTCGCACTCCATATAACAGTTGTCTCTCCGTCGGGGTCGATATCTCTTGAGCAGTAACTGCAGCGAACACTGAGTGGGCATCCAACACCAAATGAAGATCAAGTCCACAAGGGCCATCAACTGCCGCATGTAATGATACTGCCGATTGTGCACCACGTAACCATTCCATCATAAATCCATTCAATAGCATACCGTACTCTGCGGCTTCAATCGCATTATTGAGTTCTGCACTGAACGTGCCACGATTTACCTTAGCTTGTTTTCTCGAGAAATATTCCCACACATGAAAACATCCTGATGGTGTTGAACCTCGTACTTCACACAAACCGATGATTGCTGCTCTTAATGCCAAACAATCCACATCATCCGCACGATACGCACTGTCTGCAATAATTGTCATACATAATGGTGGTGACGGTCTGCTGAAGTGAATCGTGGAAGGAACTCGCTTTATCCATTTCAATACTTTGTTGAGATCCTTCAAATCCGATATCTTCACATCTTTCATATTGCGCTGTAACTTACCAACATATACCACAATATCTGCACGTGTAAGAACCATCCAAGCAACACCACCCAATAAAGACATGTATAAACTGACCTGCTCGTCGTTCGCCTTATCTGTGTCATTTTGCTTCTCGAACATTGTTGTGGGTATTGGTTTCAACTGCGTCACGTAATGATTCTGGTCCATAGTGCACTCCATAGTCTTTGGATCTTGTCGATGCTGAATACCAACGCACTCAAAGGGTGCTTCGATCAACTCGCACTTACCATATTTGGCTTCCAACCTCTGAAACAACTCCGTACGAGTATCTTCCTCACAAGCTCCTTTGAAATCGTCCACGTGCGTCGCCAGAACTCCGAGCGGTACCACTCCATTCTTAACGTATGGCTTGCCCGTGATAGGACAGTTGCCGTCGTCGTTCCTTGCCTTGCGATGTTTGATGTACAATTTTGTGTCCGCTCGTGCTGGCTGCCATCGTGCTTCAACTAGAGTCTCAGTAAGAGCCATACTCCATGACCAAGGTGCGTCTTTAGTTCCGAATCCTGGCTTGTTCATGTCTAGCACCTCGGTGATCTCACTGAAGTCATGGAAACCTTCAATTCGTCTAAGCAAAACGTTGGCTCCTGCCGGCAACTCGCACTGGATGGATCGCAACTTTGTGCCCGTCTCGGCGGCGATCTGCTTGAAAGTCTTGCCTCTCAGAAATGCCATAGAAATATCAGTAGACCACAATTTCCATTGATACATGGTCGCCATCGAGCACACCGTTCTCTGTCCCCATCTGGATGCGGTGCCAGCAAATGTGGTAAGAGACTCTGCTTGTCGGTCTTTGAATCCGCGAACTGTTAACCTTGCTTTGATCTTGCGTACTCCGCCGATCAGCTTCCATTTGAGCACCCATCGACTGTCAACTAAGTTAGTTGCCGTCTTGCGTGCCATTCGGTTGAACATGCCCATGCCGCACCAACGTTGTAGTTCCAATAGACATGCTTCGGCCACGTCACGTGCATACTTCTTGAGCTCGTCCGGAGTCAATATGTTCATTTCTCGCTCAATCACCGTTTCCGTGTAACATCCCATATTGTCATAACGATGCACCAAAACGTAGCCTTCCAACACCTCTTCATCACAACAGTTGAGTGCTGCATATGCATCCATGGCCAGCTCGAGGTTGTCGTCGTACTTGTCATAAGCCTGACAAGGTAGAACTGGAAAACATTGCCCAGGTACTTGCACATCCGGTGATTGACCTCGTTGACAAACGCCGCTCCAGAAAGCCTCCTCATCCATGCACTCGAAGAACTCCTCGTCTGAGATCTCATCTGGATGATCATCACCGTGGTCGGAAAGGCGCTGCGAAACATGAGGACGTGGGTTGCCACTGTCCTCGGATCCCGGCGTTAATGCTCTCTTGAAACCACCATCGTCTGACAGCCTTGGAGCGAGGTGGGGTGCCGGGTTGTCGCTGCCATCTGAGCCTGCTGAAAGAGACCGTTTGACGCCATTCCATCGAGGCATGAGGTAGCCCTCCTGCTGGTCGAAGTTGTCGTCCATTCCGCCAACATGAGCCACCCCTGGAGTCTGTCGGCGTGCCTGTCGAGCTTCGTCGTCGTTGACAATCATAAACTGCAGAAAAGGTACGTTCGGCCATATGTCGCCAAACAAATACGAAGACGATACTCTCTGACTGCTTGGTATCTGAATCCAAGACCAGTCTTCACGACGTCCAACCGGCCACCACATAACCACCGATCCTTCAATACCTGGCATCGCTTCAAGATAACGTACTCCATGTCCAACTCGAACGCCTATGCATCCCATGAGCTGTAAATGACATGCCGCCGTGATAAATGCTGCTCTCATTGGTCCCGGAAACCGTTGACCATCTTTGCTTATCGTCCAGCCATGTTTGCTGGAGAAGACGCATCCGAAATACAAACTTCCTTGCTCAATACCTTCTGCGAAGTTCATGATATACTCCGTAGGCATTCGTAAATACTCCTGTGCATGGGGTTCGACAAATAATGTCCACAGCACCACCGCACGTGAACTTCGGGTAGGCGCACTTGCATATTCCTACTTTGCCATCGTACTCCTATCATACCTTCTCGAAGTCGGGTGAGATCTGTCACGACCGCGGGTCCACGCCAGCCACTGAGATCTTTATTAGGAGGGTCGCGGTAAATGTCCACTTCGTCACCTATCTTGAGCTCCAGTAGTTCGCCGGCGGGCCTGGTCCGAGAGTTGAGTGCTCTCGATAGCCTGTCCGACGCGGTGCCTTGGATGATCGCTGACATAGCCGCTTCGCGTAATCGATGAATGTGCCTCGAGATACCTGCCAAGCCGTCGCTGCTGTCAGCCAACTGCGTCTCCGAACTCGGTTCGAAATCTCGCAACATGTTGGGTGTCCGTCCAAACAGTCCTTTGTACGGGGTCGCTCCATGCACCGCCAATAAACAATTCTTTGCCAGCACTGATTCATCAACTATTGCTTGTGGTGGAACGGCAATGCCATCCCTTTCCATCTGGCTGTTAACTCGGTGAATCGCGTCTCGCAGCAGAGAATTGTGACGTTCCACTATCCGTGCATGTGCTCCTCGAGGTCGTAAATTGAGTTGGATACTCCATCGATCTGCCCATGCTGATGCGATCTCACTGTCAAGTGCTCCTTCTTTGTCACTCGTAAGTACTCGCATGGGGCCGAAGATCCTGATCCATATGTGCGTGATCCCGTTGAGAATGTCTGGTGGCGAGCGGCTGTCGATGATGAGTGCTGCCGACCATCTGATGCAACAGTCCACTAGGTGCAGCACTGTGTGAGTGCTCCAAAACATGAGATCCACTTCGACCTCTGAGTTGGAATCCACCACGATCTTAGTCTTAGATATTGGTCGCACTCCAATATGTTGCCACTGTCTGCATACTGGACATGTGTCGACCACCGCTGCCACCACATCGATAGCTTCGGGAGGAGCTCCTGCTGCTCGAAGAAGTTCTTTCATGCGTTCGATGGGAGCGTGCCAAAGTCTAATGTGCAACTTCCGCACTGTCCGTCGCACCACCAGTGGATCAAGTGACTTGAGAAGCTTCAGCGCCCGTCCAGCTGACCAGTCCGACCAATCAGCTCCATCAGGGTCTGCTTGAGTGCCTATCGTCGCTCTAGTCGCCGCTCGATTCCTTCTGTCAGCGGCCGACGGTCGACCTGATTGCTCGGCTGGGGGCGGAGGAGGGGGCGACGGAACGATAGCTGAGGGTGCCTCAGCAGCAGCTTCTGCTTCAACAGGTGCAGGAACTGCCGCCGCGGATGCTTCTTCGAGTTCACCAAGTCGTCCACCTCCTCGTTCAGCACTAGATGGGTCCGAAGCAGCGCCCACTACTCGAGGTGGTCGAGGAAGTACTGCCGCAGATCCACCACCACGTTGTGCTGCCCATTTCCATCTGCATCGCTCGTCATTCAAATGGTCTCGATGATTCCGTGGCTTCCCAGTGTTACACCCAGGACATTCCTCACCCATGGCCTTCAAGTTGGGATACTTGCAATTGCCACGTCGGGTATGTGTGGGGTCGTGAGCAGAGCGATTTCCGTCACATGCTGGGCACCTGTTGGGATTTGCTCGTCCGATCCTTGCCTTCGCTGCCACCGCCGGTGTCGAGGATGCTGCCGCCGACGGTGCTGATGATGATGCTGCCGTCGGTGTCGATGATGCTGCCGCCGGCGGTGCCGATGACGACGATGCGGCCGCACTTGAAGAGGCCGCCTGGGATGACGATTGAGGCCGTGGCCTGGGTCGTTCAGGGTCTTCACCTTCATCTCGATCTCGTGCTCCTGTGGCCACTTCGGGATAATAGCGAGCCATTGATCGTCGCTCAGGATGCTGTCTCCAATAACGTCTAACAACACAAGCTACACCACTCGCGATGTGACCAGCCAGCTTCCACGGCCACACCTGCATTCGCTTCGAGATAGATCCATCAATGTGTCTGTGCTCGGCACACGCCCTGCGTCCTTCGCACCGTAGCCGTCGTAGCGCATACACCAGTGCCTCACAGCTGGCCACGAAATGTGTAGGTTTCTTCACAGGCAATCGTGTATAAGGACAACGAAGCCCAGCTTGACATTGATGCATGGTGACCTCTGCTGCTTCTGTCAGTGTTCTCAATTCTTTCCAAATAGGCGTGTCATACAACTCTGATCCCGCTGGCTGCTCCACAAGATAATGCCGTCCGTGTCGTACTTGATACAGTGCGACTTCACCGCATAGATGTCCAAGTGGTTCTGATATCTGCCTTGATGCTGCATGCGCCACTGGATTCATCATT
The DNA here is from genome assembly GCA_963575745.1 of Prorocentrum cordatum. Taxonomy (NCBI): domain Eukaryota; class Dinophyceae; order Prorocentrales; family Prorocentraceae; genus Prorocentrum; species Prorocentrum cordatum. The sequence goes on from CAUYUJ010007872.1 coordinate 24,275, forward strand.
CGATTGAAGGTTGCCCATCCTGCTAGGCCCCTGCACGGAGGGGACATCACTATCACTACTGGCTGACATACTCCAAGATACTTCCACATGGCTGCTCGTTCCTTTGAGTTAAACAAATCCACATTGCACTGCATGTCGAAGTTCTTGCCTGCCTGAGGTCCCTCGTGATGCATTCGTCTTAGTAGCATCTTGGTCGTACGTCCTTCACCTCCCATAATTTCCACGATGTCCGTGAACCGATGTTGTTGAGCGTCCGCCAGCCAGTATTGCAACAGACTACTGAGGTTATCGAAGGTGAGGTAGATTTCATTAACGTATTTGCCAGAGATCCTCGTAGTCAACTCTTCTGCCTGATCGTTTCCGTACCACATGCCACCTTCATGAGAGAAATGTAGCGCCGAGCTCCAGTCCATCTCGTGATGTACTCCATCCAACTGCCAATTTTGTTGATGTAAGTCCGTAGTAACCTCGTCCATCCACATGTCTTGAACTTCGAGGTCGATGGAGCCCATGTCGTCGCCACAGTCGGTCCAGATCTTCTCATAACCACTCATATTCTTGCTCTTCTTCGTCTGCATACTGTCTGAACCTTCAGCTGCTGCTCGGGCCTTTTCTTCTTTATCTTTCAGCTTTTGTCGTAGTCTAGCCTCTGTGGGATAATGTTCCTCAGCACTGTCTGCGAATCGCACCATCTTCGTCCGCGTCGTAGGAGTGTCCAAAGCTTCTCGCTCGTGATATTGCGACTCTGGTATCATCTCCTCTTGTCCGCTATTGCTTCCAGATGTTTGTTTGCATCCAACCTGTCGCCATAGTTGTGATGTGAACTCCTGGATCATGCTCTGACGCGCCTCGAAGATGCTCTCTGGATTTCTAGTATGATCGGAATCTTGATAATGCTGTCCGTGTCCGCAGTCGTTCCACTCAGGAAACTTAATCGTACTCATGATCTTGGTGACCTGGCCCGCTGGAAGTTGATTCGGCCCAATTTTCACTCCAAGTCTGCACCATCGCATCGCCTGAACGTGAAGATCTGACATACTCTCCAGCCTCATGAGCCCGGAAGTCTCCCACATCGAGTTCTTCGCACTGCCTTCCAAGATAACTGCACACGATATCTTCATGGCTTCAATCATGATTTGAGCCAGATTCCATGCCCGTCGCCGTTCTCGGTTGTTGATAGCCGATGTCGGGGATCCAGACAACGTTATCCATAGTAAATCAGGCTTCAATCTGACCAGATCTGACATAGTCCGTTCCAATCTGGTCAGGCTCATGATACTCCTGGTGTCGTAGTGTGTGATCTGTATGTGTCGCTGTGACCGTCGTCCACAATCTGTCAGAGCTCGCTGACGAATCGAATCAATATCGTCCATGATCCAAGCTCTAAATATAAGACGTTCCTGTCCAGTGCTGTCCATCAGAGAAGCTGATTGCTCCAGAAGAACACCACGAGGAGGTGAAGGGTCAGGCTCCACATCAGAAGGCCGACGCTCCACATGCCCGGGGTCATCAACTTCACCCTCGGCTTCGAAGACATTCTTTGCAGTATAGTCAAGTTGTGAATTCACTTGCGTTAGAGGTGATACTTCGTCCAGTGCTGTTGGCCTAGACGTGGGCGCCGACGATGTGTCTGCACCCGCATTCTCGCCACTGATGGTCTGCTGGTCCAGTGAGAGCACCACCGGAGGTTCCACTTGAGGCTGCCCCGATGCTGCTGTCGTTGACGGTACGATATTATCGATGCCATCCTGGCCCAAACTCATCGATCCGCCGCGATCCTTCGTGGACAAGGGAGCGATATGCCCAGACGGCGGCTTCGCCTGGTCGCTCACCTCGTCCCCCCATCATTGACTGCTATTGTGGAAGAGATTCAGCGTCGAAGCCGACGCCGTCGCTCCTCCAGTGTTGCTGCTGTCCAACTGCTGAAACTCACTCACAGGCAACATCAGGTGACCACTCTCAGAATCCTCCAGGTTGTAGCTCATCGTGCCCGGTGGTAACTGGATGGTAGCATCACCCGGGCCCAGAAAGTGAATGCGATTGTTGACGATGTCGAGTATTGTGCGCAATTGCCGCAACGAACGTAGCCCAAGCAGGGCTGGAATGTCCGAATCTGGCACGATAGGTGCCGTGTACACCGCTGGGGTACCTGTCGAACTGTGCTCCTGCGCTGGCAGGGCAATCGGAAATCGTCCAAATCGTGAACACTGCTGTCGTCCGTTGCCTACTCCTTCCACGTTCAACACCTCGCGCATGGGACGGTACTGAGTCTGAACACCAGCCTCCGCGGCCAGCTGCTCCTGCCGCCCAGCCCACTTGTCGCCCGTGAGATTGTCATGAGCACCAGGATCAACAAGAAGACCTTCTCGCTTCGGTCCGAGTCTCGTCCGCGTATGCCACGTGCCTCGCTTCTCCCTCGCCTCCTTCAATCCGTGCTGCTCATAGGTCGGGAAGAAGATGTGTGACGCGCGTTGAATATATGAGCTCGATCCCGCTGGTGCTGATGCCGTCGCGGCTGCTGAGAACGAAGCGCCACCATTGTTCTGAGTGGACATGCCACGTCCACTCTGGGATACCGTATGTGATCCAAGTCCAAGTATCGCGGTAAGATCCCGCACTGCTTGATCGGTCATACGTGGTCTGTCTCCTGGATGCTCCTGAACTCCTGGTCGGTCGTCATGTTGATCGTGATCGTGGCCCTTGCTCTTGTCTTTGCCCTTCTTGCCGTTCTTGCCTTTTCCTCGTCCTCGTCGTGCATGGTCATCTTGGAGATCAGTATCTGGTATTCGTTGCCCCGGCAGTGAGGCTTGATCCGATCTTGTCATCCCGCCCAATTGACTGATAGGTGATGTCTGTGATATCGTCGACGCCGAGCCATTGTTTACATCACCTGACCAATCCAGCGGGCTCGCTCTCGTCGTAGTCGGACGTTGGCTATTCAGGATGTAGTCATCGCCAGCACCACTGAACGTGCTCCATGGATTCTCATCGTCGGGCACCGAAACCGCCGACCAGTGCTGGTTGTCAATATGTTCCTGTCCATCCTGCATCTGATTCGTCATGAAATGAGCCGTCGGAATATTCACACCAGCCAACAAGCCTGACTGAGGGGCATACATCGAACCAACGAAGGACTGCTGTGCCGGTGCCGATCCTTGCTGATAAGACTGAGCGTGATGATGACCCTTTGGCGGGCATAGACCATCTTTGATCATGTGATTCTCTGATCCGCACCCGTGGCACCGCAATATCTGCCCGTCGGGTCCGCGAGGATTGGTTCGCCGCTTGCCACCTCCTTTTCGATCAAACGCATAATGGGGTGTGGGAACAGGCGGCACCACTTGGTCATCATAATAATTTTTATTCCAAGAACTCGCTTGACTTGTCCCCGCGAAACCCTTTCCACTGCCATGATATCCTTTTCCTGCTGAAGCGAAGCCACGACCTTTTCCTTTGCGTCGCGAATGACGCCGATCAAAACGTGTCGTCTTCTTCGTGAACGTTCTCCAGCGTCTCCGTGTAACCAAGAAGTCGTGCCATAACGTATCTGCGCGCATCGAGGGGTCCACCTGTGATAAGTACGCCTCGAGCTCTGCTTGTGGTGTCTCCTCGCCGCTCGTGCCGCTGCTGCTCCAGTCGTCGTGGTCTGCCAAATATCCACCAAGGACTTCCCCAGGAGCACTCGTCTGCATCATAGACTGCATTGGATACGATTGATGCTGCATGACCGGATACGCTGACGTGGGAGCGCCGCCCAGCGTGAGCGTGCCACTGTTCTGCCATGGGTCTGAGTGCTCCCAGGGATCTGTCATACCTGTCATCGTCGGGAAGTAGAAGTTGCCCTGTCCACGTTGCATTTGAGGAGCACCACCCATCATAGATTGATTCTGTCCTGCCATCGCTGCATTGTTTGCTATTCCACCGTGCTGATGTACATGACCAACTCGCCGAATGAGCCCAAGCAATTCGTTGAACTGTTGATCGTCGGCCGGTAGATTGCCACGAAACCCAATCAGTAGATTCACCCACTCGGCCGGTGGTATACGAAGACCAGTCAGCAGTAACCAAGCAAATCCACCAGGACCCAGATCCAAATTGCCTTCAACGCCAGCCTTGAACTGTAGACTGGCAAACCTTCCCAGCGTAGTATCAATATCTTCTCCTGGCATCCGTCTGAAACTCATGAGCTCGGCAATCGATGAAGTCGATGTCTCAATATCGAGGGGAGCGAACTGTCGATGCAGTCCACGAAGTATGATGGCCAGTCCAGTCACTTGTCTCATGCCGAGCCCATCTCCGAGATCTCTCATGCCACCGTCTCTGACAACGGCCGGGTCCAACGTGCTCACAAGCTCGCGAGCCACACCTCCAAGACGTAAGATAATCGCTGCTCCTTGCGCTTGATCTGGTAACTCACATGCCAAGGCCCACCACACCACATTCCGAGACCACTGCTTGAATGGATAGAATCTTTGCCACCTACTGTCCCAGGCTGGTGGAATCTTCAACGTGCCCATAATACTCGTCTGATCTGCCACATTACCAAAGCCAGCCTGGGAGTTGCCCTGAGGCATCTGCATCATGATGATGAACGTGCTGTGACGGGAGTCTCGGACGTGGTGGTCGCAGTCGTAGAAGTAGCCGTGGATCGCGCCGCCTGGCGGGCGGCGAGAGGAGCCGAAGCTCCGCTACCAAGGTCGATTGACCCTGGCAATGGTGAGATAGAAGAGAGAAAGATGGGATACCTTTGTCAGTACATGCAAAGGAAACAGTAAATCTGGACGCGTCCTTGAGTCAAACGTTTACGGCGGTCGGGGCCCTACACTACACACATAACATACAGAGAGAGAGAGAGAGATAGGCATACATGCTATCTGCTGCATTGCGACTTGGATAAGGAAGCCTTCGACAAGGAATCCAGGGTCTGGGACCCAGTGGAAAGTCAATCGAGCACTGGCCATGGATATCACCGCCGCCCTCATCGAATTAGGAACCCTCCAGGGTCTGGAGCCTCCGGGGCACGTTCCTTAACGAACGCCCCCATCCCCAGACCTCCGACGTCGTGATTTTTTCACAGCGTCAACCCCAAGAGGTCTGGACCCCTTCCCTGGGACCGGTTTCTCATCCCGAGTCGTTTTTTGAAGCCCCCGAGGCCCAGGGAGGGCCCCCGGAGGCCGAAAATAGCGACAAACCTACCGTCGTGATTTTTTCACGACGCGAGGAGGTCTGGGGAGACCACCAGCGGGCACATCCCCGCGGCAGGAGGAGGAGGAGGAGGAGGAGGAGGAGGAGGAGGAGGAGGAGGAGGAGGAGGAGGAGAAGGAGGACGAGGACGAGGAGGAGGAGGAGGAGGAGGAGGAGGAGAGGAGGAGGAGGAGGAGGAGGAGGAGGAGGAGGAGGGGAGGAGGAGGAGGAGGAGCGAGGAGGGTCGCATGCCGCTTTTGGCTCCGGGTGCGCCAGCGACGGCCAGCGGCGGGACGCGCGCGCGGACGGGCGCCTCGGCGCGTGGAGCGGCGGGGGCGGGAGCGCCGGCCGCCGAGGGCGTGGCGCCCGCAGACAGCCCGCTGCTCCGACTGTTTGCTGATGCGTGGGCCCCAGGGGTCCCGACCACTTCCCAGACCTCCTCGCGTCGTGAAAAAATCGCGACGGGAGGTTTTTCGCTATTTTCGCCCTCTGGAGGTACTCACCGGGCGTCGGGACCGTCAAAAAACGACTGAGGATGCAAA
>CAUYUJ010007872.1:36582-43838 GCA_963575745.1 Prorocentrum cordatum
TCGCCTCTTCGTCGGGTCCCCGGGACCGTCGCGGATCGGTCCAGCTCGAAGAATAACTCCAGAGGCGCGACTTTTTGACGACGTTGCATTTTGCCGCAGCGTCGGATCTCAGGGTCCTACTCTTGTCTGGTGGCCCGTGCTGCCCTGCTGGGCTGTGCCACCGTAAGCAGCGCTGGCCAAAGAACGAAGAGGGGACTTTCCGGGCCACGGCGAAACTTGGCCACGAATAGGTTTCAGGGCCTAAGCCTACGGAGCGGACCGAAAACCAGGGTCCAAGGACAGGAGGAGGAGGAGGAGGAGGAGGAGGAGGAAGAGGAGGAGGCGGAGCTCCTAGGAGGAGGAGCTCCTAGGACTAGGAGGAGGAGGAGGAGGAGGAGGAGGAGGAGGAGGAGGAGGAGGAGGAGGAGGAGGAGGAGGAGGAGGAAGGGGGGGGAGGCCACTTAGAACGAAGGAGGCTGCTTCTTGGAAGGCGGTGGCCCTGCATCTGCAGACGAGGCCCGCGCCTTTTGAGAAGCAGGGTGCCTCAAAGAAGCCATCCCCCCTCCCTCTCCCCCCCCCGGTGCGCGTGGCCGATATCCGAGGCTACATTGCCATAGGAATGTACGGCAGGTTCGCGTCGTGTCGACCCCTGCGTTGGTTTCTGACACCGCGCTGGATCGTTCAACCTTGAACGATCGGCCATTTCCGCAACGTCCAATCGTTCAACATCGACCGATTCTGGGTCGCCCGCGGCGTTCAACCTTGAACGCCCACGCTGGGGTCGCCGCTGGTCGACACGACGCAAACCTACCGTAGGGGGCATGGGTCGCGAGACACGGGACACAAGGGTACCCTTGCTTTTTTGGGGCAGGGTCGACCTACTCATCAGGGCCGACTGTCGGGTCATGCTACTCCAACCTAGCGAATTAGCTTTGCTCACGAGGAAGAACTTCGCGCCCCCCAACCAATTCCGATACTCAATGGTTTTCACGCGTCGGGCCCTGGGAGACACTCGCCCGACGCTGTTTCGACACTGCTTCGACACTTCTCCGGGCGCTGGAACTTCTTTCTGAGATGTGGTCCTCAAGTGTATACGGGAGCAACCTCGCTGTAGGGGGGGCGGCTCCCCAGCCCGTCCGAAACTGCTTCGACACTTCTCCGGGCGCTGGAACTTCTTTCTGAGATGTGGTCCTCAAGTGTATACGGGAGCAACCTCGCTGTAGGGGGGGCCGGCTCCCCAGCCCGTCCGAAAAGAGCCCGCTCGGCGCCGAGTGTGGCCTTCCATCCGGCGGATCTCCGCGCAAACGCCGCATGGGCGCTCGAATCGACGTGAGCGGAACGCATACGAAGCACTGCAAACAGTGCTTGGGCCGCGCCGCCGGTCGACTCCCAATCGCCCATGGGATCGCCGCCGGGAACCTGGCCCCCGTCGGCGATCAACATGGGCGATTGGGGGGGGTCCATGGCCCCCTCCCCCGCCGTTGAGCCCATTCCTCCCTGGCGTTGTCCCTGAGAGCCTGGACATTTCTTGGTCCGCGGGCGCGCGAGACGGGTCGAACGCCAAGCCTGCTACGGCGGGCCGTGCCGGTAGCGAAGTGGAGAACAGCGAAAGCGACGGCGCGCCCGCAGCCGCGAAACCGACCAGGCGGTCAGCAGCAGGGAGCGTGCCGCGCACGAAGACCCCCGAGAGCCCAGACGTGCCACGCCCTGATATTTTCTCAATACGCGGTCCCCGGAAGTCCCGACCCTTTCCCTGACTCCAGATCCGCCCTACTTTGTTTTTTTTTCCCAACCTAAAGTAGGGCAGAAATCCACAGAAGTAGGGCGGAAGCAGCAACAGAAAGTAGGGCGGAAATCGGCATCAGCGGGGCTTGGAAAGTGAGGCGGAAATTCCAAGCCCTGCTTACGAATTTACCAAAAGTAGGGCGGATCCGGAGTCAGGGTTTTCCTCCTCCTCCTCCTCCTCCTCCTCCTCCTCCTCCTCCTCCTCCTCCTCCTAGGAGCTCCTCCTCCTCCTCCTCCTCCTCCTCCTCCTCCTAGGAGCTTCTCCTCCTAGGCGCTCCTCCTCCTCCTCCTCCTCCTGCTCCTCCTCCTCCTCCTAGGTTTCCCCGGGACTGGCTCCCCAGCCCGAGTCAACTGTGTCGACGGTCTGGGGGGCCCGTCGAGGGCCTTGCGAGGCCGAAGGCGCCGGCGAACAAACACCTCCGTCTTGGAATTGTTATAAGACGCGATCATGCCTGGGAGAGGAGGAGGAGGAGGAGGAGGAGGAGGAGGAGGAGGAGGAGCTCTTAGGAGGAGGATCTCCGAGGAGGGGGAGAAGAAGGAGGAGGAGGAGGAGGAGGAGGAGCAGGAGGAGGAGGCGAAAAAAACCTCCGCCCGGATTTGTTACGACGCGATCATGTCTGGGAGAGCTATACCGCATCAGACGGGCCCAACGTTCGCGCCGACGCCGCTTCCGGCGACCTCCGCCCCGCCGCGACGGCGGCGGCGCCGCGGGAGGGTCCGCGGGAGGGCCGGGTGAGAAGACGGCGGCCCCCACGCCCATCCCAGATGCGCCGCGCCGCTCAGCATCGGCCCCTGGACCCCTCCCGGGGCCCATCCAGGCCCGTTTTCCCAGGCGAGTCCGGCCGCAGCGACGAGAAGCCACGAGGCGGCCCAGAAAGAACGGACCCAGGCACGCGATGTCTTGGCTCTATCGACGCGGGGGCCCCCAGAGGCCCGGACCCCAACACCGGGACCTGCTCTTCGTCCTGAGCCGCTCTTTGACAGGCCCCAGGGCCTGGCTAGGGCCCCCTGTTGAGGGCCCCAATAGCGAGGAAAAGCAGTTGCCCAAAGCGAGGACAAGCAAGGCGACGCGAGCATGCCCAGACATCCTCCAATACGATTGTCTCAAGCCGCGGCCCCAGAGCCGCCGACCCCTTCCCACCGTGGGTGGTTTCTCGCCCCGGATCCGTTTCCTGCTGCTGGCGCCCGGGGCATCAGTCGCCAGAGCTGATGTCCACCGCCTATCGAGGGACGCGACCGCCGAGAATTGCCATTAAGGGCCTCCGATCTCCCCGCCTCGCGTCCTCCTGCCTCAATCCTTCCTCCTCCTCCTCCTCCTCCTCCTGCCAACCTCACCTCCTCCTCCTCTCTCTCCTCGCTTCTCCTTCCTCCTCCCTCCTCATCCTCCGCCCGTCCTCTGCCCTCCTCCGCCCTCCTCCAGCCCTCCCCTCCCTCCTAACCCCCCCTTCTCCTCATAATCTCCTCCTGCCTCCTCCTCCTCCTCCTCCTCCTCCTCCTCCTCCTCCTCCTCCTCCATTCGCATCCTCGAAAATCTGGGTGCCTGGGGGGTCAGACCCCCGACGTTGTCCTTTTTCTTCACATCGTCGACCCCCAGAGGTCTGGACCCCTTTCCCTGAGATCGGATTTCGTCCTGCGAGTCGTTCTTGGACGGCCCCGGGGCCAAGTAAGGACCCTCCAAGGCCGAACATAACTCAATTTCTCTCACGGCTCGAGGGGGTCTGGGCAGAAGAACAAAACGAATCAAACAGCACAAAAAAACACGACGGCCAGGGCGGCGGCGACGAGCGGCGGCGCCCCCGTCGCCGCCGCCGCCACCGCCGTCGTTGTCGTGACCGCCGCCGCCGCCATCGTCGTCGTCATCGTCGTCGTCGTCGTCGCCATCGTCGTCGTCGTCGTCGCGGCCGCCGTCGTCGTTGTCGTTGTCGTCGTCGCCGCCGTCGTCGCCGTCGTCGTCGTCGTCGTCACCGCCGCCCTGGGAGCACGCCCCGGGAGGGGCCGCCGCCGTCGTCGTTGTGACCGTCGCCGCCGCCGCCGTCATCGCCGCCGCCGCCGTTGCCGTCGTCGTCGCCGCCGTCGTCGTCGTCGACGTCGTCGTCGTCGTCGCCGCCGTCGCCGTCGTCGTCGTCGTCGTCGTCGCCGCCCGGGGAGCACGCCCCGGGAGGGGCCGCCGCCGCCTCGAGCCGCGGCGCGCGCGCGCCGTCCTGCCCGCCGGCCGCGCCCCCGGCGGCCGCGGCGGGGCCGTGCCCCGCGGCGGGGCCCTCCCGGGCCGCGAGCCGCGCCTCTGACCTCGAGGGCGACGAGAATCGGCCGGGCCGCCACTCGCGCCGTCGAGGCGACGACGACAAGCCCAGACCCCTCCTCCTCCTCCTCCCCTCCTCCTCTCCTCCTCACTCCCTCCTCTCCCTCCTCCTCCTCCTCATCCCGCTCCACCTCCCCCGCCCCTCCTCCTCCTCTCCTCCTCCTCCTCCTCCTCCTCCTCGCTCCTCTTTTTCATCCTCCTCCTCACTCCTCCTCCTCCTCCTCCTCCACACTCCTCCTCGTCCTCCTCCTCCCCGCCACCCCTCCTCCCCGCTCCTCCTCCCCCTCCTCCCCGCTCTCCTCCGCCCTCCCTGGTGCCCCATGGCAGCTCCTTGGTGCCCCCCGACCTCAAGGGGCGACGATGATCAGCCAGACCCCCTCGCGTGGTGAAAAATGATCCTCGCGAAGAACCCAACCATATGCAGTTGTGAGTATCGTCGTTGCGGGTATCGCCTTTCGGGGGATCTTCTCACGAGGCCATGCAGCATGCGAAGGGTGTACCGATGTGGGGCGGGGCCGCCATGTAGGCGCTGCCGCTGGTGCTTTAGGCGGACCGCGCTACGGGGAAGCGTGGGGGCGCGCCGCAGTGGGGCGGGGCCGCCACTGGGGCCTTCGGTGGAGCTCCCTATGGGGCTACGGAACACTGTAATGGGTGGGGAAGAGCATGCGAGTACAGCCACCGAGGCCTTCGATGCAGCTCCCCATGAGGCCTCGAAGCGCTGTACTGGGTGGGGAGAACGCATGCGAACACCGCCACTGGGGCCTTCGTTGGAGCTCCTATGGGGCCACGAAACGCTGCACTGGGCGGAGGGGGCGCATGCGAGTGCATCCACTGGGGCCTCCCGTTGGGCTCCTCATGGGGCCACGGAGCGCTGTACTGGGTGGGGGTGACGCATGCGGGCGGTGCCACTGGGAGCTTCGGTGGAGGTTCCTATGGGGCCACGAGACGCAATACTGGGTGGGGGTGACGCATGCGGTTGGTGTCACTGGGGCCTCCGGTGGAGCTCCCTATGGGGCCACGAAGCGCTGCTGTACTGGGTGGGGGAACGCATGCGGGCGGTGCCACTGGGGCCTTCGGTGGAGCTCCCTATGGGGCCCCGAAACGCTGCACTGGGTGGGGGGTGGCGCATGCGGGCGGTGCCAGTGGGGCCCTCGGTTGAGTTCCCCATGGGGCCACGAAGCGCTGCACTGGGTGGGGGATGACGCACGCGGGCCGTGTCACTGGGCCCTTCGGTGAAGCCTTCTATGGGGCCACGAAGCGCTGTACTGGGTGGGTGTCACGTGCTGGGCCACTGTGGTCTTCGCCACGAGACGCTATACTGGGTGGGGGATGACGCATGCGGGCGGTGCCGCTGGGGTCTTCGGTGGAGCTCCCTATGGGGCCACGAAGCGCTGTGCGGAGAGGGGGATGACGCATGCGGGCGGTCCCACTGGGAGCTTCTGGAGCTCGCCTATGGGGCACGAAAACGTGTGAGCGGTTGTGCTGAAAATTGGTGTGAGGTGAGACTCTCGGGTCGTCCCCTGGGAGCATCGTTGGAGCTCCCTATGGGGCCACGAAGCGATGTACTGGGTGGAAGTGACGCATGCGGGCGGTGCCACTGCGGCCTTCGGTCGAGTTCCCCATGGGGCCACGAGACGCTGTACGGGGTGGGGGATGACGCATGCGGGCGGTGCCACTGCAGCCTTCGGTGGGGTTCCCTATGGGGCCACGAAGCGATGTACTGGGTGGGGGTGACGCATGCGGGCGGTGCCAGTGGGGCCTTCGGCGGAGCTCTCTATGGGGTCACAAAGCGCTGTGCTGGGTGGGGGATGACGCATGCGGGCGGTGCCGCTGGGGCCTCCGGTGGAGCTCCCAATGGGGCCACGAAACGCTGTCCTGGGTGTGGGTGACGCATGCGGGCGGTCCCACTGGGGTCTTCGGTGGAGCTCCCTATGGGGCCACGAAGCGCTGTGCGGAGAGGGGGATGACGCATGCGGGCGGTCCCACTGGGAGCTTCGGTGGAGCTCCCTATGGGGCCACGAAACGTGTGAGCGGTGTGCTGAAAATTGGTGTGGGTGACGCATGCGGTCGGTCCCCCTGGGAGCTTCGGTGGAGCTCCCTATGGGGCCACGAAGCGCTGTATTGGGTGGGGGAAACGCAGGGAGGAGGGAGGATGGGGGGGAGGAGGAGGGAGGAGGAGGAGGAGTGAGAACGCGGGGCGTTCTCTTCAAAACGAGGACCCAACACCACAGGATGGTTGGGAAAAAACACGACGGGAGGTGTTTCGCTGGCTTCGGCCTCTGGGGGCCCTTGCATGGCCTCGGGACCGTCCAAAAACGACCCAGGATGAGACGCCGGTTCCGGGGAAGGGGTCCCAGACCTCTGGGGTTCGACGCTTCTGTTCGCCGCGTTCGGCCTCTGGGGGTCCTCACTGGGCCACGATAGGCCCCGACGACGATGACGACGACGACGACGACGACGACGACGACGACGACGACGGCGGCGACGACGACGACGACGACGACGACAACGACGGCGACGATGACGACGGCGCCGCCGCCGCCGCCGCCGCTCGCCGCCGCCGTCCTGGCCGTCGTGTTTTGTGTGTTTGCTTCGTTTTGTTTGTCTGTCCAGACCCCCTCGAGTCATGAACAAAAACACGATGGGAGGTTTTTCTCTATTTTCGGCCTCTGGGGCCCCGGGACCGTCCACGAGCGACTCGGGATGAGAAGCTGGTCTCGGGGAGAGGAGTCCAGACCTCTGGGGGTCGACATTGCGAAACAATCATGGCGTCGGGGGTCTGGGTCGGGGGGGGAGGCAGGCAGAGGTGGGACACGTCGACCTGGAATCGGCGATGCGCCGCAGATAGAAGATCGGCGACGGGCCCTCGAGGGTGAAGCCGCACGCTCCTGGGCGGGCTGGGGCCATCGGGCCCCCATCGGCGATGAACGGACGACTGGGGGTAGATGCATCCCCCCTAGGCCCATCCCCCCCCCTGTTCGGGGGCGGCCAAGAGGGGGGCGTCTAAGAGGGGGGGAGCCGCAAATCATGGCCGGCGGCACGTGCGCAGCCCAGGGGGGGGGGCTGGGGACGCTTTGAACCAAGAAGAGGCGCCATGAAATCTGGGAAGATATCGTCACCCACGCCATGATATCCACCTCCCCTTAGTCATCCCCCCCTGAGCCCATCCCTCCTCCTCCTCCTCCTCCTCCTC
>CAUYUJ010007873.1:0-43831 GCA_963575745.1 Prorocentrum cordatum
TCCTCCTCCTCCTCCTCCTCCTCCTCCTCCTCCTACTCCCAGGTTTTGCTCTGCTTACGGCCTCCGGGGGCCCCCTGCCGGGCCGCAGGGGGCCATCGAGAGAACGACCCGGGACGAAGCCCCGGCCTTGGGGAAGCGGTCGGGGCTGCTGGGGACCCCCAGCCGCCTGGTGGGCCCCCTGCCCCCAGCCGCACCTCCCAGACCTCCTCGCGTCGGGAGAAAATCACGACGGGAGGTTTTTCGCTATGTTCCGCCCTCCGGGGGCCCTTCCCGGGCCTCGGGACCGTCAAAAAACGACTCAGGACGAAGAACCGGTCCCGGGGAAGGGGTCCGGACCTCTGGGGGTCGCGTCATGAAAAAATCATGACGTCGGGGGTCTGGGGCCGCACCTGGTGGGCCTCCGCCCAGAAAGCGTGCTCGGGCCTCGGGAGGCCTGGCGCTTCGGGGGTCCTGGGTCGCCCGTGGAGCTCCCCCTCCCTGCTGCCCCCCTCCCCGCTCAAGGCCCCGCAGGGCCCAGCTGCGCTCGAGGGCACAATGTCGTCCGCGCTGGGGCTACCACTGCACCCTGCCGTCGCTGCGGCAGGGCCCAACCGCCGGCCCCTCGCTCTCGGCTTTGGGGGCCGTGCCAGGGCCCCCTGAAAAAAATCATGACGGGAAGTTGTTCGCCACTTGCGGCCTCTGGGGGGCATCGCCGGGCCGCGGGGCAGTCAAACAACGACTCGGGATGCAAGGCCGGTCCCGGGGGAGGGGGTCCAGAGCTCTGGGGGGTCGACGCTGTGAACAGATCTCAACGTCGGGGGGCTGGGGACGCCGCCTGTCCGCGGAGGGAGGCGTGCCCAGAGGCCTTCTTCTCGGAGGAGGGCGAGGTGAGACACCGCGCGGCGGTTGGTCTTCGGGTGGGGGGAGCAATTCGTCGCCACGGCGGCACGCAGCTCGGAGAAACGCTTGGGTCGGCGGCGAGCGAGGGGAGGGAGGCGAGAAGGCGCAGGCTTTCCCGGAAGGCGGCGGGGCTCCTCAGAAGCCCGCACGCCTTCTGAGAAGCGTTCTCTGGGTCCTCGGGTGGAAAAGGCTTCCTATAGAACACTCCTCGGAAGGCCGGGGGGGGCTCCCGAGGCTTCTGAGGAGGCCTCCTCCTCCTCTTCGCTTCCCCCCCCGGGCTCGCCGCCGAGTGTGCCTCTGGCAGGGCCCCAGGAGCGGCCCCGGAGGCGGACCTCGAGTCGTCGGTGACTGTTCTTTGCGCTGTCCTCTGAGCGGCCGCGTCTTCCCCCCTCCTCCGCGGCCGCCTCGTCGGCCCTCTCCCCGCGCCGTGCACGCTGGCCACTTCGCTCCTCGGTGCCCCCGTTTAGCTCCAGCGCCGGGCGCAGCCCCAGACGTGCGACGTCTTGATTTTTTTTCGGGACGGCGCCCCCCGGCAGTCCCGACTCCTTCCCTGGGACCGGCGTCTCGTTCTGATCGAATCTCTGTTTGACAGCCTTCGGGCCCAGCGAGGGCCCCCGGGGGCCGAAAGTGGCGAAACCCTTGCCGTCCGTATTCTTGCTTTATACGACGCGACCGTGCCTGGGGCCAGGGTCGTCCTGGGTCGTGGGCCCGCCGAGGCGGAAGACGGCGAAAGGCCTCCGTCCTGACTTTTTCGACTGCACGTAAGAGCGACCCTTCGCCGGAGTGACCCTTGGTGCGGGCCCATTGGGGCTCCCAATCGCCGAACGCGAGGCGGCAGTGGCGTCTCGCGCGCTTGCAAGTGCCCCCCCCCCCCGCGGCCCCCAAAATGCCGCGCACCAAAGGTCGGCCTTACCCAGGGCCACTGTTACGCGCCGCCGACTTTCTGGCGACGCGACCGTGCCTGGGGCCAGCTCTGCCCCGCCGCCGGCGAGAAAAAAAGCGGCCCTGCGCCGCCGGGCCCCGCGGGGCCCGCCGCGGCGCCCCAGGGGCCGAGCGGCCCGGGGCGACGAGCGGGCCCCACTGGGTGTGGAGGGCTCCTCGCGGGGTCCGGGCTCGGTCCCGGCCCCCCGCCCTCGCCTCCTCCCCCCTCCTTCGCCCCCTGCCGCCACCTCGCCTCCTCCCCCCTCCCTCCCTCCAGCTCGTCTCCTCATCCCTCCCTCCCTTCCTCCTTCCCTCCCTGCTCCTTCTTCCTCCCTCCTCCTCCTCCTCCTCCTCCTGCTCCTCCTCCTCCTCCTCCTCCTCCTCCTCCTCCTCCTCCTCCTCCTCCTCCTCCTGCTCCTCCTCGGGGCCCGCCTGTTCCCCCAGACTTCCCCGCGCCATGGGATAAGTCGCGACGGGAGGCTTTCCTCCACTTTCGGCTCCTGGGGGCCCTTGCTGGGCCCCAGGAGCGGCCAAACATGATACTCGGGATGAAGGGCCGGTCCCTGGGAAGGGGTCCAGACCTCTGGGCGTCGACGCTGCGAAAACAAAGATCGCTACGTCGGGGGCCTGGGTCCCCAGATGTCATGGCCCCCAGAGGTCTCGACACTTTTCCCGGGTCAGTTTTGTTTAACCGATCCCCGCCATCCCACCACCCCAGTTGTAAATCTGTCGGAACCCGAAGGGAACAGCCCATATCCCCATCCAGGGGGCTAAATCGGCCAGTTGGGCCCAGGCAGCGCCAGAGGGGATAGGGATCGGTTAAACGATACTCACCAGGGATAGCTCTTCGCCCCAGGCCCGTTTTTCATGGCCCCGCGAGGCCGAATTGGAGGAGAAACAGCGGGACCGAACAATCCTCGAGATTCGTTGGCATGCCACACCCTCCCGGCCCCAGCGAGATCCCACAGCCCAGGGCCACGTTTAGTGTTTAGTATGCAGAGCCACGCCCCAGGGAATGAATGTTGCGCACCGAACCCACGACAAGGACCCTCGCCCACCGGCCAGAGCTTTTCTGGGCCCAGTGTATCAGTTTCTCGGGGGGTAAGCAACCAATCCGCGGGATGTTCGTGGCTCCGCGCCTCCTCCTCCTCCGCCTCCTCCGCCTCCTCCGCCTCCTCCTCCTCCTCCATCCCCTCCGTCCTCCTCCACCCCCTCCGTCCTCCTCCCTCTCCTCCCCCCGCCCTCCTCCTCCTCCCTATCCTCCCCGTGCCCTCCTCCTCCCTATCCATCCTCCTTCCTCCTCCTCCTCCTCCTCCTCCTCCTCCTCCTCCTCCTCCTCCTCCTCCTCCCGAGGGAGAAGATCGAGGGCGCCCAGCGCGCCGCGCGGGAGGCGGCGCTGGGGCGCGGGGGGCGCCTGCCGCTGCCGTCCGAGGTGCTCCTCCGCACCTGCGGCCTGCTGCCGGAGCGGCGCGCCGCCGCGGCGGCGCGGACCGTCTGCCTGGTCACGCAGTGCAGCGTGGACCTCGACGTCGTCGTCGTCGCCGCCGCCGCCGCCGTTGTTGTCGTCGTCGTCGTCGCCGTCGTCGTCGTCGTCGTCGTCGCCGTCGCCGTCGTTGCCGAAGCTGCCTCCCCTCCTCTTCCTCCTCCTCTCCTCCTTCCTCCTCCTCCTCCCTCCTCTCCTCCTCCTCCTCCGCCTCCTTCCGCTCCTCCCTCCCCCCTCGAAAAAGAAGAAGAACAAAAAGAAGGAACTGCCTAAGCTCAATACAGTCGAGACGCTGAAACAAGGAACGCTTTGGGTTCGGAAGGAGCTTGTTGTTCCTTAGGTCATTTATGTGGTTTCTCCTCTAGCCCTCCTTGTGCACCCAGGCGCTTTTTGATTTCAACAAGTCGCTTCGTTTCTTTTTCAGCGGTCCTCATTGCAGCAGCTTGACTGTATCGTTTAACCGATCCCTATCCCTATCCCCCATCCCGATCCCCACAATCCCAACACCCCAGTTGGGGATATGCCCCTCGGACCCCGAAGGGACCAGCCTATGTCCCAAACTCAGGGGGGAACTCGGCTAGTTGGGCCCAGGCAACGCCCGTCGGGATAGGGATCGGTTAAACGATGCGAATACGCATAGTCTTTCGGATCTCCTCGCGGATTTCTTGCATCGGCTCCGTCAGTTGCTCGGAGGGTTTCGTCGTTCCTCGGCGATTTTCCAGCCTCGGGGTGCGCTTCAGCAGCTGCGCCTCGTTGGGAGCTCCACAGAGGGTCCCAGTGGCTGTAACCACATTCGTCTAAGACACCCAGTACAGCGCCCCAGAGGGAGCTCCACCGAAAGCCCCAGTGGCTGTGACCACATGCGTCCGCGCCACCCAGTACAGCGCTTCGTGGCCCCACAGGGAGCTCCACCGAAGGCCCCAGTGGCTGTGACCACCTGCGTCCGCTGCACCTAGTACAGCGCTTCGTGGCCCCAGAGGGAGCTCCACCGAAAGCCCCAGTGGCTGTGACCACATGCGTCCGCACCATCCAGTACAGCGCGTCGCGGCCCCATAGGGAGCTCCAAGGAAGGCCCCCGTGGCTGTGACAATATGCGTCCGCGACGCCCAGTACAGCGCTTCGTGGCCCCATAGGGAGCTCTACAGAAAGTCCCCGCGGCTGTGACCACAGGCTTCCGCGCCACCCAGTACAGCGCTGCGTGGCCCCATACGGAGCTCCACCGAAGGCTTCATTGGCGAAGGCTACATTGGCTGTGATCACATGCGTCTCCCCCGACCCATCTCGGCACGCCCCTCGCGCGGTTCGCGGCCTGCCCCCCGGGAGCGACACCGAAGGCCCCTGACGGTGTCCACATGCTGCCCTCCGCTCCTGCCCGCACACCCCGCACGCGGCCCGTGGCCCTACAGGGAGTTCCCCCGCCTTCGCCCCACTTGCCCTGCGGTGCTGGCAACCCATCTGGTTGGGTCCTTCGCCAGGATGGTTCCCAACCAGCCTGTGGTGTTGGGTCCTCGTTTTGAAGAGACGGCGCCCCGCGTTCCTCCTCCTCCTCCTCCTCCTCCTCCCCCTCCTCCCCTTCGCCTTTGCTCTCCGCACGTCTCTGTTTCGGTACACCCGCCAGATGATATTTGTTGTTGAGAGGGGGGCCTGCGGCCGCTGGATTCGAGCAGCGCTCGAGCGACGGAGGGGCGCCTCCGAGGCGACTCGAGGCACCGAGTAGCCCGAAGACCATCGCGAACGGGGATGGGCGGCGCGGACCGTCTGTCTGGTCACGCAGTGCAGCGTGGACCTCGAAGAAGAAATCGTTCGCGTGCTCATGGAGGTCAGCCCTTTTCTGGGTGGGTCAGGAAAAGGTGAGCTCGATTTCGTGTTCGGGGCCGTATTTGTATCAAACAGCATGGGTCCTCGGTTTTCTTCTGGGGCAATTCCTTTGGAAGTCCTCCGCCCAGGCCAGTGTTTTACTGTACTCAGAAAATGTCATTATCTTTGTCTGCCCCTCCCTGGTCCTGACCCGCAGGAGTTTGCCCCCCATTGCAGGCGAATGAAGAAACAGCTGCGTAAGCACAAACTCCCGGAGCTCCGCGCAGAATCCGAGATCTGGGCGTCGCATGTTTTTCACACCGGGCGCTTATCGCCCAGCTTCGGGCCCCGGGGCCATCACAGATCGATCCGGCTTGAGGCACACCTTGGTGGTCTCCAAACCAGGTGGTGAGACACCCGGTGGTGACCCCGATTCCCCCAAAAAATAATTCTGGGTCACCGCCGGGTTTGGGGACACGCGGTCGCCACGAGGTTTCGCGTTTCGTGGGCCAGCCAGCGCTCGAAAACCATTACCCAAGTCGCCCAAAACTCACCACCGGGTGTTCTCACCACCACGTTTGGGGACCACCAAACACCGCAGAAAGATTGGGTCTAGGGCTCCCGGTCGCGATTTCTCGCGATGTTGCAATGTGTTCGCCACGTTGGATCTCAGGGCCAGCCGAGACAACGGCGGCCCTCCTCGGCGTGTTTCGTCTTTCCCGGGGCCTCCTAGAGGCCTCTCGTCGCCGCGGCTGGGTCCGCGTCGAGGCACGAGCCAGGATGTCTTCCTGGAGGGGTCCACGGGCCGACTATGTCAGGATTCCCCTCCTCCTCCTCCTCCTCCTCCTCCTCCTCCTCCTCCTCCTCCTCCTCCTCCTCCTCCTCCTCCTCCTCCTCCTCCTCCTCCTCCTCCTCCTCCTCCTCCTCCTCCACCTCCTCCACCTCCTCCTCCTCCTCCTGCTCCTCCTCCTGCTCCCTCCTCCTCCTCCTCCTCCTCCTCCTCCTCCTCCTCCTCCTCCTCCTCCTCCTCCTCCTCCTCCTCTCAGGTCTGACGAGTGTGGGGGTGGGGCGGACAAGGGGGGCCTACGAAATCTGCCGCATGCAGGTTTCAGAAGGTGCTGATTCGGTTCCCGAAAACACCCAACATGTCAGCAGGCCAGAGGGCGTCTGCGAAGCCCCGTCGCCGTCTGAGACGGCCTTCTCACTTCTCGCTTCCCCCCGGGGCGCGCCGCCCAAGTTTCTTCGCAGCGTCAGGTCTCAACGGTCGGCGCCGGGCCCCCGCGTCGGCGGCTCCAGGGGCGATTCGAGACACCCGCGGGGGGCTCCAGAAGTTGGCAGGCAGGACGCTGAACCGATCCCTGTCCCCATCCCTCTCCAGACCCCCGCCGTCTCAGCACCCCAGTTGGGGATATACCCCCCTCCCCCTCCCCCTCCCCCTCCCCCTCCCCTCCCCCTCCCCCCTCCCCCTCCCTCTCCCCCTCCCCCCTTCCCCTTCCCCCTCCCACTCCCTTCCCCCTTCCTCCTCCTCCTCCTCCCTCCCCCTTCCTCCTCCTCCTCCTTCTCCTCCCCCTCCTCCTCCTCCTCCTCCTCCGTAGCTCTTTTGGCTCAAGTCCGTAGCCTGGCTCAGGGGCCACCAGCGGGCTGGACTATTCTGGCGGGAGGGGCGTGCGGCCCTCACCAGCTCTTTGCTTCCTGGCGCTATGCCAGGCACACATCTACCTTCCCCTTTGCTGCCTGTTAGCAGAGAGCATCCCTCTCCGGCCACGGCAGGCTCATGGGGCCGACACTTGCCAGGCAGGGCGCGACGGCCATTCAGAGCGGACGCAAGCGTCGAAGGATCGCGTGGGTTGCCCCATGGTATGGCAAGCATTGTTGGCATCGGTCGACGCGCAAGCAGTGGTGTTATCGCGCTGACCTCGACCATTGCAGCCTGTGCCAGCAGCCGAAAGGGGACGGGCCTTTGCGGGGCAATGTCTGCTCGGAGCTGCGGGGCCATCTCAGCGCGCCCAGCTGCCTGGGGCACGTTGCGGACCCAGAAGGCAGATGCAGAGGTTCGTAGGCTACGTGCCGAGCTTGAGGCCTTCAAGAAGCAGCAGGCACAAGGCGCACCCGCCGACGCAATGGCTGTCGACGAAGGGGACATCGGAGGCGTGGACGGCGACGGCGACACCAAGAAGGAGCTCGCGGCAATCGCGGCGCATTTCACCCTTCTGGGCGGACAGCCAGCCTGTGCGGAGCTCACCGAGGCAGCGGCCAAGCTCCGCGCATGGCAGGCAGCCCTTCGGCAGAAGCTCAAGGAGGGCAAGAGCCTGGACAAACGCCTCAAGGATATCAGCTTCCAGCACGCGAAGCTGGAGAAGCGCCGCGACCACCACAAGCTGCAGTTCCAGGCCCTGCAGGCCAAGGTCGTGGAGGCCCAGGCCGCGGTCGACCAAGGACAGGCCGTGCTCGATCGCCTCGGGCAGGAGCTTCTCGATTTGGAGGCTAAGGGGAAGCAGCTCGTGGAGGCCGCCCCAGCGCCGCAGGCAGGTGCGGTGCCCAGCTCGGCGCAGGTGCTGCTTGTGGTCGGCGATGCCTTCGCGGTGGACAAGCTGGGCGTGCTGCTCGCGTCCTTCGGCGGTACGCCCGAGCTGGCGCGGCGGCTTCACGGCTGCCTCGCCGAAGTTCGCGATGCCGAGAAGGCGCATCACGAGGGGCAGCAGAGGCGGGCGGCGGCCACCGCCCAAGCCGAGGCGGCGGCCCCTGGCGGCGAGAGCGCTGGAGGCCAGGCGCAGCCATGCAGCGGCAGGCTCCGCAGGCGACTGCGCTTGGCCGCCAGCGCAGCCCGCCGCGGCCCCCGCCGAGGCCAGGGCACCAGGACGGTGGAATCCAGCCGACACCTCGCTTGAGCTGCTGCGGAGCTTCCTCGAGGCCACGGGCACGACCGTGCCCGACGATGAGCAGGAGCTGAGGGAGGCGGCGAAGCGCGTCGGGGAGGACATCATGCAGTTCGCCAAGCGGCCGAAGCTGGATGCGTCGCAGCAGGCATGAGGCGTTGGACATAGCATGCATTATCACGGTGATCCTCCTTTTGCCAATCATGACGACGATAAAGTTTACGACTATAAATCCCACGTCCTACGGGCCATTGGCGCAGTTGTTGGAAGCAGAGGACTGCATCTTCGACGACGCCCAGAACATACCTTGTTTTCAGAAGCACCACCTAGTACCAGGCAGGATCGCATCGTTTCAAACGAGGTTGCGACAAGCTGGACACGACGGGGTGCTAGGAGCAGACGGGGCTACGGACGCACCGTCAGGCCGAGGCACACCGGGAGGCGTTGGGATTATCTGCCCAGCGTCGATTCAGATCACGAAGCCCCCAGCTGCGACGGATGCTGAGTTGATGCCGTCACGAACTATCGCCGCGCATGCGCGCGCAGCATTCAAGGCAGGGGTGGTCCTCATCTCGGTGTATCTTTGGGTGGACGAAGGCTTGGGACCCAAGGGCGTGTCATTGCTTATGGCGGTCTCGCGCTACATTCAGAAGCTGCAATCACTTTGACACGACTGGGTTGTAGGTGGCGCTTTCATCATGTCACCACAATCAGTGCAAGAGCGGGCTGGTACCATAAGCGGAGTGTTGATCAGTGCGACGACGGCGACTTGCACCCAGAGTATACCTGGTTCAGTTCTGGATTTCTTTGTGGTGTCACAGAACGCCGCTATACGGTCGCAGGTACCGCGTGTATACATGACTGCGGACATATCTCCGCGTCGCCCAGTTCCCTGCAGCACAAGCGGCAAGAATGCGCAGCTGTGGGTTCGAGCGCCCCGGCAGCCGAGGGCCGTGCCTACTGTTGCCCCGCAGGGATGCGGTCGATACCCACGTGACTGGACGTCGTTTCATGAGCAACTTGCGCACGCATCATCAGGGGATGAACTTGCGATGTTTCGGGCTGCATCATTGCTGGCATTGAGGGGCAGCTCCTTGACAAGCATGACATCATCGGCGTGCAGCGCGATGAGTGCGCAGGCAGGGCTGGCAACCATGAAGTTCAATGGGCTAAGTTATAGGCGACACCTCAGATTAAGTTTCCTCGTGCTGAGCCAGAGTACGCGGCATGCTGCATGGCCGCGCGCTGGGCGAGGCAAGTCGGACGGTTTCGCGCTGCGCTGGTGGCCTACGTACCCAAGTTGGACAATGAAGACAGCCAGCAGAAGCGCCGCTTCATGAGGGTTGCCAGGGTCTTGCTAGAGGCTGACATCTCTTCGGCAACATAGCGAAGCACAGCAAGATCCTCGCCCATCTCGACGCGCTCACACGTGAATTCCTCCTCGCTGGCCCCCAAGCGTTCGCCGATCCCGGGGCCGAAGATGAGATTCAAATGGTCGTTGGGTTGGCGGAGGTGCGCCAGGGGCGCTTTTTGGCTCGCCGCGAGGCCTCTTGGCAGGCTTGGGCCGCCGAGTGTTCCAAGGGCGGGTCTAAAGGTGCCCATCGTTTTCCTAGCGCAAAAGGAGTTCAGGACGCGATTGCGTCTACCGACCGAGCCCCGCCGTTCGAGTTGGCCGACTGATTCGGATGGGGCCCAAATTTGGACCATTCATGGTTGCCGAGCGCCCGGGCTGCCGCCAGATGCGAGAGATTGGCCTTCGCTTCCGACGACCGCCGTTCCCGATATCAGGAAGGCCACAGCTGTTGGATGTTGCCGCATACACCCCCGATCATTGCAATAGTTATATGATGCCGCTCTCGCGGCCATTGCCGCCGTGTTCCTAGCGCGCGGGCGATGCCTGGCCTGGCCCTCAAGCTCGGCTCGCCAGCCGCCTCGCCAGGCTGGGGGGGCCACATAGGGGTGCACAGGCTGATCGCACTGCTGGACGCCCTGCTCAGGCCCTGGGGCAGGCTGCGTTGCCCCGAGGCCGAAGCATGGGAGCGTGAGAATAGGACGGGAGAGTTCTGGGGGGCTGGGAACGGGAGGAGCGCGAGTGATTCGGCGTTTGATTTGAATGTAGTCGCCGAGATTGCCTCGGCCAAGCAGCACCATCTCGTCTCTGTTCGATTAAACATGATCGAATGCTATGAGATGATCAAGCTTAATGCGTTTGTTCTCATATTCTTCGTGCAGCCAATTTCCCGCTGAGATTGGGCTGGGTGCTGATCCAGAGCTATACGGCGCCACGTATGATCGATGCTTACGGCTCGCTGTCAGAAGCGTACGTCAGTTTCCAAGGGATCCTTGCCGGTTGCTCTGCCGCGTCGGCCGTCATGTTAGCCATTCTCTTCCAGCCCATCAAGCGCGCGATCGGTCAGTTCCCTGACGTGCGCGCCAGAGCTTCAATGGGCGATGTCTCGCTGCAGTAGCACGGGCCCGATGTGAGAGACGCGCGCCAGGTTCTCGGGGCCACGAAGGAGTTGCATCGCCAAGTGCAGGCTATAGGAGTGCTTCTCCAGCCCAACAAGTCAGGTTTCGTTGCGTTGGCTACTGCTGCCGAAAAGAAGCTCAGCGTGACAGCGCGTCCTCTAGGTTTTGCCAGTCGCAAGCACATGCGCAAACCCGGACACGATATGACAGGCGGGTGCACCGCAAGATTGAGTCCATTAGGCGAACGGCCTTGTGGGAGAAACGGAAGCGCGCGGCCGCCTTTCGCAGAGCTGCAGGCCACCAGCAGGTGGCAGGCCTCTGGAAAACGGGATTGTTGCCTAGCGCTGGACACGGATCGGGGGTTACGGGGGTGACGGATGCTACTCTGGTTTCGTTGCGGGCGTTTGCGGCGCGCTTGCTAGGAGCCAAAGGCCGAGCGCACGTCGCTGCTTATTTGTGCACGCGCCGGGGCCCGTCGCACGACCCCGTGGTCGACGTGACAATCCCGCTCGCGCAGCGATACTGCTGCTGGGTTTGGGGACAGAGGGTCTCGGATACCAACTTACGTAAAGCCTGGGAGTCCGCTAACACAGTTTTGTCGGAGCGACCGCACTGGTCGCGAGGGCGCGGGCCCGTGGGGGCTGTTTGGCTTTCCCTTCGGCGCGCGGGTTGGGCCCTCATTGGGCCCCGCCGCGTTTTGACGGACCAAGGGGATGTTCTGTGGCTTTTTGTTTACCAAGTGTCCCAGCGATGTGCGACAGCTGCTGCACGAAGGCATCAATCGCGCGCAGTGTGTACAGTTTGTAACCAGCCTGCCCGAGGCGACGGGCTCCGATGTCACCTGGGGCCGAGCGCCGCGGGTCGGAGCGGGCAAGATTCGCGACCAAATCAGGAGAGATACGTACCGTGCGCTGTTGGGATGAGCTCTATGGCCCCCAGCTAAGAAGCACCAGCACGGCTGCGCATAATCCCCGCTTTGCGATTTTTTACAATGCAGTGCCAGGCACCTTTGGGCAACAGTTTTATGAGTGTGAGGCTCTGTGGGACGCAGATGCGAACGCAGACACCGCTCCGCCCATGCTTAACGATCGCCTGGAGCACCGAGCGTGGCTGAAAGGGATGGCCTATGGGATTTTCCCCGACTTCGATTCGGTTGAGTTGGTGCATGGCCTTCCCTTTCGGACCGTTGCAATTCCGCCCATCCCCCAGTGCGGCGAAGTTCCTGAGTGGGAGCGACGCGCAGTGAGTGGGGGTACCGTGTCTACACGGATGGCTCGGGCCTTCACAATAGCTTCCCTGAGTTGGCCAGATGCGGCTGGTCGGTGGTCGAAATTTCGCTTGGAGGGTGGCCCATCCGCGCTCGATAAGGTCCGCTGGCTGGCAGCCACCAGACCGTGCCAAGAGCGGAGAGGGAGGCCATCCTATAAGCGCTGCGAGTTGCCCCCCGGGGCCCTGTTGCAGTGTCGGATCACCTGTCCGCGGTGCGTGAAGGGAACGGGTGGGGCAAGCTTCTGTCGACAGGATCGGGCAAGCATGCCGCGACCTGGCGAGTTGTTTTTAGTTTGTACGAAGGGCGCTCGGAACGGCCCCGTTTTGTCTGGACCCCTGCCCACGGGGACCTTGATCAGGTCCTCGAAGACCAGGCGGCCCTAGGGGCTGACGGGCCCCAGCGCGCGCTGGATTTCTCGG
This sequence comes from Prorocentrum cordatum, assembly GCA_963575745.1. Taxonomy (NCBI): domain Eukaryota; class Dinophyceae; order Prorocentrales; family Prorocentraceae; genus Prorocentrum; species Prorocentrum cordatum. The sequence goes on from CAUYUJ010007873.1 coordinate 12,115, forward strand.
GAAATGCCCGGGCTGATTTTTTCTCTCGGATCGGGGCCGCATCTCGCGAGCTGTCGGAGGTGGTCTCCTCCAACGTCAGAGCGCAGGTTCAGGGCGCTCTGAAGTCAATTGACTTCGTCAGCCGAGCTGCGCAGCTGGCCGCCGCCAGTGCACCCGACATTGCCGCTCGCGCAAAGCCGCGAGAGCCGCTCCCGCCCCAGCTCAGCATGCTGGCTCACGCCCTGGAGGAGGTGGAGTCGGAGCGGGGTGGCGGGGGAGTGCGGTGCACCTGGTGCCACTGTTCTGCGCGCGCGAGGGCCAGACGAGCGAAGCTCGAGCAGCCTGGAGCGCTTTGCAGGCCTACGCCGAGTCACCTGTTCCTGGCGTCGGTGCGGGCGGCGAGGCGGGGCCGCGCGCTCCCCAGAGCGAGGTGCGAAGCCGTGAGACACGCGCTGGAGCACCCAGAGCTCGCTGGAGAGGGAGCCGACGGCTCGGCTCCGCCGGCGCCGCCGCCGACCTTTTCAGCATCTCGAGCATGTCGTGGAGGCTGCCGAGATTCACATCGCGCGTAGGAGGTGCGGTGCTCGGGCATCAATCGAAGCACCACATTTTCGTGCGCTGCTGCTGCCTTGCAAGGGCAAGGCCACGGCGGGCCAGGCCTGGTACCGTGATCATGTCCTGGTTGGGCGCGAGCCTCTCACCTAGCGAAGACTAGGCGCCCTCGTGTTTGGCGGGTGGCGTTCAGGGTCTGCTGGGAGGATGGCTCGCGCGTCCTCCGCAGGTCTCTGTGTCGCGGCTCTCCCTTCTCGGGACCCGCGGCCACTTGCCCTCCATGGTCCGTGCTCCGCCTCACGGTGTTGAGCACGCTGCGGCTATGAGCCGCCGTCGTGCGCCCGCTTTGCGCGGCGTCCATATGTGCGAGGCGGCTGCGCCTAGCTGCCAGGCCCTGCCTGGCCGACCCCACGGCCATAGTCTGTTTCACCGCGGACGATGGACCCAGCTGGTCCCTGGTCCCTCCTCCTCCTCCTTCTCTTCTCCTCCTCCTCATCATCATCATCATCATCATCCTCCTTCTCCTTTTCCTCCTCCTCCTCATGATCCTCCTCCTCCTCCCCCAGTTGGGGATCTACCCTTCGAAACCTGCAGGAAGCAGCATATATGCATATATCCGCATCTAGGGGTGGTACATCGGCCACTGGGGCCCAGGCCACGCCCATGGGGGTAGTGGTCGGTCAAAAGATGCCCAGAGACTACAGTCAACCCGCATAATAAGGATGGCAGTCTTCCCATGGGTACCCTTGCATCCTTGCCCTTTCGGCCCATCCTTGGCAACTTTCGGTGGCCGCGCCCCGCGCGAAAAGCTTCGAAATGGCCTTCCAAGGCCCTCGCATCCTTATCGTGCATCCTTATGATACGGGTTGGCTGTAAGACCGCCTTGGGCTCAGGAGGAGGAGGAGGAGGAGGAGGAGGAGGGACTCAGGAGGTGCTCAGGCTTCCTGGCCGTTCCTCAAACCTAGGTCGGGGGACTTGCTCGTGGTCGAGGCTGAACGTGACTCAGAGAACCCATTCGTTCCTGGTCTTGGCCCTCCTTGTTGTAGCACGACCTCCTCCTCCTCCTCCTCATCCTCCTCATCCCTCCTCCTCCTCCTCCACCTCCCCCTCCCCCTCCTCCTCCTCCTCCTCCTCCTCCTCCTCCTCCTCCTCCTCCTCCTCCTCCTCCTCCTCCTCCTCCATCTCCCCCTCCTCCTCCACCTCCCCCTCCTCCCCCTCCTCCCCCTCCTCCTCCTCCGCCGCGGCGGGGCCCAGACGGCGAGGTGACCGCTCCGTAGCCATTTCGGCTCAAGAAGCCCGGCGTTGCTCGCAGCCCTGCACTGCGCAAAGCAGGGGGGGGCTGCTCCCAGCGCGATGGCTGCCGCCGCGTGCGGAGCCGGCCCGGCGGCGCAGCAGGGCACCGTCACCGAGAAGGTGTCCCTGCAGGACCGGGTCGACGCCTTGTCTCTGGAGCTCGCGGAGATCCGCGCCGGCCTCGCCCTGGCGCTGCCCTCCACCGCCGCGGCGGCGCAGCGGGGCGGCCCGGAGGAGGCGCCCGCGGGTGCTCGGTCAGGGCTGCTGCAGCGGCAGGCCGAGTCCATCTTCTCGCGGCTGGAGGAGCTACGGGCGACCTCGGAGGGCCTGTCTGGGCGGGTCGAGCACCTCACCGGCATAGTGAAGGACCAGGCCAGGCGCATTGCGGACCTGGAGAGGCCCTGCCCAGCCTCCGCGGTGGACGAGGGCCCGCGGCACGCCGTCCGCCCCAGGCCGCTCCAGCCCATCTTGGCCCCGGCTGCGCCACCGGCGTCGCGGGAGGCTGTGCAGGCAGACCTGTTGGCGGGCACAGTACCACCAGCGCCACCGCCGGTGCGGGAGACGGTCCAGGCAGCGCCGCCGCCACCGCTGAAGGCGCTGAACAGACCAGGGGGCCTGGACCGCGCCACCCCGCGGGAGAGTGCGGCGGCGCCGCGCGCAGCGGGCGATGTCGATCCCATCACGTGGTCGTTCCACAGCCCGGGGCCAGGCGAGCCCGGCACGAGACCTTACGAGGTCCAGGGCCCCGGGGCGCCTGCGTTCGCCGCCGTGGACCCCGGGGACGAGATGCTCTTCGTCGGGGGCGGCGCCTACAACGGGGCGATCGCCCGGCTCCTCTCCAGAGAGTGCCAGGAGCCCCAGGACGTGGACCGCTACCTGAAGCTCCACCAGCTGCTCCTGGACCAGGCCCGCGCGGAGGCCCGCGGCACCCTCGTCAAGGCGAGCGCCAGCATGCTGTGCTCGCACGGCGCCCTCGAGTGGTCGGGCTGCCGGCTGTTCGAGGGCGCCTTCAAGAGCTTCGGCGTGGTCTTCGTCCACATCTTCAAGCCGGCGTGCCGGCCCCTGGCCCGGCACAACGTCGCGCTGGTCTACACGGTGGGCCCCATTGGCAAGAGCGGCTCTGCGCTTGCGAACACGGAGGGGATTGGCGACGTCTTCCAGGACCCGAAGAAGTTCGGCGATTTCTTGCAGGCCACCGCCGAGAGCGTCATCGCCTCGGTCTGCGAGTACAACGCGAAGGTGGCGGAGCAGCACTCCCTCCCCCAGATCCGCGTCCTGCGGCTGCCGCTGGTCTCGGGGCACACCTTCCGCCACCCGTCCCTCTCGCAGGTCGACTGCGCCCGAAGCATGATGCGGGGCGTCCGCGACGCCGCCGCCGGCCTCCCGCCGGGCACCGCGCACCTGGAGGTGAACTTCGCGTACGACGGGGGCTGCTTCCTGCAGGCGGACGCCCAGCTCCGGCGCCTCGGGCCTCCGAGCGCGTAGGGCGCCGGGCTCTGCACGGGAGCAGACCGCAATTGATATACGAGTCTGGAGGGGAAAAAACACACAGACACAGTTCATCGTCGATCCCCCGGAGAGTATGGGAAAATATGGAAAGTGGGGGGGGGAAGACCCAAACCCAGAAAATATGGGAAAATATTGTTTTTGTGTTTTATTCGTGTGTATCTATTTGTGTGTCCTTGGGCCCCTTGAGTGAGGCGTTCCCCCCCCAAAAAAGGCTTTGCCTTCGCGGGTGGGAGGAGCGGTCCTCTCCGCGGCGGAAGGGCAGCGGAGGGTCGGCGGAAGGAAGACGGGGCCGCCTCCGCCGGCGGGAGGGCGGCGGGAGGGCGGCGGAGGTGTGAAAGAGGCGCCACCAAGGCATGACAGCGCTCTGGGGGTCAGGGTTGCCGAAATGCGATACGTCAACGAGTTGGTGATGATTCCCTGGCGCGCTGTGATCTGAGAGGTATGGTCGACGAGGCCCCTCCGACACCCTCGCGTCTTCGAGCAGAGCCGAAGTATACTAGCTGCGGCGAGGGGGCGCGCGCAAGAGCGTAGGAGAGCACATTGCATTCGACACTTGAGAAAGCACGACATACTAAAACATACGACGGCACAGCACAACATAAGCAGCACAACAACAACACCAACAACACCAACAAACACCAACAATCAACCATACTAACAACAACAACAACAACAACAACAACAACAGCAACAACAACAACAACCATAACAACAACAACAACAACAACAACAACAACAACAATAACAACAATAACATCAACCAACAACAACAACAACAACCACCACCAACAACACCAACAACAACAACAACCAACAACAACAACAACAACAACAACAACAACCACACCAGCAAACAAACAACAAACAAACAACAAACAAGAACAACCAACCAACAACAAACAACACACAACAAACAACACACAACAACAGTAACAACAACAACAACCACAACCAACAGCAACACCAGCAACAACAACGACAAGAGTTACAACACCAGCAGCAACAACAAAAAACAACAACAAAGCAACAAACAACGGTGAGGTGACCACACCGCGTGGTGCAGCCCGGGCGCCGGCGGTCCCCCGGGGCCCCCCAAACAAGGTCTGTGGTGGCCACGCCGCGCGGGCGCGGTGAGGATTCCTCGGGGATTCTCGGGGGCTCGGGGCGTGGGGCGGAGAGGCTTCGAGAGGCTGCGAGCCTCTGGGTGGCTTCCAGCAGTGGCGCCTCGCCAAGGGCGCTCCTCGGGGATTCTCGGGTTCTGGCTGGAGGGCCCCCGCGTCCGTCCTGATGGGCCATCCTTCCTCCCCGCCCCTCGCCCCCGGGAGGGAGCAGGGGGAGAGGAGGGCGAGGGTGGAGCGAGGCCAGGATGGGGAGGCGAACAAGAGAGCAGGATGCGAGGGCAATGGTGGCACCAAGAACTGGGAGGGGGCGTCGGGAAGGAGAGGTCGTGGGGGCCCGGGGCGTGCTCGTCCTGCTCGCGTGGGGCGGAGAGGCTTCGAGAGCCTGCGAGGCCCCTGGGTGGTCTCCAGCCGTGGCGCCTCGCCGAGGGCCCCCCGCGTGCAAACGCTCGGAGGAGGGCCGGCGCGGTGCTCCAATGTTAAGTCGGGCTCGTCCCTCTACAGGGGGGATCTTCAAAAATGGTCAACACATAGTGTGTGGACGATTTTTTATTTACTATGTTTGCGCATTTTGGGGGGTATCTTTGAGCATTCTTTACAGTAGTAAGGACGCGCGGCTTTGCTGAGGGTACCCTTGCGTCCTTGCTCTTCCTTGCTCTTGCGTCCTGGGGGTTCTCGTCGTCCGCCGCCCCAGAAATCCCAACTCCGGCTTCCGAGGGTCTTGCGTCCTTACCGCGCGTCCTTATTAGGGTTTTTGATTTGTATGTTTCGCCCAAGATCCCCCTGCGGGGGGACACGCCCGACTTAAGCCACTGCGGCTGCGGGGCCACCGCACGGATCTGGGCCTCGGGTCGTTCCCCGGGGGCGCCTCGGGCGACATGGGGCGCATTTTGGGGGGCATGTTCTGAGTCTTCTTTACTCTTTGCCCAACATCCCCCTGTGTGGGGGGACACGCCCGACTGAAAGCCACTGCGGCTGCGGGGCCACCGCACGGCTTTGGGACTCGGGTCGTTGACTGCATTTTTCGCCCAAGATCCCCCTGTGTAGGGGGACACGCCGCGGTCACCACGCGGTCCGACGATTTGTTGTACTATGCTTGCGAAGGTTGGGGGGGTATTCTTTTGGAGTATTTTTTAATGTGTCGCCCAAAACCCCCCCTGCATTGGGGGGGACGCGCCCGACTCAAAGCCCCTGCGGAGCTGCGGGGCCACGGCACGGCTCTCTGGGCCTCGGGCCGTGCTCCGCGGGCGCCTCTCGGGCGACGACCGGGGGCCTCCCCCCGGCCGTGCGGCGACGGGCCCCGCGCGGCGACGGGCCGCGGGGGGGGTGTCCGGGGTCACCACGCGGTCACCACGCGGTGCGACGATTTCTTTTATGATGCTTGCGAAAGTTGGGGGGCATTTTCGGAGTATTTTTTTAAATTTTCGCCCAAAATCCCCCTGTGGGGGGGAACGCCCGACCCTCGGGTCGGGCGAAAGGGGGGGATTGGGAAAGGGGGGGTTACGAAATTTGCTGCATGCAGCTGGTTTCGGCCTCGCCGAGGGGCCCATTCCTCGATACATAGCCGCCTCCGGCGCCGGGAGGCGCCGGGAAAATCAGCTACGTGAGCTGATTCTCAAACCCCCCCTTTGCTATCCCCCCCTTTCGCCCGACCCGAGACTCAGATCCAATGCGAAACGCGGGGCCACCGCACGGCTCTCTGGGCCTCGGGCCGTGCCCCGAGGGCGCCTCGGGCGACCCCGGGCCTCCCCCCGACCGTGCGGCGGCGCGCGCGGCGACGGGCCGCGGGGGGGGGATCCCACAGGGGGATCTTCGACGAAGGTCAAAAAATATATATCAAAAGAATGGTCCCCAGACTATTTCTGGACTATTTTTGGATTATTTTTGGGGTATGTTTTATTTTTCGGCGAAAATCCCCCTGTAGGGGGACAGGCCCGACTTCACATCACACGGTTCCGAACCCCCAGAAGTCTGGGCCCCTTCCCGGTGGCCGCGTTTCATCCCGAGTCGCTTTTTCCCTGACAGCGTTTCGCCAGAGGGTTCTGCAAAAGGTCGAAAGTTCCCCTCGCCGGACTCTCCACAGAGGGAGCCGGTGGGAGGCGTCCCACGCTGCCAGGGGCGCTCCCGGGGATGAGGCTCACTGTGGTGTCCTGGCTCGGATTCGGCCCTCGCAGGTCCAGAAGTGAGACTCCCTCTGGTGTTCTGGCTCGATGAGGTCCAGGGATGAAGCTCACTATGGCGTTCTCGCTCGGCTTCCGCGTTCCCAGATCCAGAAGTGAGGCGCACGATGGTGTTCTGGAGGTGTGGCAGGGGCATCGGATTCTCACCATCCAGCTGTCCTGTCTGTCCTGGCTCCATCTCAGTCTTCGCAGATCCAGGCACGAGACTCACTATCATGTTCTGGCTCGGTGTCAGCCGTCGCAGGTCCAACGAGTGTTGCAGGGGCACGGGGTTCCCACCATTCCAGGTGTCCTACGTCCAGAAGGTGTGGCACGGCCATCGGCTTCTCACCATTCCAGCTGCCATATGTGTAGAAAGCGCTGCATGGGGCGAAAGATTATCATCGTTCCAGTTGTCGTAGGTCCAGAAAGTGTGGCAGCGGCATCGGCTTCTCACCACTCCAGCGACCTCGGTCCAGAAGGTGTGGCAGGGGCATAGGGTTCTCACCGTTTCATTTGTCCTGGGTCCAGAAAGGACGGCAGGGGCATAGGATTATTATCTGGCCAATTATCCTAGGTCCAGAAAGTGTGGCAGGACCTTGGGATTTTTGCGAATCCAGCTTTTCTCCTTCCAGAGAGTGTGGTAGGAGCATCGGACTCTCACCACTATATCCTTCCTAGGTCCATCACGCGATCCGTCCCAAGATCGATATCATGGCAGGACGGCGCCGGGGAGGGGGATGAGGAGGCGAGGAGGAGGGGGAGGAGGCGGAGAAGGAGGACGAGGAGGAGGAGAAGAAAAAGGAGAAGACGAAGGAAGAAGATTACGAGGGGGAAGGGGGTCTGGGGGGAGGAGAGAGAGGAGGAGGGCAAGGGGAGGAAAGGGAGGAGGACGGGGTGGGGAGGAGGAGGAGGAGAAGGAGGAGGAGGAGGAGGAGGACGACGACGGACGACGAGGAGGCGGAAAACTAGGAGGAGAAGGAGGAGGATGAGGATGAGGACCAGCAGGAGCAGGAACAGGAGCAAGAGCAGGAGCAGGATCAGGAGCAGGAAGAGCAGGAGGAACAGGAGGAGCAGGAGGAGCAGGAAGCAGCGGGAGTAGGAACAGGAGGAGCGCTCTGTCCCTAATGTTGTTCCACAGGCGTTCATGTCACCATGTCGACATCACGACCGTCACCCTCAAGGAGGCCAGAGGAGGAAGGAGGAGCAGGCAATGCTCCAATCAAATGAGAACCAAACACAGGAGTGTTGGGGAAATACTCGCGATCCACGGGAAGTGGCGGAAGGTTGGCAGAGCGGCATGGAAACGACCCATACTCCGGTCACCCAAGAGAGGCTGGCGAATTCGGGACCGCCTTGTCGAGCGCATGTCTGCGTTTAGGGCGCCCCCTTTCTTCCCGCGGTAAGAGGCTCGACGGCTGTCGACCCAGATTCGCTCGGACATTGATGCGCGCGTTACCCAGGTCGGCAAACATTCAGAGACGCCCAAGCATGCAGCCACTCTCGCACATGCCAAATGCGACCGGCACTAGTGCGCCTGTCAGCCTGGTGTTTGTCAGGCCCTGGTGGTCGACGATTTGATGTTCAGAATCCGCGGGATTGGGCGGGCGCCTCACATGTCCGGGGCCATGGAAAGGACCAGGCTGGTTGGGGCTCGCGCTGCCCCGTTTTCTGCAGTTCTATCGAGAACCGGGCGACCTGCAGCAGGCGCGCGAGGGCGAAGCTGCTGCTCTCGGCCTCTCGTCCGGGGTCGTCGCAGTCGCAGGGCCCGGACGGATTCCTCACGCAGGAGCCCCGCGCATTAGGTTAAGTCGGGCCTGTCCCCCTACAGGGGGATTTTCGACGAAAAATGAAAAATAGTCTGGGGACTATCTTTGGAGTATTTTTTTAGCCTTTTGGTGTATTTGGGGGGGTATTTTTAATTTTTCGTCGAAAATCCCCCTGTATGGGGGGACACGCCCGATATAAGTATCGGGGCGGAAGCCCCGAGAGGTCGGAGGAGACGCGCCAGACAGAGTGAAGCAGCGCCGCTGGGCTCAAAACGGGTGGAGGGCGCCCCAAAAAAGGCTGGCCGTCGGCAGCAGGAGCCCCAGGACGAAAGAGGTGCCCTCGACAAGGCGCATAACGGCATGCAGAAGCATGTCGGAGAGTCGCTCCGCGCCGATGGCAGCTGCGACACCGTGGTCCCATTCATCCTTGAAGTTCGGTCACACAAGGATGGACCTCGTGCAGCGATGCGAAGGTGCGCGGGCGCAGGGCGTCGCGCTCTCCGCCCGGGTGGAACAGAGCATGGCGGCATTTCGGGCTCGGCGCCAAGAGAACACCGAGGCCAGTTATCTCTACGGGATGCGGGAGCGCCGACTGCCTCGCGGACACGGAGCCAGATGAGCTGCGGCCTCAAAGCGTAGACGCTGCGCTGGCGCCCGGGAGCCTTCTCGCGCATGCTCTCCTCAGCGCCGCAGGATCCGTGCACTTCCAGAGAGTTCCTCCGCGCGCGGCGCTGCACGGCGACGCTGCTCCGCCTGCTGCCCCCCGGCTCTCCCGACCGCAGTGCTGCCGAAAGCCTGCGCCGCGTGCCCTGCCTCGCCGCCTCCCTCGCGGGCCTGTCGCCGCTTCGCCTGGAGATTTGTCCCTCGGCCACCATCGTGGCGCTCTCCGCAGCCTGCCACCGTCGCAGTGCCCTGCAGCCTGCGACCCCAGCTCTCGAACCACAGTGGACGACGGTGTTGCCCAGCCCGCGGCGAGCGTCCCTTTTCCACAAACTGCACCGCGCTGGAGAGCCACAGCGCATGCAAATCCCACCAGCCCTTTAGGGCGTAGGTGGTCTAGGGAGTTTCCTCTGCCAACCCCCTTCTTCCCCTTCGGGGAGGGGTTTACCCCTCCCCTTACCCCTCCCCACTGACCTGGACGGGGCCGGTCGCGAGGTGTCAGAGCGTCCAAGATGGCCCAAGACAGCTCCAAGAGCGAACAGGCGAGAAAACACAAAACATTGATTTTACCTAGGTTTTGGAAGGATTTTGGCATCTTGGGGGGGCCCAAGAGGCGACTCGAGGCACTCTGGAGGGGCGGGGCTAATAAGCAACCCCCCCTTCTTTGATAGATCTCCTCCAAGATGGCCCAAAGAGCGCCCCGAAGGCTCCCAAGAGCGCCCCAAGAGCGCCTCAAGAGGGCCCCAAGAGACCCCAAGAGGCCCCCAAGAAGCCTCCAAGACGTTGCCAAGAGACCCCCAAGAGGCCCCAAGAGAGTCCAAGATGGCCCAAGACGGCTCCAAGAGCGAAAAGGCGAGAAAACAAAAAACATTGATTTTATCTAGGTTTTGGAAGGATTTGGGCCTCTTGGGGGGCCCAAGAGGCGACTCGAGGCACTCTAGAGGGGCAACGCTAATTGGCGACCCCCTCTTCTCTGATCGATCTCCTGCAAGATGGCCCCAAGAGCGCCCCGAAGGCTCCCAAGAGCGCCCCAAGAGCGCCCCGAGAGCGCCCCAAGAGGCCCCAAGAGGCGCCCAAGAGGCCTCCAAAAGGCTCCCAAGAGACCCCCAAGAGGCCCAAGAGGCTCCCAAGACGGGTCCAAGAGCGAAAAGGCGAGAAAACAAAAAACATTGATTTTACCTAGGTTTTGGAAGGATTTTGGCCTCTTGGGGGGGCCCAAGAGGCGACTCGAGGCACTCTAGAGGGGCAGCGCTAATTGGGGACCCCCCCTTCTTTGATAGATCTCCTCCAAGATGGCCCCAAGAGCGCCTCGAAGGCTCCCAAGAGCGCCCCAAGAGCGCCCCAAGAGGGCCCCAAGAGGCCCCAAGAGGCCCCCAAGAGGCCTCCAAGAGGCCCCCAAGAGACCCCCAAGAGGCCACAAGAGGCTCCCCGAGATACGCAAGAGGCCCCCGGGACCGCCAAGAGGCCCCAAGGACGGCCCAAGAGGCCCCCAAGCTCGCAATTGTCCTCCTCCTCCTCCTCCTCCTCCTCTTTTTCTTCCTCCTCCCTCCTCCCCCTCCCCCTCCTCCTCCTCCTCCTCCTCCTTCTCCTTTTCCTCCTTCTCGTCCTCCTCGTCCTCGCAGTCCTCCATCTCCTCCTCCTTCTATTCCTCCTCCTCCTCCTCCTGCTCCTCCTCCTGCTCCTCCTCTTCCTCCTCCTACTCCGACGACGACGGCTCCTCCTACATCCTCCCCCTCTTGGGGTATATGGCGGCTCACCCCGCCCTTTGTTCTTCTGCATGCTCCCCCGCTTCCCTCATAACCTCCACTCCCCTGGGACTCATTTCTGGACGGGCTGGTGGGGATACGCGAAGCGTCTAGAATTCTCGTTGACAAAACCCCGCGCCAGAGACAGCATGCTCCGCGAATGCTGAGCCTCGAAGAAAGGTCAGCGTCATCATCTTCATCCACCATCTTCGTCGTCATCGTCATCCTGCTTAGAGTGGCGTCGGTCGCTCCCTGGTGCCGTCATCACCATCCTCATCCTCATCATCATCAGCATCATCATCATCATTATCATCATCATTATCATCATCATCATCGTCATCAGCATCGTCAGCATCATCATCAGCATCATCAGCATCAGCATCAGCATCAGCATCATCATCATCATCATCATCATCGTCATCATCATCATCATCATCATCATCATCAGCATCATCATCATCATCGTCGTTATAACAGTCATCTTTATCATCGCCATCATCCGCAGCAGCATCGTCATCGTCATCATCATCAACAACAGCAGCATCAACATCATCATCATTGTCGTCATCATCATCATCATCATCATCATCATCATCATCATCATCATCATCATCAACATCAACATCTGCAGCTTAGCCGGCATTTTTGCGGGGACCGAGCGACTCCACGGTGTCTGTTTCCGGTCTGTCTCCAGGAGTCGGTCGGTCCCCAGTTTTGTTCCAATCGCGTTCTCCTCCTCCTTTTCCTCCTCCTCCTCCTCCTTTTCCTCCTCTTCCACCACCCCTCCTTCCCTTTTTCCCCTCCTCCTCTTCGACGTCCTCGCTACTGCATGTCTGGTGCATTCCCAGCAGACATGCTTCTCGCTATGGCCCTGCTGGCACATTCTCATCGTGAGCGCCCACCACTATGGCACTTCCCATGGCGCACCATAGCATGGAATAGCGCAGCATAGCCTGACATCCTGCTAGCATGCCATTCGGGTGCTTTGCTGGGGTAACTTCAAGGTCCCGCGGCCCGACGACGAGCCGTGGATCCCCAGGGCCCGAAAGTTGAGAAGGACCCCCCCGCCGCGATTTCTTCACGCTTTGGTGCTGGGGCCCCGAAGCCAAGCAGGGGGGCCCAGCGCCGATCCAAGAGATCCGCGCGGAGCCCGGAGCGTTTCTGCTCCAAGACACGCGACGTCCTGATGTTTCCGTATATCCCCGGAAGCCCCGACCCTTTCTCCGGGACCCGTTTCTCGTCCCGAGTCGTTTTTTCGCAGCCCCGGGGCCCGGCGAGGGCCCCCAGGGGCCGAAAATAGCGATAAATCTGCCGTCCTGATCTTTCTACGACGCGATCGTGTCTGGGTTTGCGCCGCGTCCGGCCCCTTCCAGGACCGGCTCCCGCGGCTGCAGGCGCAGCTCGAGTCCTGGGACGGCGAGGTGTCCGTCGCGGTCTTCGTGGACGCCCCGCGGGCCAGCCTGGAGGCCTCCGAGGCGGGGCGGCTCGCGGAGGAGGAGGAGGAGGAGGAGGAGGAGGAGGAGGAGGAGGAGGAGGAGGAGGACGAGGAGGAGGAGGAGGAGGAGGAGGGAGGAGGAGGGGGAGGAGGAAGAGGAGGAGGAGGAGGAGGAGGCGAGGAGGAGGCGAGGAGGAGGAGGAGCAGCCCGTTGCTTCTCCAAGAAGAGCCGAGGCTCGACTGGGAGGTCCAGTTCATCAGAGGACAGCCGCAGCACTAGAGAGCACAGCTGTGAAAGAAGAAGGTCCCTGCCTCCGCGTCGCCGCGCCGCGGCGCCTTGTCCCCGCACTCCGAGCCGACACCGACGTAGTAGACGTATGCGGCGGGGGGGGGAGGGCGACGGGCGACGACGACAACAGAAGGCAGGGCCAGAAAACAAGCTCACCCCTGGGGCCCGCGGGCGCGACGATCTTGGCTCCCGGCAGCACCAGGAACCTCCGCGCCCGCGCCAGAGCCCGAGGGCGTCGAGGCGCAGAGATCTCGGCGCCCCTCGCCGCAAAAGAGTAGATCCTGCCCCGTCTTAGGGGTGCAGGCCTCGTTCGGCGAGCGTGGCAGCCACGCTGCTGGGCCCCCGTACAGGCCAAGGACAACTTGCGGAGCGAGCCTGATGTGCCGCACGCGCTGCGCCTTCTGCGCACGAGCATAGGGCCAACTAAGAAAGGGTCGGGGTCGTGGCCGAGGTCCTTGAAGGGAGCGAGAGGGTCAGAGGCACAAGGGTCGGAGGGGGGGACCAAGGGGGGAAGGCCTCCTGGTGACCACATCTTCCTGGGCCAGGACCTCGGCCAGCCCTACTGCAACAGTCACCGCTTCATTTCGCACCACTGTGAAGGATTGTCCATGCAATCTAAACCATTCCGCCGTGGCTGCTGCTTGGACAGGGGTGGGTCCGCACTCCCGCGTAGCACGATTGGTGAGCATGGCCTTGAGGGAAGCTTCGTTGCCGGTGACGCGGCCGCACAGCTTACACCTCCTGTCGCCTTTGTTCTCACTCCTACACACAATGTGACTGGTGATCTGGACCTTGGGAACGGCAACGTGGCTCGGGGCCAAAACAGGTTTCGCGGGCAGATCACCAGTCCATTTACCATTCTGAGCCACCATATGTGCGGCCCAGGCGATTAATCTAATCGTAGATTTATGTTATGGTATTTGAAGTCTCCTGCCAAGGTCTTAGCGAACCCTTCAGAAAAAGCGTGGGATGCCAAACCGATTTTAGCGAAAAAGTCCGCCCAGGTATTCCCAGCCCACAGGTACACACGAAGCCCTTTTTTCAATCACGTCTTCGAGCGAAAGGTGAGCAGACTGCCAGAAAAAAATGTGGGGCATTCTCTCGAATCCTGAACAGACCAGCCCATATAGCAGCATGGTTGGCAGCGCCACTTGCAGAGTCCTTGCTCCACTGGTTACCTTCTCGCACTGTGGCTTGGAGGTCGGACACAATACGCGACAGCGTAGGATGGACAAACACAGCCTGCCCGACGGCCAACCTCTCGGCTCGCCCTATCGTCTGAAACTGTCCTGGAAGAGCACGGTACACGGCACGGCACGGCAGGAGCGAAGGCAGGATGTGGATGGCGGACCATCCTGCCCGCGAAACTTCAGGCATATTGGACTGCAGGCAACTAGCATATGCTGCGCAGCCCGTTCCTGAGCGCGCGGTGCCAGATGACCTCGCTGCCGTCGGGCGTGGGCATGCGTCGCAGCAGCCTGCCGTGCTGCCACCGCTCGATGCCTCTGATGAGGTGGAGCTTGACGTCGTTCGGGCACCACTGGAGCAGGCTGATGCGGGTGCCCTCGTCGGCCACACAGGTGCTCGCGTTGCCGTGGCCCAGCCAATGCGCATGGGCGACAGCCAGGTACAGGACATAGGGCCTCTTGCACTCTGCCATGTCGGGTTGGACTGCACGGCATGCGCGAGCTGTGTCCAAGCGCGCTGCAGCTTACCAACCGAACAACTCGAACCCCAGACCCAGATGGCGTACCTGACTGAGATGCCGAGCGTACAGTCGAATATGGGGTCGTAGCGCGCGTCTGGGCGGGCGATGAGGTAGGCGGTGGCTCCGCCGCGCGGTTTGCTTCCAGCAAGAACTGAGGCAACATTGCGGAAGTACCTAAGGGCCGTATCTGGCACGCCTGCCACGCCAGCTCCCTGGCCAGCCGCGGGTAGGGCCCCTGTCCTCCACAGCTTGGAGGTGCGACGGCCTATGGCGCTCTTGAGGGCAAGGTGCCTCCTCTTGCGCTGCTGGGGGGCTTTGACTCCGGCCTTCTGGCGGCAGCGCCTGACTTTCGTAGCGCGCAGCTCGTGGCCCAAATTCCACGTCCAAGGTCTGAACTGCAAGGTCTGAACTGCAAGGCCAGTCGCTTAGCATTCTTTGCCAAAACATGCTTCTAGAGCGCGCAGTGCCCGTGGAAATGCCAGACTTCTCGGGATGGGTGCGAAGCCCCCGAACATCTTGGCATCGTGGGTGAAAATGCGCACTGCCTTCTCCGACATAATTAAGTCCGCCTTGTCATCAGTAGCGAGTTGGATAGAGATGTCGTCTGCGAGAGCCCCTGGCGTGATACATGGGGCGACGACGCTGGATCTCTTGACAGCTCTCAGCGCGAGGAGGTGCAGGGCCCCCGCGGCTAGGATGCCTTGAAACGCCTGCGCCTCCAGAGACACACGCACAAATTCTTTCAGCCCCCTGGGCTGTCGGTGAAGGTCGATGAGCACCCGGGCCAATCTGGCGGGAAACTACAGCTCCATCGCCGCCCGAAGCATGTGCGAGGGCATGATCATCTCGAAACACTTGATCATATGGAGCAGCACTGCGATTGTAATCTCGCCCAGCAAGGCCGACACCTCGGCGCTTAAACTATGAGGGGAAGCGTTGTCCGTCGAGGAGCGGCCTGTCTGGGTCCCCGAGAGCTCGCAGGAACAGTTTTCCTTTTGCCAGGCTGCAGTGAGGGGCTGGCGGATCTTGCCCCAGAGCCTGCGCAAGGTGTGAATCAGAGCAATGAGTCGTGCACCGCCGTCTGGCTCGGCCAGTCCGACAAGCTCTGCAACGACGCGACCACTTGGCCAAACCAGCAGGTGTTCGCATTTATTCAACCAGCAGGCTATACTAGCGCGTGCCTGACTCGAGGGGTGCCGGAGCGCTCTTGGGGCTACGTTCGAGGGCCAGTAGCAGTCCGAGTGCTCAATTCGAGAATCGCCTCCTCAACGCGATGAGGTTCAATGCAAGGCAGGGCAGGCCAGCACTGGGCGCCATCGGGGAGCGCCAGCGGGGAATAATCGTGCGTCAACCAAGGCTTTGCCCACGGCTCAGGTTCCTGTTGCACTAGGTCAGCGGGATGCGCAGCTGCGCCATCTCTTATAATCTCCTGCGCGGCACGCATTTTAGTGAAACGGTGGGCTTGGGAGGACTTCTGGAGAAAATTCTGCTTGGCCCAATCAAGCCAGGCGCGGTTCGCATCGGTCTCGGCCCCCTGGATTCTGGCCTGGGCGGAGGTAACTGTACGTCAGCACTTCAGATACGTCTTACCGACTGAGCGCTGCAATTCCAGCACTGAGAAATTCCGCAACACGAGTCTCCAATCGAACGAGCACTGTTTCGCTTTTCGCGACCTAGCGCATGACATTGCTAAACTCGCAGAAGGCTTGCAGCAGCTTGCCGCGTTGTTGGGGAGCAGGTCGCACATGGCAGCACTAGCTTGTAGCTGATCTCTCTGCTCAAAAACCTGCAATGTGCTTGGCCCGGCGCAGGGCTGCGGCCCACGCTTTGGCGGCGCCGCCGCTATAGGATCTACGTTTGTTTGGGCGTGGCCCAAGCGAGTTTCTGCCGCTTGGCCCGATGGGCCCCAGAGGTGCCACCATGGGCCTCGGAAGAGGGGCCAACTTTGTCACATCGGTGGGGCTGCTCAAATTCCCCGGGAGATCAGGTCCCAAGGATCCATTAAACCGGGCTGACTAGTCACCTTGGGGCCAGCAGCCTCCAGCACGGCCTTTCCAATGATACGCGGCTGGCCTGGCGCGACCAACGGGCGGGGCCGCGGGGAAGGGCCCCCTCTCGCACGGAATTCTCGCCCATATCTCCACTGGTCGCATTCCGAACGGAATGGGGACGGGGAGGTGAGGGAAAGCGGTGGCAGAGTCATCCACCTGCGCGCGCCTGCCCAGTTTGGGAGCTAGGGACATGCTGGCCACAAAGAAAACAATGAAGCCTGGCTGGGTCCGCCTACAGGTGGGGACGTCGGCGGTGCACGCGATGCCATTCGCAGGCGTCATCCAATCGGGCTGCTGCAGCGTCTCCACGTCCATGTCCCAGCCGGCACCTATGATCCACGGCAACTGCTTGGCGCTCAGCACGCAAAGGAACTGGATGACGGTCCAGAAGGCCTGCGAGTTGTAGGCGCCTAAACCCTCTCCATCATTCAGATAGAGTGAAATGACGATGAGCCCTCCTGGTATACCACATTCCACGCGCGCAGCAACTGCTCGCCCAGGGATGAGGACATGCGACTCGCAAGGAGGTGCGTGAAACTGATATGACTGGGCACCAGCACGGCAACACCACCCGCGGTGCCCGTGCCACCAGCTTCATTCGGTATGGCAGGCGCCCACAACCCTTTGTACCCTGCGTCGAGGACTGCATGCCGTTTGTCGGCCAAGCGTACATCGTCGACATGGTGCTCTTGAATCATGATGATCCACTGGGTGGCGCCTGCCAGAAAATCGACCATTGGTCCATGCGAACTGGTTGTGATCGGTATTATTGAAACCTGCTTGGCCAGCT
This sequence comes from Prorocentrum cordatum, assembly GCA_963575745.1. NCBI lineage: Eukaryota > Dinophyceae > Prorocentrales > Prorocentraceae > Prorocentrum > Prorocentrum cordatum. Next base: position 29,172 of record CAUYUJ010007873.1, read on the forward strand.
GCTTGGGCTCAGCCGGCGGCATCTTTCTCACATGGTGGCCTCCTCCCGCTGGCGAACAAAGTCTCTGGGATTTGGTGCATGGAGTGGTAGTGGCGCCTCTGGCTGGCCACGCAGCTGGATTGCGTCGATGTCTCCGAAAGAGTTATGTCCAGGATCGTTTAAACGGCTCGCGTATCTCTTGCGAGCCGCGTTGGAAGCACGGCGCTGCTGAGAGGAACGCGGGGCAGCAGCAGGCCCCGCCTCTGCGACCGAGGGAGAGCCGAACGCAGCTGGTACATGCGAACGATGCGGGACAGCAGCAGTGCCCGCCACTGCCCGCCCCTGCACAACTTGGAATGTACAGCATCATGGCGAAAAGTACGGTAGTGGGCCGATGTGGTATGATGTGTTTTGGTCGCCCTTCTCGCTCGAGCTGGCTGCTGCTGACTGGGCAGCGGCGGCTCTTTCGGCAGGCTTGGGCCCCTTGTAGGCACGAAGCTTCTTGGCCACGTCGTGGACTGAGGAGTGCTGGCGCTTGAGCTGGTCACGCAGCACGTGGGCATCAGCTTCCCCCGCTGGGACGTTGGCCCCGCAGCTGGCTAAGTGGGCCTTGCAGGTCTCGGCGTCAAGGCTGTCCGCGCGGGCTTGGGCCTGGGCCGCCTCGCCCACCTCCATGCTGGGATGCTGCGCTGACGCAGGCGTAGGAGGCGCCGGCTGCCCCTCGGGGTCGGAGGGGGGCTCAGGTGGCCCAGGCGGCACCGCCGCTTAGAGCTTCTCGGCAGCCGCCGCCATTGCTGCCAGCTCAGAAGCAAAACCAGCGGAGGCCCCCAAAGACAGCACCACGGACTCAAACTGTGCCACGGTGGACTCGAGGGCTGGGATGGAAGCGTCGAAAGGGGGGGGGTGGGCGCCTGGCTCTGATCCGGCAAATGCTGAGCAATGGCGGCACGCATCTCCTCCTCGATCTCAATGTTGTGTTTAGCGGCGTCTAATCTCATCCTGGACAGCCTTCGCGAGGTTGGCCTTCGCCAGCTCTAAGGCCTTCTCAGCGGCCTTTCTGCGGGCTTTGCAAGCGGACAGCTTTTGCCTGGCCTGCTTGAGCTGGTTAGTGACAACCGACACGTTGGTTTCGATGGGCTTGTCAGCTTGAAGTTGGGATTCAAACTTCTCCTTCTCAGCAAGCAAGGCGTCGCGGATGCCAGACTCGGTGGCGCCGAGCTGCTTGACAATACTTTTGATTTGGGTGATGCGCTCCCTCTTGGCACTCGTCTCGGTCGTCGACCAAGGCGGCTTCGTGCCACCGGCGCCTCCAGACTTGGGTGAACCACCTCCGCTTGCAGCACTTTCTGCGGCGAGCCCGACCTGCTGGCGGAGCTCAGCAATCTGCCGCTGGAGCTCGGCCTCGCGCTTCGTGGTGATCGAGTCGGGGCGTCGGGAGGGCGTGCTCGGTGGTGGGTGCCCCTTGAAGCACGCTCCTGTTGGGTAGCCCGCACAGTTGGCACCACTTGCGGTCAGCCCTGTTGATGGAGGGGCCGTTGGTGGGTTTGTGCAGGCACCGCATGCACATCCACGGCATGGCGTCGGCGGCTCTGTCTCGAGCGGCCATGGCGCGAGGACGAGAAGGAAGGCTGTCAGCGCGGCGTTGCGCAGACTGGGGCGATACGTGAAAGAAAATGAGACTGGCCGCGGACTAGCGGAATTCATTCCCTGCTTGCGCAAGCGGGGGTCTTGAGCCAAAATGGCGACGGATTCAGACGAGGAGGAGGAGGAGGAGGAGGAGGAGGAGGAGGAGGAGGAGGAGGAGGAGGAGGGGGAGGAGAGGATTGTCTCGGATGTATCCTTAGTCAGCGGGTCGCGCACTCGCACCTCAGCCCCTAGGGGGGCAGGGTCTGGCCGATGCGGGTGTCCGCCGCGCAGACTAAAGCTGGGGGATGACGGATAGCCACGATACTGAGGTGCTTAGTGAGGAACACCCGTCGATGTTCCACCTCTTTATCGATTTCGCTGGCCGCCACCCCCTCCTCACCCCATGCCCCAAAGTGATCCTGTCGAATCGGGGCTCCTACGGGGTGGCATCCCATATTGGGGGAGCGAACTTGCCGCAGCAGTGGTCCGCAATTTGACTCCTGGCGTGCACTGCCCAGCGGTTCCCCTCCGGGGAGGAAGCGGATCCCAAGGTGGGCCCGATTGCTTCCCCGCCGCTGAATTCAGGGGCTCTTGCACTTAGTGCAGGGACCCTGGCAGGTCGGGCAGACGCTGGGAGCTTCAGCCCCAGCGTAGGTGTGGCAAAGCGGCAGGGGCCCCAGCCCATGTAGGCAGCCTGCGATGCTTGCGTGCTGAGTGCCACTTCGGGGGGGACCCCCTTGTGAAGATGGCTGCCTCTCTGCACATACTAGCACCTGTGCCGCGCGATAGCGGCACAAACGGGGCGTCGCTCCATCAGGGTGACTTCCCCCTGCGAGGTTGGATGCCGTGAGCATTCCAGTCGCATGTTGATGCCAGGGGGAGGAGAGGAGGAGGAGGAGGAGGAGGAGGAGGAGAAGGAGGACCCTTGGGGGGAAGCGTCGGGACTTCCCGGGCCCGCGCGTTGACATAATCAAGACGTCGCCTGTCTGGGGAAGGAAGCGGGCCCTGAGTTTGTTCTCAGAGGAGGGCGAGTTGAGACAACACACGGTCGTTCCTCTTCGGGGGGAGGCCCAGGGGAGGCCTTCAGCACCACGGCTGGAGGCCGGACACTTTGCGCCTTTTGGACCTTGGGATGGGTCCGGTGACGGATTTTGCATTGCCTGTGCCTCAACTTGCCCTGCTCCGAGATGCAGGCCTTGGCAGGGCATGGGAGCTAAGGAGTGCCGCGGGCAGAGTGTGTTTGCCAGCGTGGGCCCGAAGCAGTGAGCACTCGAACTCGCCATTTGCAGCCAACGTGTTGCAAACATGTGTTCGTGTGTGTATGTATGTATGTATGTATGTATGTATGTATGTCAGTGTGTGTGTGTGGATGGATGGATGGATGGATGGATGGATGGCTGGATGGATGGATGGATGGATGCATGGATGGATGGATGGATGGCTGGATGGCTGGATGGATGTATGGATGTATGGATGTATGGATGTATGGATGTATGGATGCATGGATGTATGGATGTATGGATGTATGGATGTATGGATGTATGGATGTATGGATGTATGGATGTATGGATGTATGGATGTATGGATGTATAGATGTATGGATGTATGGATGTATGGATGTGTGGATGTGTGGATGTATGGATGTATGGATGTATGGATGTATGGATGTATGGATGTATGGATGTATGGATGTATGTGTGTATGCATGCATGCATGCATGTATGTGTATGTGTATGTGTATGTGTATGTGTGTATGTGTGTATGGGTGTATGTGTATGTGTGTATGTGTGGATGTGTGTATGTGTGTATGGGTATGTGTGTATGTATGTATGTATGTATGTATGTATGCACGCATGTATATATGCATGCATGTATGTATGTATGTATGTATGTATGTATGTGTGTATGTATGTATGCATGCATGCGTGTATGTTTGTATGGATGTATGTATGTATGTATGCATGTATGCATGTATGTATGTATGTATGTATGTATGTATGCATGCATGTACGCATGTATGTAACACACACATGTGTATATATATATATATATATATATATATATATATACCCATCGCATGTAGATGTACGTATACACGCACATCTACATATGGTGGCCTGCGGCCCATTCCGCCACCGCGCCCAGGTTGTGGGCCAGAAGCCCTTCGGATTTTCGGATCCTGGTGGGGATCTCTTGGGAGGCCTGTCGGAAGCTTCTTGGAGGCGCCTCCCGGGGTGGCTTGGCGCCTCTCGGGGCCTCTTGGGAGCCTCCAGGGGTGGGGGGGGGCTTCCTGGGGCCTGATCTGATCCTCCTGGGGGCCTCTTGGGGCGGAGTCGCCGGGCACCTTCGCGGCGGAGAGCGCGGAATGTCACTTCGAGCTCTCCCTGTTGGGGCCCTCTTGGAGCGGGCCTGGGCCGTTTGAGGGGCCTTTTGGGGTGCCCTGGACCCCTCTTGGGCCGTCTGCGGCCCTCTTGGGGGCCTTCGGGAACGATTTTGGAGGCCTCTTGTGCCGTCTTGGAGCGTCGTCGTCGTCGTCGTCGTTGTCCGTTAAGGGAGCCGTCGTCGTCGTTGTGCCCGTAGCTCGTTCGGACTCATACATTCGCAGTCAGGCACTCACAGCGTCAAGGCTTAGGGAGCGTCAAGGCTTAGGGATCTCCGCTCCGAGAAAGTATTATTATAGTGGTCGCCGCGGCCGGCTTAGTCGTAGGCGTCGTCGGCGTCTCGGTTGCCATCGTCGTTTTATTTGCCGTCGTAGTCAAGCGCATCGAGATGGCATCAGTAGTCGTCCGCGTCATTGTCGTCGTCCTCTTGGCCGTTTTCGTCGTGTGCGTAGGCATCGTCGTCGCGCTTGTCCCGATCGCCATCGTTGGTGTGGTGGCCGTCGCGGTCGTCGTCGTTATAGGCTTCGTCGTCTTTATCACAATCGTCTTACCAGTCATTCTAGACGTGGCCATCGTCGTCGCACCGAGAGTCCGTTGTCGGTAGGTGATCGTTGCCGTCGTCCTCGTGACCATCATAGTTGTGGTCCCACTCATCGTCATTCTCCGTGCCGTAGTCATATGCCTGCCGTTGTCGTCGCCGTGATCGTTGTCGATGATGTCTTTGTCGTAGTCGTCCTCGTCTGCGTCGTTGTCCTGGTCCTCGCCGTCGCAATCGTCGGTGTCATCGCCGTCGCTGTCGTTATCGCCGCCGTGGTCATAGTCGTCCGCTTCGTCGTCGTAGTCGTTCTCGTTGCTAAGGTCAACGATTCGAGGAGCGGTGTTCGGCCGTCAGTTGGTCATCTGGAAAACAGCGCTTGGCAATTGAGGCGACGAACAAATAAGGCATAAGAGTTGAACGAATCAACCTGCACGCGGCATCTCTTGCCTGATAAAGGGCGACCTTGTGTAAGAGGGAGTGCAAGCAGATGCATTCTGGGATCATGGTTCCCACTGGACATCCTGTGCCTTCTTCCGCATGCCCGTTCCTAAAGAGATGAATACCGATACTAGCGGATCAGGTTTTCCATCAATAAAGAGTAGACCCCTCCACCAGACGCTTGTAGCAAGCAGAGCAACAAAACAGGAAGAGCGCTCGAGATCCCAGATATGAGACGTCCTGTTGTTTTTCAGTGCGGCGTCCCCGGAGGTCCTGGCCCCTCTCCCCAGGACAAGTTTTTGATCCCGAGTCGTTGTTTGACGGTCTTGGGGCCCATCGAGGGCACCCAGGGCCCGAAAACAGTGCAACCTTTCCCTTCCTGAGTTGTTTTTGTTGCGACTCGATCATATCTGGGATTGGCAGATTGGGGGGATCGGTTTTTAGAAAGGAGGAGGAGATCCTCCTCCTCCTCCTCCTCCTCCTCCTCCTCCTCCTCCTCCTCCTCCTCCTCCTCCTCCTCCTCCTCCTCTTCCTCCTCCGTAGCCATTTTGGCTCAAGTCCGTAGCGGTTGTGCTCAGACTTGGCATTCTGGCGTGGGGGAGTGACGGCCCCCGACAGCTCAGAGCCTCCTTCTCAGCCTGCCCAGGCTGGAGGCTCTTATCTTTCACGTACACGCACTACCTCTTCCGAGGTGTGCAGCCTCGAATGACCAAACAGCATGTTCCTTGGGTTCCTTCTCGCTCTTCTGCTGCCGACGATTGGAAGCTGGCCGCGGCAAAGCCTGAGTTCCTCAAATGTTGGTCATGCGGATGTGGGAAGAACAAGCGGTCTGCAAACAATTGATTCCAGTGCGGTGCCTCCCTACACGCCCGAGAGCCCTGGGTCGAGCAGCCTGTGGTTCAAGCCGAGCCTCGGGCAGATCAGAAGCCTGGGCGCTGGCGCAACGGACGGGTGGCAGCTGATGGTAAGGCGGGGGGCAAGGGAGCTCCCAAGGGGGGCAGGGCCGAGGGCGGCAAGGGTCAGGCAGGAGAGGCGCGTCAGCCACTTCGCTCCGGCCCCCAGTTCGCCAGCGGCTCAGACCCCATGGCCTTCAATGTCAATAAGATGCAGCGAGAGGAGGTCCTGCAGCTTACGGTCCTGGCGGAGAAGCATGGCCTCGCGACGGTCTCCAGTCAGTGCAAGTTCCGCCTTCTGGATCTGGATCGTCTGGCTGCTGTTCCTGTTGCGATCCCGCCCGAGAAGCAATTGTACAACTTGGTTGAAGAGAGAGACGCCCATGTCAAGCGCATGGAGAAAGAACTTGACCTGGTCGACAAATGGGAGAAGAGTATGGTTCGTCAGACGCAGAAGATCCAAGAACTCAGCGATGAGCTGGACTCCTACGACGCCAAGATCGCGGGCCTCAAGCTCAGGCTCACCGAGCACTCCCAGCAGGCAGCCGTCGCCGAGGCTGCCGAGTCTACTGGTGCGCGCTTGGGCTCGCTCCTCGGCGGCTCTTTCAAGATCGACTGTGGGAAATTGTTCGAAGTGGGTGATGAGGAGTATGAGTTGTCTGACACGGACAAGCAGGAGCTCCAGCAGCGCAAGCAGAAGCTGGAGGCGCTTATCGCAGACAATGCAAAATCGCTTTTCTCTCAGGCAAAGGAACAGTTCGAGAAGCTCAAAGCCGAGCACGCTGCCCAGTGTTCCAGGCTCACGAAGAAGCTCAAGGCCGAGGATGGCACTGCGCGAGGGGCGGCCGGCGAGGCAGCGGCAGCCTCGGGCCCAGGGCTGGGCACGGCCCAGGTGCCGCCGCCGCTGGTGGACCCCTCAGCGGAGATGCCCGCTGTGGTACCTGATGTTCAGACTCGCGCTCGGGACAGCAAGGCCAAGTTGGAGCAGGCAGGGGCCCCCGAAGGCGCCGCTGCCTGAGGGGGGCCCAGTCCTCTGGCTCCAAGGGCGCTCGGTCCGTGCGCCCGAGAGGCTACTCGCCTCTGGATGTGTTGCCAACCTTCTGGGCTTCGAATCCTGAAGACCTAGATTGGCCTGACCTGAATTTCCCTGTCGCAGCTGCAGCTGGCCCTGACGAGCTGTTGCTGGCTGGTCGTTGGCATTCACAGCCAGCGCCTGCAGCCATGGGGAAGCCACCGAAGGGCGCGGGGGTAGGGGATTCAGCCCCCGACCGCCGAGCCCCCGCGCCCACAGGGAGAGCTCGTTCGGCGACCCCCCCTGGATCTACTGGCACGAGTGGATCGTGTACGTCGGCTGCAGCGGCTGCTGGGGCACAGGCCCCCATCGGCGCCAGCAGCGACGCCGCCGCCGCGGAGACCCCAGCAGCCTGGGGGACCGCCGCCGCCGCGCCTCTGGTGCCCGTGGGGGCCCAGCCACATGAGCGACACGGAGGGGCAGAGGCCTCTCCCTCGGCCAGCGCGAGCGCCGCCGCCGCGGAGGCCCCAGCAACCCGGGGGCCCGCCGCCGCCGCGCCGCTGGCCACTGGAGAGGCCCAGCCACATGAGCGACACGGAGGCGCCCCAGCGGGGCTCATTCGTCGTCATGCTGCTGGCCCCGATGGCACGCACTGCTCGCCTCTTGCCCTTGCGGCATCTGAGGTGGAGGGTGCCGACCATCGGGGGGCCTCGACTGGCGAGAACGCGAGCCTGAGCACGAGAGGCCCCACTGGGGCTGGTCGGGACCCTCCCCCGCTGGGCGCCCTATCCACGGGGGAGCCTTTCGTCGCCGCTGAGGATGATGGTGGAAAGCTCTCGGCTCAGGCAGATGTCGCAACCGCGGTCGCCGCTCAGCTGCCTGGCACTCAGGACAGCGAGGCCAAGGTCACCGACACACTCAACGACGACACCCTCACGCTGATCACGTACAACTGCAACGCTTGGTCGACGGCTCAGGCGTTCATGGAGTGGATGCACCACGATGTGAAGAGCAAGGTTCACCACTACTTCTTTCAGGAGACGCGTTTGCTGCAGGGGAGTGCGGCGTCCCCAACCTCGTGGGCTGGGAAGGCGGGCTTCACGATGCACGCTGGGGCGGCCGCGGCCACAGGCGACGGGGCCCTGGAGCACCCTGGTGGAGTGGCAATGCTGTCGCGGTCTTCTGTCGGGGCCAAGTCCTTGGCGGAGGCTTTCCCTGAGAGAGTGAGGCATCGCCTGGTTGCCCAGCTGGTCTCAGTGACGTCGGACGTCCAGATGGTTTTCGTCTCGGCCTACCTGGTGACGAACGAAGGTCTGGGCCCGAGAAACCAGGACTTGCTGGCAATCTTGGGCGAGTTCATTGCTGCATCGGAGTGGCCTGTGATAGTCGGCGGCGACTGGGACATTCCTGTGGACGAGATCGTAGCCTCTGACTGGCCAGGCCGTTGGCATTTGCAGTCTGTTGCGCCTGAGGATGACACCTGCAATAGTAATGTCTTTGACTACTTTATGATCTCGCAGTGTCTCCTCCCATATGTTGTTAAAGTCCAGGCTCTTTTGGATGCGCCCAGGGGCCCACACGTCGCGGTTTCCCTGGGGCTTAAAGGCCTATCGGGCCCTGCTAAAGTGCGGCAGCGCGTTGTGCCCTGTGGGTTTCCGCTCGACCCGCCTACCGATCCAGACGGATCGGAGATCCCAGGGCCCGATCTCTCCGGCAGCGTTTGGTCTTGGGAAGCTGGGCCCCTTCCTCCGAGGCCCCTTGAGGCGGCCAAGGAATGGTTTAAAGCTGCAGAAGACTTCTTGGTAAGCTCGCACCAGATCCCAGCAGGGGACGTGGCCAAGCATTCAGGCCGAGCGCAAGGCTGCCAGTTTCAACTGATGCCGCTCCGCGCTGCCTGGGGCCGCGAGCTCGCGCGTCGCTCGACGGCCAGCACGGCGAAGTGGCTGCAGCTCCGACGAGTGCTGTCGCAGCTGGTAGGGCTGACCAAAAAGAAAGGGGGTCGGACGGAGGTTACTTGGGGGAGGCTCTTGGAGGTTCTCGATCAGGTCAGCCCCTGTTTGATTTCGGCGGAGGCCGAGGCGCTAAGCGCCATCTCTGGCCGTGAGCTGTTGGAAGGTCTGCAGGATCCCGACAGGTGCCCAGGCCTCGTAGCCGCCCTTGCCCAGGAGGTAGGTACCAGGCTGGTCAGTGATGCGTCTCAGTCCAGGCAGGCGTGGCAGGACTTCGCTCAGCCTTCAGTGCTCAAGGGTGGGCGCATCGCTCACAGATTCAGCAAGGGTCCCAAGCCTGCGCCTGAGCCAGTTCTTGGGCCCGCGGAGGAAGGGGGCATTCCCTTGGCGGGCCACGCGGCCCTTGCGAAACTTTTGGACGAGTGGATCCCGATGTGGACCCAGGCCTCGAGGGCCAGCGAGGAGCACCCGTCTTCCTGGGAGGTTTCAAGCTTTTTGGAGCCGATCTCGCCTGATGATGTACGCTCCGCGTGCAAGTGCTTCGCCAAAGGCACCGCCTTGGGGTGGGACGGCTTCCACCCGAGGCTTTTGCTCCAACTGGCCCCTGAAGCAGTGCAGCGATTTGCCGACTTGCTGAATGCATGGGAGCGCGATCCCAGGGCGTCGACACTCTGAATGATTCTGATTATATTCCTAGACAAGACCACAGGCGGAGTGAGACCGATCGGCTTGCTCCCTTTGCTCGCTCGGGTCTGGTCCAAGGTCCGACAGAGGGTTTGCAGTGCCTGGGAGAGGGATAATACTTCGGACCTTTTTGGGGCCAGTCCAGGGCTACCTCTTGCGACAAGAGTGCGTGGCCCCACAACGCTCTTTCGGCGTTCGCCAGGTTGCGGCACCTGGCGTCGGGCTCGGCCTTTTTTGGATTTGAAGAAGTTTTACGGAAACATCTCTCACCAAGAACTCAGGTCCGCGGCGGCCCACGTGGGCTTCCCCGACAGCCTCTTGAGGGGCTTGTGCTGCGTTTATCGGGCCGAGAGAAGGGCCGTTTTCCAGGGGGTCACGGGCAAACCACTGGAACCGAACGGCACGGTTGTTGCAGGGTGCTCCTGCGCGACCACCTTGGCCAAAGTTTTGCTTCTGGTTGTGCTGAAGCGGACGCACCTGGATGCTCCGATCGTCAAGATTAAGAATGTTGTTGGCGACGTGTCCTTCCATGCTGTTGGGGGCGAGGCCACGGTGTCAGGGCAGGTGGCTAGGGCCTTCAATATTGCAGCTGCCGATGTGCAGGAACGCAAGCTGCCGATCTCGTGGGATAGGGCTGGAGTGCTGGCTAACACCAATGCGCTTGCGTCTGCCTTGCTGGCTGAGCTGCCCCCACAGTTGGCTGGCAGCCGAGAGTCAGCTCATAGAGATCTGGGGGGTGATGCTTCGGACGGGCGGTTTCGACGGGTCTCCACGCACCTTGATCGATACCTTGCGGCAAAGAGGCGCGCGATCAAGCTGCGCACGCTGCAAGGAGCTGGCGCGACCATATTTCGCATCCACCGCTCAGGCCCCACGGCAGTTGCCATGTGGGGCTCCTGTGTCCACGGCATAGGAGACACGAGGCTCCATGGGCTGCCAGTTTTGGCGGCTCACGCGGAAGGCAGATTCCCGAGGGGGTCTTCGGTTGGGCTGTACCTGGGTAGTGGGCGCCAAGGTTGGAGGCGTGATCCTCTGATTTTAACGACGGCGAACTCGATCCGCCAGTATTGCGATGTGCTCTCCGACGGACAGCTCTCGAGGGCGGTCCTGGAGGCTCTGGTGATTGCTGGAAACAAGAATGCTGCTTCCGAGCGGCCATGGGTAACCTGCAAGGACCCAGTGGCTGCCGCGGCCATTACAGCCCAGAGGGTGGGATGGCGGTTTCGGGACGCGGTGACCTTGGTGGACGATCGGGGGGTCGACTGGGATCTGCGTTTTTACTCGCCTGCCTGCATCGCAGCTCAGATTTCGTTCGCGGCTCGACGCGCCTCGGACGTGCGAGCGCTCAGCCTGCAGGGCGATGCCTGGGTCGCTGACGCGTGCTGGAGGCCCCTGCTTGAGCTGATGTTTTGTGATTGGACGGAGACCTGGGGCCGCCACGAGCAGAACACTCTTCGGGGCTCGGTTTCAGGTTCCCACTGGACCCAGGGCCGGCTTCGCGACCAGGAGCCGGCTCTCCCAGAGGAGTGCCAACTGTGCAAAACATTTCGGGGAACCATGTTTCACCGTTGCTATGCCTGCCCTGCGCACGATGTTTTCCGACGGGATTGCATGCCCACGGAGTTGGCCAGATCGGTCGACAGAATGAAGCAGAGCCCGCCAGCTTGGAAGGAAAGGTTCGCGCGGGGGTTGTTTCCTGAGCCTGGCCAGTGCGTGGGGAGACCACCTTTCAATCCAAGCTGGGGGCTGTGGGTGCACGGCGCCCTCCAGCTGCCATTCCTCCTGGAAGGAGGATACGTCTTCACGGATGGGTCGGGCCTTGACCAGCACCACCCGTCCCTCAGAGTTGCTGGCTGGAGCGTGGTGCTGCACGACTCCGACAGATGCTACGTCGGAGCGATATTTGGAGCAGTGCCGCCTGATATCGGCATCACTGGCACGGCCAGAGATGGTGAAGACTATGCTATGCTGATGTGCGCCCAGAATGTTCTGGGCCAGTTCTCTGCGCGGGCAGACTGCAAGGGTGCACTAAGTTGCTGCCAGCCGCCCAGCTTGTCGACTTCGGCGTGCAACCCGCGAGCCCACCTGTGGAGGCGGGCTCATGCGCGCGAAGATTTCCGTGCTCGGCCGCTCGAGCATGTCAAGGCCCACACGTCGGCCGCCAGCGTGGAGCGCGACCTGATTTCGCCGTTCGACAGAGACGGCAACAATGCTGCAGATAGCTTCGCCAAGAAAGGTGCGGCCCAAGCCAGAGCCGCCGTCTGCGACGTTGAGCTGGTAGAAGGATGCCAGTTGATTGCCAAGCTCGCGGCCAAGTTCTCAGCCCAGCTGGCGGCCTCGATGGCCTCGTCCGAAATTCGGGGCAATGTTGGGGTCGAGCACCTCAAGAAAATCGACCTGGGGCTGATGCACTACCACGGTTTGTCGGTCCCAGAGGTTCCTGAGGCGGAGTCCATTGACGCGGTCCCCCCTCCTCCTGAGCCTCCTGCTCGTGCTGCTGCGGTGGAACCTCCAGGGCCCGCCTCAGAGGATCCCGACTGGCTCCTGGACAAGGGTGTTCAGCCCTGGAGAGTGAATGGTCACTGTGTAGTGCAGAGCTCGGTGCCCAATAATTCCCCGATAATGTATTGCCCGTCTTGTTGGCAATACGCGACCACCCCGATGCAGCGAGGTTTTGTGGGAGTCTGCAAGGGGCCCAAGAAGCTCTCGGGGGGGGTCAGCGTACACTGTCCGAAAGAGGCTGAAAGAAGGTTTTCATCCTGTTTTACACCCTCTGGTTGCGCTCGGGCCTTCGGAGGCCCCGTCTGAGGAGACCAGGGGCCGTTTCTCCAGGCACTTCGGGGAGGCCCCTGTTGGGGCGGCCGTGGCTCCAAGAGCGCCGAGGGTCGTCCCTTTTTCGAAACAGGCCGTGGCTCCACGCCTCGGCTTGGATTCCGTGCTGCTCGCTTTTGGCTTCAGCTCCAGAGCGGAGGCTGAAGAGCTTGGTCGACAGGTGCTCCTGGGTCGAGCTTCTGCCCAGGCCAGGGCGGCGGGTGCCGCGGACCCAGAGGCCGAAGGGTAAGTTTCTGGGGGGTGGGGGGGGCCTGTCGGCTGGGCCCGCCCGAGGTGGGTCACAGCCTCGGGCGGGAAGAAAAAGTTCTCGTCTGATGGGCGCCCCCACCCCAATTTGCCTCTCTCCCCCCTTGACTCTCCCTCTATGGGCGGTGAACCTCCTCTTCCTCCTCGCGTGCAGGGCGAGGGGGGACCAGAGGGAGAGAATAATAGGTACACGGAGGAGGGGCCCAGGAGGGGGAGGATGACAGGAAAGGAGGAGGAGGAGGAAGAAGAGGAGGAGGAGGAGGAGGAGGAGGAGGGAGGAGGGGGAAAGAGGAGGAGGAGGAGGAGGAGGAGGAGGGGAATATGATGATGATGATGATGATGATGATGATGATGAAGATGAGGATGAGGAGAGGATAGGAGAGGATGATCGATGCCGAAGAATTGCTGATGATGATGACGATTGATGCAATGATGATGGATATGAGATTGATGATGATGATGATGATGATGATTTGATGATGATGGATGATGATGAGATGATGCAATGATGATTGATGATCAAGATGATCATGATGACATGAATGATCATGTGAGGAAATAGGCTGATGATGAAATATGAGATCATGATCATGATCATGATCATGATGATGATGATGATGATGATGATGATGATGATGATGATGATGATGATGGATGATGATTATGTAAGGAGGAGGCAGAAGAGGAGGAGGAGGAGAGATCCGGAAATGAGAGGAAGATGAGGAGGGGGAGGGAGAGGAGGAGGAGGAGGAGGAGGAGGAGAGGAAGGTGAGGAGGATGAGGGATAGGGAGAAGGAGGAGGAGGGAAGGAGGATGAGAAAGGAGAAGGAGGAAGAGGACAGGAGGATGAGGAGGAGAAGGAGGAGGGAGGAGGGAGAAGGAGGAGGAGGAAAGAGAGGAGGAGGAGGGAGGAGGAGGAGCGTGAGGAGGAGGAGGAGGAGGAGGAAGGGGGAAGACGAGGATGGAGGAGGTGCAGGAGGAGGAGGAGTTGGTGGAGGACGAGGAGGACGAGGACGAGGAGTGAGGACAAATGGCCTCCCCACCCAGGCCCGCTCCCAGATCCTGCTGGCCTGCTCCAGGGCCGCCGCCGCCCGGGCCGAGGCGCTTCCGGACGCGCCCCCGCCCCTCTGGACGGTGACGGCCGTCTACCAGATCGGCGAGGATCGCCCAGTCGTAAGAGCCCAGGTCGGGCGAGGATCTCCTCCTCCTTCTCCTCCTCCTCATCCTCCTCCTCCCTCCTCCTCCCTCTCCTCTCCACCTCCTTCGTCCTCCTCCTTCTCCCTATCTCGTCTCCTCATATCCTCCTGCTTCCTCCTCTTGTTTTTCCTCCCCTATACCTCCCTTCTCCTCCCTCCCCCTCTCCTCCTCCTTCCTACCTCCGTACCTCCTCTCCTTCCTCCCTCCTTCCTCCTCCCCTCCTTCCTCCTCCTCCTCCTCCTCCTCCTCCCTTCCTCCTCCGCTCTCCTCCTCCTCCTCCCCCGTCCTCCTCCTCCTCTCCCTCCCTCCCCCCTCCCTTCCTCCTCCCTCCTCCTCCTCCTCCTCCTCCTCTTCCTCCTCCTCCTCCTCCTCCTCCTCCTCCTCCTCCTCCTCCTCCTCCTCCTCCTCTTTTCACTGCTATTCCTCCCTCCTGCATCTCTTCTTCCCTCCATCGGGTCCTCCCACGGCCCCACTGCACGCGAGAAGGAGGAGGAGGAGGAGGAGGAGGAGGAGGAGGATGGTGTCTTCCTCCACTCTGAAAACCGATTCCCCCAATCTGCCAATCCCAGACATGATTGCGTCGTAACAAAACTCCAGACATACAGTTTTTCCACTTTTGTTGGCCTCTGGCGGCTCTGGGGACGTCAACAGAAAAACTCGGGACAAAGCTGGATGTCTGGGGAAAGGGCTCGGGGCTTTCTAGGACGCCGTATTGAACAAATCAGGACGTGGCATGTCTGGGAGTGGCCCGTCGCCGGAGTGACCCCTTGGCGCGGGGACGGGAGGTTATGCTGGAGGCTTGCCTGGTTCATGCAGGTTCTCTCCTGCACAATACCAGAGAAAAGCAAGGGCGACATCGCGGTGATCGAGCCAGATCGATCTGTG
>CAUYUJ010007874.1:0-22500 GCA_963575745.1 Prorocentrum cordatum
CCAGGGCAGCGTGTCATGGCCCCATGGGGGGCTCCACCGAAAGCCCCACTGGGGGTGTTCGCATGCGGTTCCCCCGCCCACGGCAGCGTTTCGTGGCCCCATAGGGAGCTCCACCGAAGGCCCCAGTGGGGCAGTTCGCATGCGGTTCCCCCACCCAGGGCAGCGCTTCGTGGCCCCATAGGGAGCTCCACCGAAGGCTCCAGTGGCTGCTCTCGCATGCGGTTCCCCCACCCAGGGCCGCGTTTCGTGGCCCCATAGGGAGCTCCACCGAAGGCCCGCCCTAGTGGCGCAGTTCGCTTGCGGTTCCCCCACCCGAGACAGCGTTTCGTGGCCCCATAGGGGGCCCCACCGAAAGCGGCACCCACAACGCGTTACGAACAATTGCTTATGGTTGGGTCCTTTGCCAGGATAATTTGGTTCTCCATCTTCTCCTTTCAATGCGCCTCCTGACCCTCCCCCCTCGTCCGCTGTCCCTTGATATACACCCCCTCCTTTTTTCCTGGCCCTCCTCTTCGGCGCACCCGACTCTCTGATACCAGCTCGGACTCTTGGCGCAGGAACCGCGACATCGATTTCATCTGCCAGCCTCAGGCGGAGAGCCTTGCGCGGATCTACTCTCCGAGCGTAGACCTGACGGACGTGCGAGTCTCTCCTGGCCTCGAGACGAGGTGGCGAAGTTGGTGCCCTCCGACGCTCTTGGACTACGGCGGCTGCGAGAGCTTCCACTCACAGATTGAGCTCATGATCGCGTCAATGATCAAGGACGGGGTGGATGTGGACGCCCTGGAGGCAGACGGTATGGTGCATTGTTATCCCCTGATGGACTTCCTCTGGGGCTCAGACCCCGGGCCCTTCGAGGCGTACTTCGCCCGTGTTGCTCGATTCCTCCGCCGGTAGACAACAGTTCTCGTTACATTCTCTTCATCACTTCTCCCAGTTGTTCTTTGTGCTTGCTGCAGCTCGAGATCCGCAGGCAGGGGGTGTCCTGATCAGCCTCTGCGTGCACTCGATGATGGGGATCTCGGTGGAGTCGATTGTTCTTGTTGATGTACGTAAGAGGATCGTATACAGGTTCAGTCGAATGATGCCTTTTACTCCAAGCTTTGAGCGGCGTTGCCGGCAGGTGCTGCGAACGCCCCGCACATTTGGGAAAGGCGCCACGGAGAGAAAAACGATGGGAGCCACGATGGGGACTACAATGTGGGGATCGGGATGAAGATAATGATAGGGATTGGGATAGGAATACAGGTAGGGATAGGGATGTACGGCTAGGGGTATAGGGTATAGGGATATAGGGAATTAGGGATACGGATCGGGATGAGGATGGTGATTGGGATGGCGATAGGGATAGGGATAGGGATAGGGATAGGGAGCGAGATACGGTAGGGGCGTTGGTTAAGGAATGCGCCCTGGATGCTGCAGACCCTGGAGGATTCCTTGTCTGATGAGGGCGGCGGTGATATCCGCGGCCAAGCCTGGATTGGAGTTCCACCGGCCTCCAGACCCTGGATTCCTTATCGAAGGGTTCCTGATCCAATGCCCCCACCGTCCGTAGCCATTTTGGCTCTAGCCATGTCCTGCTCGGGCGCATGCACGGGCGGGAGTGCGATGGCGGCGAGGAGACGGCCCTCGAAGCGGCTGTCTGGAGAGAGGTGGCGGCCCCCGCGAGAGCGCCGCGAGGCGCAGCGCTGGGCATCCCTCTCCCGCGAGAGGCTGCGAGGCGCAGCGCTGGGCATCCCTCTCCCGCGAGAGGCTGGTGCAGCGACAGGCCGAGGAGCTCCAGGACGTACAGCTCCGTGCCCAGGCACCAGCAGAGGTGCAGCGGCGCCTAGCGCTGGTGCCACCTGTGCTCATGGCTTAGCTGCGAGGTGAAGGAGTTGAAGGGGATAGGGTGCTGGAGCGGAACGTTGGCTGCCACGCTCGCGCCCTCCCCCGCCGAGGCGCACTGGTGGGCGAGTGGCGGAGGGCCCAGCGCGGCCCGCGCCTCCCTCGGCCGCGCGCCACTCGTGGAGCCCGCCCTGTGCTGGATCTGCAGGTCCTGCCGCACCCGTTCCAGGGCAAGGGCGTGCAAGGTGGGAAAGTCGTCCATGCCGCGGAGCTGGAGGCCGAGCGGCGGGCGCTTGGCGACTCCTGCTGCACGGGCGGCCAGCAGCGCGAGAGCCTCGACGGGATCGGCGTCGCGGTGCCCGCGGAGGCTATGCGGTCTGGCGGGCTCGGGGCCAGAGGTCGGGTGTGAGACCTGCGGCACCCAGGCCAACGTCCTTCTCGGCGCCCCTGGTGTTCGGCGTTCGGCCGCCGCTGAGGTGGAGTTCGGAGGCGCAGAGGTCGGGGCTGGCGGCCGCGGCGGCGCTGGACCTGCGCCTGGAACCTGCTACGTGGCGAGCCCTTCCGCGGAGGTGAAGGCTTTCGCCGCAGGGTTCGCCTCGGGCTGGAGCCTGGCCGAGCGCGACGCCGCACGGCCAGAGCGCTTCGGTGCCGCCTCGCAGGCGGTTGCGGAGTCGGCGAGGCTGGTGCGCCCGTGTGGTCTGCCTGGAGGTCTGTTGGCAGTCGGCTCCCACGTTGTCGCCCTTGGCGCTTGTTCGGAGGCCGAAGGTGTTGTCAACGGCGGAGTCGCTAGCGATGACGAGCGGCCGCTCGTCGCTGATGCTGATGCGGAGGCGGACGCGGCCTGCTCCGCCGTGCCGCAGCTGTTGCTCGGTGTGGCCGCCGCGGCGTACCTGGAGGCGCACCCCGCTGCGCTCCTCAGCAGGAGCAGGGGCCTGCGCGTGGCCGGCGAGGTGCTGCAGGCCTCGGGCACCGCCGTTTTCGGCGAGGCGGGCGCCGCGCCGACGGTGGGCTCGTCGCTGAAGCGGTACCAGGAGGAGCGCCAGGGCATCGCCATCGAGATCGACATCGTCGTCGGTCTGGACGTTGGCGCCCAGCTCGGCGGCCTGGCGAACGAGAGGCGGCGTGGGGGCTCGGAGGCTCCCGTCGCGCAGCAGGGGGTCGAGGAGGCCTCCGATGACGATGACGGGAACAGGGTCAAGCAGAGCGCGAGGTGGGCCGCGAGGACCAGCATTGCTCATTGCTCGCGGGTGGCTTGAGCCCGCGGGCTGCGGCGTGCTGGAGGGATGCTCAGGCGCGGAGGCCCCGAATCAGTCGGAGGCCGAGCGGACTGTGCAGGTCGTCTTGCTGGGGCAGAGGATGTCTATTCTGAAGCCTGCTGCCGACTACCTAGCGGAGCTGGGGCACGAGGTCAGCGAGCTTCGCCTCAGTCCGCTGTACCTCGAGGTGATTGAGTCGCTTTCGCTAGGGGGGGAGGCGGATATCATCGAGGAGATGACGCAAGAAGGAGAAGAGGAAGAGACGCTCTTGGACCTTATGGAGCTCGAGAGCACGGCCGAGGTGCTTCTCGACGCGCTGGGTGTGCTAGGCGGCGTTGGCCGCAGCGAGGAGGCGTGTGAGGAGCTAGAGACGGCAAAGCGTCAGCTGGTGCGCACCATGGAGCCTCGGCGTCTGAGCTGGGTCCGCCGCAGGGTTGCGGCGATGTGGCTGGCTCGCAAGGCGGGGTGGTTCCACCCCCCCGAGGCGGGACGCGCTCGGTTGCACGTGAGCTGCGGGCTAGTGAGTGTTCCTCTCGCGCAGGCGCGGGCCAGGGGCCTGGCGGCGCAGGGCGAGCGGGCGGCGGCGGCGGCGGTCGGCGCGAGCGGCCTGGGCCAGAGCCCGCAGGAAGAACTTATGCATGCACGGGTCTCTCGGGGCCCTTGAAGAGTTTTTTCCCCATATCCGAAGGATGGGGTCCGTGTTATTCTCCGACCGCGCCGGACCACCCATACCACCTCCTCCTCCCTCTCTGCACTAGCCAATGATGATGATTGTCATGATGATGACCATGGTATGGTTAGAGTATGATGTGAGTATGATGGTGATGGTGAGTGATGGATGAGTGTGATGATGATGACGATGATGATGAGGACGATGATGATGATGACGATGAGCAGATGATGAGGATGTCTCGAGCGGCTTCCTGGTTTTAGCATTCCTAAGGGGGGCCGCCAGGGGTATTGCACGGCCTCCGTTCGCGCCCAACTGGTGGGGATGTTTCGGCTGGTTTGATTTTTTTTGGTCAGCAACGCCCTCCGCTGTCGGAGCAGATTCGGAGGATGTCTCAGGCGAGGCGCTGGTTTTCGCGCCCTAGAGGGGGCCAGAATTCGAGGCTGTCTCAAGCGGTTTGCGTGTTTTGGTGGTCAGACTCGTCCGCTGACAAAGCAGATGCTGCGGATGTCTATGGCGAGGCGCTGATTTTCGCATTCCCAGAGGGCGCGGATTGCGAGGATGTCCTACATTCACTTGTGCTCGAAACTCACTCGTGATCAGGTTCATTCATATTCAGACTTGCGCTCATCATACTCATATTCGGACTCACTCACACCCATATGTACGCACACTCAGACCCATTCGCACTTAGACCCAACCACCCTCAGACCCATTCCTAGTCAGACTCACTCGTATTCTGACCCATTCTGGGCCAGTTTCATTCCATCATACGCATACTCAGACGCACTCACATTCATATTTACTCACGCTCATAATCGCTCACACGCAGACTCACCCACCCTCAGATTCGCTCGTAGTCAAACTCATTCGTTCTCAGACCCAGTCAGACTTACACTCGTATTCACTATATTCATACTCAGACTCATTGGCTGTCGCACCCCAGGGGGCAGATTGCGAGGATGTTCCAGACTCACTTGGCAGACTCGTACTCATCATACTCATACTCGCACTACTCACACCCATTCCATGCAAATACATGCACACATGGGGAGCTCCACGCAGGAAACAAAAAATTCAATGCCTCCAGCGTATATGATCAGGATCGGGATAGAAGGGACATTGGTACAAAAACCATGTAGGGATAGGGACGGAGGGATGTGGAAATGTTGAGAAATTCGGGTGCCATGCCACATCCTCTATACGTTGGGGACCTGGAGCAGTTTGGGCTGCATTTTGGAGACGAAGTTGCCTCTTGGATGCGCCGCTGTGTGGACGTTGGGCGCACCACCCTCGAGCGAACACGTACTGAAAGCACTGGGAGCCGTCCCGTAAAACACCCAGTTAGGCTTGTGGCGCACCATCCTCGAGCTCACGTGCGCGGGATGCACCTGGGATTGTCCTTGTGGCACACGGTCGTCTCGACCTGGGGCGTGTCATCTTCGAGCGAACATGCACAGAATTCACCCACCATTGTTTGGGCTTGGGGGGCGCAATACTGGGACCGTTTTGGGACGCACTAGGACCTGGACCTGCGACGCAGTATCCTCGAGCAGGCGCGCACTGGCTACAGTTGTGACGGGTCCGGGGTGCACCATCATCTGCATGTGTGAAGGCACAAAGTGTGATCTGGCGATCAGAACTGGATCTGGACAGTGGCAGCGCCATCTTGGCGGGGCGGTTCTTGAGCAGGTCCGCCCATTTCGTGATCAAACACGGCCGGTAACCGTGTATCTTTGGCGCCGCCGACGGTGGGCCACAAACCCAGACGTGCAGTCGCCTTCTGGGCTTCGGCCCCACTTGTAGCTCCCCCGAGGGGGAGAGAGCCGCGTGCCGACGCGCCGCCTTTGGGCAGTCGCAGGGCGAACTGTGGTACAGAAGCCGGTCTGGCGGGGCAGTGGGAGAGGGAACCAAGCGAAGCGCTGAGCACAAAGTGCAGTCGAAACCGATGGGAAGGATGGTTCGCGTTTCCACGGGCACCCTTGCATCCTCGCCTCCTCGGTTCATCCTCCGCCCCTCTCGATGGCCTGCCGCGCTCGAAGAGGCTTCCATCCACATGGGCGTCCAAGGGGCTTGCATCCTCATCGCTCATCTAGGGGGCCACATGCGAACCCTACCCCTACCCCCCACGATTTCTGAGGGGGAGGGTGGGGTTCACTTCGCCTCAGACATCGTGGAGGGTAGGGGTAGGGTTCGCATGTGGCCCCCTATCATCCTCACTGTGAGTTGTGGCTGCGGGGAGATCGCATCGGCTGCTGGGCACCAGGCGAAGCCTGGCCGCGCCCAGCCCCGGGGCACGAGGGCGCCCGCGCGGCCACCCCCCGCGGCGCCGACGACTGGCGGGCAACAGGCTGGAGTTGGGCGTGTCCTGGGCGAAAAATAAAATGATTACCCCAGTGCGACCCTACCTAGAAGTTGGAGCCCCTAGGAAAGCAGCATTATATGCTATGCTATGCTATGCTATGCCATGCCATGCCATGCTATGCTGCGCTATGCTATGCTATGCTCTGCTATGCTATGCTGCGCTGTGCTATGCTATGCTATGATATGCTATGTTATGCTATGATATGTCATGCTGCGCTGTGCTATGTTATGCTATGCGATGCTGTGCGATGCTATACTAAGCTGCGCTGCGCTATGCTATGCTATGCTATGCTATGTAGCTATGCTATGCTATGCTATGCTATGCTATGCTATGCTGCGCTATGCTATGGTATGCTATGATATACATAGCTATGTTATGCTATGCTATGCTATGCTAATGCAGCGCTGCGCTACGCTAAGCTAAGCTAAGCTAAGCTAAGCAAAGCTGCTGTTGCTTTGCCTTTGCTTTGCTGCTATACTATGCTATGCTCTGCTATGCTATGCTGCGCTGTGCTATGCTGTGCTGTGCTGTGCTGCGTTATGCTATGCTATACTATGCTATGCTGCGCTATGCTATGCTATGCTGGGCTATGCTGTGATATGCTGTGCTGCGCTATGCCATGCTATGCTATGCTATGCTGCGCTGTGCTATGCTGTGCTGTGCTGTGCTGCGCTATGCTATGCTATGCTATGCTGCGCTATGTTGTGCTATGCTGGGCTTTGTTATGATATGCTGTGCTGCGCTGTGCTGTGCTACGCTTTGCGCTGCTATGCTGTGCTCTGCTATGCTAAAGCTCAGCGAAGCTAAGATGAAGGTAAGCTAAGGTAAGATAAACCTGAGCTAAGATGAAGCTAAGTTAAGCTAAGATGAAATACGCTAAGCTAAGATGAGATAAGCAACGCTAAGCTAAGGGAACGTCACTGGGGGAACCGCGGAGCGGATGCTGGGGGAACCGCCGGGGGCGTGGAACACTGCCCGGCCCTTTAAGCACACCGGGTAAGAACCCTTCTAGGCAGAGCCTAGGTAGGGAACCAAAAACTCCTCAAATACCCCCCAATGGTCGACGCATGCTCAAAGAATAGTCCCCAGGCTATTTTTGGACTACTTTTGAA
The DNA here is from genome assembly GCA_963575745.1 of Prorocentrum cordatum. Lineage (NCBI taxonomy): Eukaryota > Dinophyceae > Prorocentrales > Prorocentraceae > Prorocentrum > Prorocentrum cordatum. The sequence goes on from CAUYUJ010007874.1 coordinate 7,231, forward strand.
TGTCCCCCCTGTAGGGGGACAGGCTCGACTTAGCACCACGGCGAAGCCTCGCCACGCCCAACCCAACGCACGAAGGCGCCCGCGCGGCACCCGCGTGGCGCCGACGGGCGGGCATCGGGCGAAACCTGGCCGCGCCCACCCGGCGCACGAAGGCGCCCGCGCGGCACCCACGTGGCGCCGACGGGCGCTCACCAGGCGAAGCCTCGCCACGCCCAACCCCCGCGCACGAAGGCGCCCACGAGGCGCGCTCGGGCGGGCACTGCGGCGGGCACTCGTGGGGCACCTCGCCGCGCCCACGCAGCGCACGAGGCGCCCACGAGGCGTCCACGAGGCGGCCACGGGCGGGTGCCAGACGAGACCTGGCCTTAAGTCGGGCATGTCCCTCTACAGGAGGAATACTCAAAAGTAGTAAAAAGAGGAGTCTGGGGACGATTTTTTGTCAATCTTTGAGCATTTGGGGGGTATGTTTTTGAGTAGTTCTTATTGAATCGCTTCGCTCATTCCGCCGGCCCATTTCGCATGACTGAGCCTCTTGGGGCCGCTGGGGGGCCTCTTCAGCGTCGCTTGGGGGCCTCCTGAGGGCCTCTTGGGGGCTTTTGGGGCCTCTCAGGGGCCTCTTCGGGCCTCCTGGGGGCTTCTTAAGGCCGAGGGCTCGAAGTTTTGTTTTGTGTTCCCCCTTTGGGGCATCGCTTGGGGCCCTCTTGGGCCCCTCTTGGGCCGTCTTGGATGCCTCTGGGGCCGTCTTGGAGCCCTCTTGGGCCATCTTCGGGCCTTCTTGGGAGCTTCTTGGGCCCTCTTGGGGCGATCTTGGGGGCCTCTTGGGCCGTCTTGGGGCGTCGGGAAGCCGAAAAGATGGACACGCCAAAATCTGCCCAAAACCTAAGGACAAGTAATGAATTTTGCCTCTTGGGGCCCTCTGGGGAGTGCTCTTGGAGGCCTCTTGGGGCGTCTGGGGGCCATCTTGGGCGTCTTGGAACAATCGTGTGGCATCTCGGAGCACTCTTGAACCATCTTGGAGGGCTCTTGGCGGCCTCGTGGCCCTTCTTGGGGCTCTCTGGAGGGCCACGGGTGCGGCGCCCAGGAGGAAAACCATCTCTGACCCGAGTCTGCTGGGGATCGCCCGGGGTACTTTTCGTCCGGGGACCCCCAGGGGCCGCCCCGCGCGCGCGAAGTAAAAGTATCATTTAGCAGTTACCGGAGATCTTAGCACGCCTCTGGCCCGTTGGGCCTGAGCATTTGGGGGGTATGTTTTTGAGTAGTTCTTATTTTTCGCCCAAAATCTCCCTGTAGGGGGACACGCCCGACTTCAACCTTGTCGCACCCGCCTGATTGCACTTCAACCTACTGTTACAGTCGGCCTTGATTGGACAGGACACGCGAGAGGGCACAAAACCCTTCCGAGGGCCACATCGCCACAGGAGTGTAAGAAGGCGCGCGTCGCGAGGCGCAGGACACAAGGGTACCCTTGAGCTGGCAGGGTCGACCCACTAATCCGGGCCGACTGTAACCCCTTGAGTGCAAGCACTGTCTGGGCAGTCATTTTGCGCAGGGGTTTCAACCGCCTCGCTTGAATATCCCAAGGAGTGCACGTATGGCCATCAGGCGTTTTTGTACTTGGTTTTCGCTGGGGGCTCCCTGAAGTCTTGTGGCTCTGAAGCCACAAGTCGGTGCTGGCGCCGCCTCGTCCTCCTCCTCCTCCTCCTCTTCCTCCTCCTCCTCTTTCCTCCCTCCCTCCCGTCCGCCCGCCCGCCCGCCCGCCCTCCCCCTCTCCCCCCCCCTTTCCCCTCCCCCTCCCCCCCTTCCCCTCCCACTCTCCTCCCTCGCCTTCGACCTCGCCCGTCCCTCCCTCCCATCCCCCTCCACCCCCCGATGGCCTTGGGCGCGCTCCAGCCTGAACGGCGGCCCCGATGAAGCGCGCTGGCGCGCCGTCGGGACTGCTGACGGCCCCGTCGGCGTGGGGCGAGCCGCCTGGCAAGCGCGCGGCCGTTGGCGACACCGCCGGGCTCGACGCGCTGGCAGCCGCGCTGGCGGCGCTGCTTGGGGGCGGAGGGCCCGGTGGCGGCGGCGAAGAGGCCGCTGTGCAGCTGGCCAGGATCTCCATCTCCGCCTGCTGCTGCTGCTGCTGCTCCTCCTCCTCCTCCTCCTCCTCCTGATCTTTGTCCTCCTCCTGCTCCTCGTCCTCCTCGTCCTCCTCGTCCTCCTCGTCCTCCTCGTCCTCTTCGTCCTCCCCCCCCTCCCCCTCCTCCTCCTCACCCATCCTCCTCCTCCTCCTCCTCCTCCTCCTACCTCCCTCCTCCTCCATCCCATACCTCCCTCCAACGTAGTGATTGGCAACACAAAGAAGGCGGAGACTTTTCAAAGTTTTCGGTGGGGGGCCTTCGCTAGGCCCTGGGACTGTGAACAAAAACGAGCCACGACGAAAAACCTTTTCGTTTCCCTGGGAAGTGGCGCAGAATTCCGAGCACCTCTTTTTGAAGCAGAGGTAGGAATGGGGGGCCTTGATCCCCCTCCTCCCCATCCTCCTCCTCCTCCTCCTCCTCCTCTCCCTCCTCCTCCTCCTCCTCCTCCTCCTCCCCCCAGCTTCTCCTCATCTCTTCAGGGAAGAATATGATTTCTGTGTTGCACCGTGGCCTCCAACGTAGAAGCGTCGGCAAGCTTCCTGAGGTCTGAGTGGGATGGAGCGTGCCCCGCCCAGCAGCAGGCACGCACGCGACCTGATACGGTAGAATCGGATCCCCCGCAGGGGCGTCGCGTGGGGGGCCTCCCCGGAGGGCCTGGGCGCCTTCGCGCGCGAGCTGCAGCGGGCGGTGCAGGCCCGCGCGGCGCAGGCAGGCGGCAGCGGCGGCAGCCCCGGCGGCGCAGGGGCCGCGGCGCCGCCTCCGCGGCGCAGGGGCACGCTGCTGCTCGCGCCCTTCAAGCCCGAGCCTGGCGGTGCGCGGGCGGAGTCGGGCGCTTCCGAGGCCGCGGGGCCGCGCGCTGCCGGCGGCAGGCGAGGCGAGGGCCCGCCCGAGCACGGGGCTGCCGGGCGGGGCCCGCCGCCGCCGCCGGAGCAGCGAGCGGGGGCCGAGCGGGCGGAGGCTGCGCAGGCGGAGACGGATCGGGCGGAGGTCGAGCAGGTGGAGGTCGAGGAGGTGGAGGTCGACGAGGTGGAGGCCGAGCAGGCGGTGGCCGAGCAGGCGGAGGCAGGTGAGGTGGCGGCCGAGCAGGCGGTGACCGAGCCTGCGAAGGTCGATGGGGATGAGGCCGAGCAGGCGGGTGTCGATCAGGTGGAGGCCGAGCAAGTTGCGGCTGAGCAGGCGCAGGCCGATCAGGTGGAGGCCGAGAACGTGGAGACCGAGCAGGTGAAGGCCGAGCAGGGTGCGGCCGAGCAGGCGGAGGCGGAGCAAGGTTCGGCCGAGCAGGTTGCGGCCGAGCATGTGGAGGCCGAGCATGTGGAGGCCGAGCATGTAGAGACCGAGCGGGTGAAGGCCGAGCAGGAGAAGACCGAGCAGGAGGAGTCCGGGCAGGAGGAGGCCCAGCAGACGGCTGTGCTGCTGCATGGTGAGATTGCCGTTGAGCGCCCGCCCGAGGAGCTGCCTCCGCACCCGGTTGACGAGCCGCGCTATCAAGGCATCATGGAGGATGGCGTCATAAACCAGGGCCGCCTCATCTCCGTCGCTTCGCGCCTGCTGGATGCCGCTGCAGGCCCAGCGGACTGGTCGCGCGCCTGGGCCGCGCTGCAGGTGTCGGAGCAGGCGCAGCCTACCGCGATCCACTGCCTCTGGAGCCTGGCCCTGCTGGAGGACGAGGACCGGGCCACCAGGGTCGCAACGGCGCTGGTGGACCTCGTGAAGGCCTACAGGCTGCGGCTGCGCAGCGTGGAGGAGGCGCTCCGAGTCGAGGTCACCGCCCTGGAGGGCGAGGAGGGGCCCGCGAGCCTGGTGCGCCGCGCGGTCTCCACCGTGCTGGCGCTGACGTTCCCGCGGCCCGCGCAGGCCGGCTGGGGCTGGGCCCGCGTGGGCTGGAGCTGGGCCACCTGGTGGGCGTGGGTGGGGCGGTGCCTCCAGGGCGCTGCGCCGGCCGCGGCCTTCGGGGCCCTGTGCGGCGCGCTGTCGCTGATGCAGCAGCGGGCGGGGGTGCCGCTGCTGCAGCAGGACTGCTGGGCGGCCGAGGGGCGCGCCGCGGAGCTGAGCGGGCGCCTGATGGAGCTCTCGGGCGCGGAGGACGGCGCGGCGCTCCAGGCCCTGCTGGAGCCCTTCGGCGTCCACTTGCCGGCGAGTGGCGCGTGAGTGTGGCGCCCGGGGGCGGCGGAGCCGCGGGCTTCGGCCCGCACGCTGTGCCAAGTTGCCCGTCGGCGTGAGCACGGGTGCCTCCCTCCTTTGGGGGGGAGGGCGAGGAAAATGAGGATGCTGCTGCTGTTGCTGGTGCTGGTGGTAGTGGTGGTGGTGGTGGTGATGATGATGATGACGATGACGATGACGATGACGATGACGATGACGATGATGATGATGATGCTGATGATGATGATGATGCTGATGATGATGATGATGAGCTGATGATGATGAGATGATGATGATGATGATGATGATGATGATGATGATGATGATGATGATGCTGATGCTGATGCTGATGCTGATGCTGATGCTGATGCTGCTGACGATGATGATGGTGACAATGAGGATGCTGGTGATGATGTTGATGCTGATGCTGTTGATGATGATGCTGCTGCTGCTGATGATGATGATGACGCTGATGCTGATGCTGCTGCTGCTACTGATGATGATATTGACGATACTGATGATTATGGTGGTGATGGTGCTGCTGATGATGATGGGGATGGTGGTGATGATGATGCTGATGATGATGATGATGATGATGATGATCATGACGATGATGCTGGTGACGGTGATGATGGTAATGACAACGATGATAATGCTGTTGATGATGCTGATGCTGAATCTGATGCAGTTGATGATGATGACGATGATGATGTTGATAGTGGTGATGAGGATGGCAATGATTCTGATGATGATGCTGATGATGGTGATGATGATTTTGATGATGATGGTGCTAATGCTGATGCTGATGCTGATGCTGATGCTGTTGTTGTTGCTGCTGGTGATGATGGTGGTGGAGCTGCAGCTGATGATGATGCTGATGATGCTGATGATGATGGTGATGCTAGTGACGGTGATGATGGTGATGAAGATGCTGATGATGGCGATGCTGATGCTGATGATGCTGATGATGATGATGGTGATGCTAGTGACGGTGATGATGGTGGTATTGATGATGTTGATGATGCTGATGATGATACTTATGCAGATACTAATTTTACTTGTACTGGTTCCGAGGATGAAGTCGAGGTTGACGATGATGCTGACGCTGATGATGATGATGGTGATGATGCTGGTGACGATGATGATGATGATGATGATGATGATGATGTTGGTGATGATGATGCTGATGCTGCTGACGATGATGATGATGATGATGATGCTGCTGATGATGCTAATGCTGATGATGATGGTGATGATGATGATGATGTTGATGATTATGATGATGATGATGATGATGATGATGATGGTGATGGTTGTGGTGGTGGTGGTGATGATGGTGATGATGGTGATGATGATGATGGTGATGGTGATGATGATGCTGATGATGATGATGCCAATGATGATGATGATGATGATGATGATGATGATGACGACGATGATCATGATGGTTATGCCAGTGACGATGATGATGGTGATGATGACGCTGATGATGGTGATGATGATGTTCATGATGATGGTGATGCAGGTAATAATCATGCTTGTAGTGGTCACGAGGATGAGGTCGAGGTTGACGATGATGTTGATGATGGTGATGCTGGTGACGATGACGATGATGATGTTGACGATGATGATGACGTCAGTGATGGTGATGGTGATGGTGATGATGCTGATGATGATGCTGCTGCTCATGATGATTATGATGACGCTGGTCATGATATCTTGGATGATGAATATGATGATGGTGATGCTGATTCTGCTTATGATGATCACGGCGATGCTGTCAATTGTGATGCTGATGATGAGGATTATGATGATGATGGTGAGGTGGTGTTGGTGATGGTGATGATGCTGCTGTTGATGATGACGATGATGACTAAATTGGTGATGATGCTGCTGGTGATGATGACAATGATGGTCGTGATGATGATGATGAGGAGGAGGAGTATTCTGATGAGGATGATTCCGATGGTGATGAGGATGGTGATGATGATGTTATTGTTGTTGATGGCGATGCGGATGATGCTGCTGCTGCTGCGGGTTGTGGTGATGAGGATGATGATGTTGATGATGATGATGCTGATCATGATGATGATGATGATGATGATGATGATGATGGTGATGATGATGATGATGATGATAATGATGATGATGATGATAATGATGATGGTGGCGACGCTGATGATAATGCTGATGATGAGGAGGATGAGGATGAGGATGAGGATGAGGATGAGGATGAGGATGAGGATGATGATGATGATGATGATGATGATGATGATGATGATGATGATGATGATGATGGTGCTGATGTTGATGATGCTGATGGGGTGGTTGTGGGCCAACTCTCATCACTGAAGTAATTATTGTTGATCCCCCCTGGGGTGCACATTGTATTTTTTAATTGAAGTGCCTCTCCCGGCGCTCGCACCTGTGCCCCTGGCCCTTGGTTTTACAACAACAAGAACAACAACGGCTCCCGCTTGATACTTCCTTGAAATTTGTTCCGGTCCCCCGCTCCCGCTTGAGACTTCCTCGCAATTTGCTCAAGAATCGCGCTCCCACCTGAGACTTTCTCGGAATTTACCCAGGCGCCGCGCTCTTGCCATTCAGGAATCACCCGTTCGCTGTGGACTTCTTCGAATCGCACTCTCGCTGTAAACTTCCTGGCTAATCACGCAGAACTCACGATCGATCCTCCCGCTCGGCCCGCCCGTCAGGGTCATGCCTTTCGTGTCCCATGTTCGCTCGCGCCCTTTGTTCCTCATTGCTGCCCTTCGTGGCCCCTCCCCTTGTGGCCCAGTCGCTGCCCTCAGTGGCCCCATTGCTAACCTTCGTGGCCCCGGTGTAGGCCCTTGGTGATACGCCCGTCGTTGCCCCCAGTCGCTTGTGCCCTCAGTGGCCCCATTGCTGCCCTTCGTGGCCCCGCTGCTGCTCTTAGTGGCCCCTTCGCTGCCCTCTGTGGCCCATATATACGCCCTTCGTGGCCCCCAGTCGCTTGTGCCCTCAGTGGCCCCATTGCTGCCCTTCGTGGCCCCAGTGTAGCCCCTTGTGCCTCCCCCCGCTGCCCTCAGTGTCCCCCTCGCTGTCCTTTGTGGCCCATGTCTTCGCCCTTCGTGGCCCCAAGTCGCTCGAGCCCTCAGTGGCCCCATTTCTAACCTTCGTGGCCCCCGCCTGGCGTAGGCCTTTTGTGGCCCATATATACGCCCGTCGTGGCCCCCAGTCGCTTGTGCCCTCAGTGGCCCCATTGCTGCCCTTCGTGGCCCCGCTGCTGCCCTCAGTGGCCCCCTCGCTGCCCTTTGTGGCCCATATATACGCCCCTCAGTGGCCCCCTTCCTGCCCTGTGTGGCCCATAGATACGCCCCTTGTCGCCCATATACAGTTCATCGCTCGATTTCCTGCTCTAAGCCAGCCTCCTGTCAATCCCATTCGTGCTTCATCCTTGTCCTCCAAGTATCTCTCACTCTCTCTCTCTCCCTCTCTCTCTTCGTTCCTGTCTCCCCTCTTTCCCTGTTTTAGGGGCTGCGTCGCGCCAGCTACACGTGCCAAGTAATGAAGATGTACCCGCACGCTCTCGCCTGAGACTTCCCCACAGTTCATTCAGGACTCACGCTTTGATCTGCCCGCCGGACCCGCCCGTCAGGGCCGCCCGCTTGACTTGCCTGTGACGGCAGGCCCGGCGGCTCGCTTGGAAGCTCGCCGGGTGCTTTCACGTCCCGCACGCCCGACCTGCCCGTGAGGGTCCGCCCGCGGGTCTGCAGGCCCCGCCCGCCCGGCCCTCCCGCTGGGGACTGTTGCCCGACCCAACCGTCCGGGTCTGCCGCCCTCGCTTAAGCCCCCCACCTTCTAACCTCTCTCGTCCGCAGTTCTGCTCCCTCCCTCTTGCCCCTTGCCTCCATCCCTTCCCCCACACTTTTCCTCCTCGCTTTCTCTCTCTCTCTCTCGCTCTCTCTCCCTCTCTCTTTCTGTCGCTCTCTCTCTCTCTCTCTCTCTCTCCTTTCTCACTCCTCTTGCTCGGACTGCGCCACATACACGTAGCAGGTCAGGAACATGTACCCCCCAGAGGGGATATGATCGAAGACGAAGAGGGCGGCTTTCGGGGGTTTGGGATATACGTGGTGAGGTACGCGCGAGCAGATAAGAGATAAGAGCAAACAGTCTTAAAATGATTGTTGTTGTTTCTGCAGAATTAATGTCTAAGTAATTGTTACTGACGGTTCTCCCTCTCCGGTGCACATTCGGTTTTTCAATTGAAATGCTTCTCCCGGGGCTCGCAGCCGTTTTGTCAACAAGGGAAAAGCTAGGGTCTCTAAATTGCGTTGTTGGCCCCCGAGCTACAACAGAAACGGCTTCCGCCTGATACTTTCGCACACTTTGTTGAAGAATGGCTCTCCCGCTCGGGACTTCCGAGCAATTTACTAACGAATCGCGCTCTCCCCTGTGGGACTTCCTCCCAACCTGTTCAGATGCCGCGCCCCCTCGACACTCAGGGATCGCGCTCCCGCTTTGGATTTCTTCGCGATTTACTTGGGAATCGCGCTATCGCAAAAGACGTCCTCACAGTTCATGCAGGACTCACATGGACTCACGCTTCAGCGACCCGCCCGCCCGACTCGCCCGTCTGGGTCGGCCCGCCCATCCCGCCCGTCAGGGTACGCCCGCCCGACCCGCCCGTCTGGTTCTGCCGCTTTGGTGTTCTGACCCTAACCCCCCTCTTGTTAATCTCTGTCGTGCTCCATCCTTCTCTCTCTCTCTCCCTTGCCCTTCCCTCCTCCCTTGCCGTACTCCTTTCCTCCTCGCTACATGTTTTTGTGGCTGTCTCCGTCCTCTTCCTGTTTTAGGGGCTGCGCCCACCCCACCGGGGGACGATCGAAGACGAAGAGGGCGGGCATCGAGGGTTTGGGGATCTGCACGTTGACAGTCTTAAAATCGTTGTCACTGCTGTGGTTGCTGTGGCCGCTGAATGTCACGTAGTCCACAACTTGTATGGTTGGACCCCCTCAATCCGTCCCGGCGTTCTCGCCTCGGCGCTGGCGGCATTGCCTTGGAGACCGAGGCTCTCGCTCAAGCGCTTCGGGGGTGCCCAGGCCAGCCCCCAATCACTACACTCTTCCGCTCGATACGTCCGTGCTTGTTGCTCAAGACTGGCGCTCCTCGACCAAAAGCTAAACGACACCACCCCACCTACGGCCGGCCCTCTATTTTACACTGCGGCCTGTGGGGCGCCGCAGCGTATACCGCAGAAGTGTCCACGCTGGATCTCCTGGAATACGCAGAGCCCCGTGGGGCCGTATGTGGAGTGGTGTCGTTTGTTTCCTGATCCAGCTCTTGCTCGCCGCCGCAAGCTGGCCCTGCAACACAACCAGCGATACAGCTCGATACCTCGTTTTTCTCAGGAGTGGCTTCGGGTCCGCAAGCCGGTCCCCCTACAACAGCAGCGCTCCCGCTCGATGCGTTTTCGTTTTTTCTTCAAGACCGGTGGCAGCGTCTTTCCAGCAGAACTGGCGCTCTCGCTCGATACCTCCTCGTTTTGTTGCGCAGGAGTGGCGCTCCCGCCTTGGGTCCGCAAACCGGCACCCATGCAACAACGACGCTTCCGCTCGATGCTTGTTTGCTCGTTGCTCAAGACTGGCGCTCGTGCTCGCCGCCAACAACTGGCCCTTCAACAAAACCAGCTCTCCTGCTCGATACTTCCGTTCTTGTGCTCGGGAATGGCGTTCGCGCTGTGGGTCTACAAACCGGCACGACGCTCCCGCGTGATGCGTCTTCGATTTTTACTCAAGACTGGCGCGCGTGCTTGCCGCCGAAAACCGGCCCCCCAGCATGAACAGCGCTCCAGCTTGATAGTCAGGCTCTTTTTCCCCAGGAATGGCGCTCGCGCCTTGGCGCCACAAACCAGCGCCCCTGTAACAACGACGCTCCCGCTCGATACTCTTTCAATTCTTACTCAAGAGTGGAGCCCTCGTTTCGGCATTGCTTCTGGAGGGCTTCCGGGCGGCCCCAGGAGGGTTCCGAAAAGGCCCCAGCAGAGGGGCCACAAGGGTCTTGAGAAGGTGCTAATCAACTTCCAAGGGCGCCGCAAGGGGCCCTCAGACTGCCCAGGAGATCCCCAAGATGGCCCAAGAGGCCGCCAAGACGTCCCAAAGGAGGCCCCAAATATTCAAACTGACGATGGCAACATTCACAGTAAGAGGTGTCGGCAACACATTTTTGGGCGGGATCTGGGTCAGGGAATATCGCGGCTCCGATGCATGTACTAATTCCCCCATGAAGGGGGAACTGTCGTGATGAGCGCATGGTGTATATCGAATCATTGAACATTCTGGTAACATGATTGTTGTTACTGGTGAGATCCCCCCTCCAGTGCCCACTGCGTTTCTTCAATTGAATTGCCCCTTCCGGGGCTCGCACCCGTTTTTTGGGAAGTCTTGCGCCTCAGATTATGCCCCTCGCCCTCGGTTTACAACAACAGCGCCTCCCGCTTGATATGTCACCACATTATTGTCTCAATCGCGTTTCCGCGATGGACCTCCTCACAACTTATCAAGGGATCGCTCTCGCGCGTGGGACTCCCTTCCAACTTCGTGAGACGCCGCACCCTCGACACTCAGGAATCACGCTCTCGCTCTGGACTTCCTGACGCTTTACTTGGGAATCGCGCTGTCGCTCGAGACAGTCCCGTGATTCACGCAGGACTGACGCTTCAGCGACCCGCCCGCTCGACCCAGCTGTCCCAGGCCCGCCCGCCCGACTCGCCCGTCAGGGTCCGCCCGCCCGACCCGCCCGTCTGGTTCTGCCGCTTTGCTGTCCTGCCCCTGACCCCCCTCCTGCTAATCTCTCTTGTGCTCCATCCTTATATCCCCTCCTTGTCCCTTCCCTCATACCTCCCGCACCCCTGTGCTATGGGCTGCGTCAACTACACGTGGCGGGCAAGGAACATCTTTCCCCAAGGGGTGTACGATCGCAGACGAAACACGCGGGCATCCAGGTTTTGGGATATACATGTTGGAATGACACACGATCAAATAAGAGCGAGCAGGCTTGAAATGATTGTTGTTGAGTTCTCACTCGTTGATCCCCCCTCTTGGGCACCTTGTGCTTTGTCGAACGAAGAAGCAACAGTCATTTCAAGACTGCTCGCTATTTTCGGCTCGAGTGTCATTCAACGTGTATATCCTAACCCGTCGATACTCGCCCTCTTCGTTTTCGATCGTACCCCCACTGGGGGGTGTATCTTTCTTCCCTGCGGGCCGGGCCCCCGCAAGCGGCGGAGCGGCCGCGGACAGTCGGCCTGGCCAGCGGCCGCGCTGACCTGCGGCAGCCCGACCCCAAGAGTGACGGACAGGGGACCGACCACGACGACGATGACGACGACGACGACGTCGGCGACGACGACGACGACGAATGGGCCACAGAAGGCAACGAAGGCCATATACTGCGGGGCCACAGAGGGGAAGGACGGGGACACTGAGGGTAGCAACGGGGCCACGAAGGGCAGCGAGGGGGCCACGAAGGGCGACAGCGGGGCCACGACGGGCATGCATATGGGGCCACGACGGGCGCGAGCGAGAGGGTGCCACGAAGGGCATGCGTATATGGGGCCGCAGAGGGGAAGGACGGGGCCACTGAGGGCAGCAACAGGGCTACGAAGGGCAGCGAGGGGGCCGCGAAGGGCGACGGCGGCGTCACGAAGGGCATGCGCACGGGGCCACGACGGGCGCGAACGAGCGTGGGCCATAAAGAGCATAAGTAGATGGGGCCAGACAGGGTCACAGCGGGGCCACGAAGGGCAGTCACGGGGTGCGCGAAGGGCAGCGGGGGGGCCACAAAGGGCGATAGCGGGGCCACGAATGGCATGCATATGGACGCCAGCATCGACGCCAGCATGAGCGCCTGCGACTGCGCTTGCACCGACGGCAGTGCCTACGCCAGCGCCGACGCCAGCACTGACGCCAGCACGAACGCCAGCTACTCCGCCGGCACCATCGCCATCGCCTACACCAGCACCGATGTCACCACCGACGTTGGCACCAACGCCGACGAGTACAGCAGCACCGACGCCAGCACTGACGCCAGTATGAACGCTTAAGATGGAGCCGGCACCAACACCAGCGCCTACACCAGCTCCGACGCCAGACTGACACCAGTACCGACATCAGCATGAACGCCTGCGTCTGCGGCCGAACCAACGCCAGCGCCGACCCCAGCGCCGACGCCAGCACCGACGCCAGCACGAACGCCGGCGCCTGCGCTGGCACGAACGCCAGCGCCTACACCAGCACCGATATCATAACCGACGCCAGCGCCAACGCCAACACCTACACCAGCACCTACACCAGCACCGACCCTAGCACAGACGTCGGCGCGTACGCCGGCGCCGACGCCAGCATCGACGACAGCATGAACGCCTGCGATTACGCGAGCACGAACGGCAGCGCACCAGCACCGACGCCAGCATTGACGCCAGCACGAACGCCGGCGACTGCGCAAGCACCAACACCTGTGCCTACACCAGCAACGACACCAGACCGCAGCGCACCAGTTAGCTGCCCAGCTAGCCGGTGCGCGCACGCTTTAGTATTTACGACTGCGCCTACGACGGCACCAACGCCAGCAAATACACCAGCGCCGGTGTCAACCACTACGCCAGCACCAACGCTGGCGCATACACCAGAACCAACGCGTGCGCCTACACCAGTGCGCAAACTACCTGTCGCGCACTTTGGGTCTGGTTTGTTGCGCCGTGTTGGGGCCAGTGGAATGCCCACGGAGAAATTAATCGCACCGCGCAGATCGGGACGACATTGGGCCGCAGCTAGGTGGCCGGAGCTCGAAAAATTCTGCCCCCCTTCCACGCAAGGCTCATCAAAATATCACTGAGGCGGCCGTGTGCGCACCAGCGCTAGCACCAACGGCGCCGGCGTTTTTGCTGGCTTCACGCCATCACCGACGCCAGCACAACCGACGGCCCTTTGCGCCAGCGCTGAAGCCAGCATCGATTTCAGCATGAGCGCCTGCGATAGCGCCTGCACCGACGCCAGCGCCTACACCAGCGTCGACGCCAGCACTTATGCCAGTACGACAGCCGGCGCCTGCGCCGGCATCATCGCCAGCGCCTACACCAGCACCGATGTCATCACCGACGCCTGCACCAACGCCGACGCCAACAGCAACACTGACTCCAGCACCGACGCCAGCATGAACACCTGCGATGGCCCCAGCGCCAACGCCAACGCCTACACCAGCGCCGACGACAGCATTGACGTCAGCACGAACGCTGGCACTTGCGCTGGCACCAACGGCAGCGCCAACACCAGCACCGATGTCATCAGCGACGCCAGTATACCAGCGCCGACGCCTACACCAGCACCGACTTCAGCATGAACGCCTGCGATTGCGGCGGAACCAACGCCAGCGGCGACGCCAGCATCGACGCCAGCATGCACGCCAGCGCATGCGCGGGCACCACCGCCAGTGCCTACACCAGCACCGCTGTTATCACCGACGCCAGCACCAACGCCAACGCCTACACTAGCACCGACGCCAGCACCGACGCCAGCATGAACGCCTGCGATTGCGCTGGCACCAACACCAGCGCCTACTCCAGCGCCGACCCCAGCACCGGCGCCAGCACCAATGCCGACGCCTGCGCCAGCACCAACGCCAGCGCCTACACCAGCACCGCCTCCAGCATGAACGCCTGCGATTGCGGCGGAATCAACGCCAGCGCCGACGCCAGCATCGACGCCAGCATGAACGCCAGCGCATGCGCGGGCACCACCGCCAGTGCCTACACCAGCACCGCTGTTATCACCGACGCCAGCACCAACGCCGACTCCTACAGCAGCACCGGCGCCGGCGCTGACGCCAGCATGAACGCCTGCGATTGCGCCGGCACCAACGCCGGTGCCTACGCCAGCACCACCGCCAGGGCCTACGCCAGCGCCGACGCCAGCATTCATGCCTGCGCCTACCATCTTTCCTCACGAGGAGGCGACCACGAGCGAGACGGAGACTATTGGAGCGGTCGCTACAGCAGGGACTTGTGATGATGCACGGGACGTGGAGGTCAGAGTCGATTGGAGCCTTGTCCATCTTCCCTGGCAACGTGGTGACCACTAGCGTGGCGGAGGCAATTGGAGCGGCCACTGCAGCAGGAACGACCCCAGCCCCAACGCTGGCGCCTGCGCCGGCGCCGACACAAGCGCCTACTCCAGCACCAACGCCAGCACCAGCACCAGCACCTGCGCCTACGCTGGCACCAACGTCGTCGCCGACACCAACTCCAACGCCAGCCCCGACGCCAGCATTACCGCCTACACCACGTTCTGAGTGCGGCCGCGTGACGGCTATACCTCTTTCTCTCTCTGTCCCTCCCTCTCTCTCTCATCCCCTGTTCCTCGTCTCCCTCTCCGGTGTTGTGTTGGCTTTTTCGGAACATGATCGGCTAAGGTTGCTCACATGCAACCTCTGGGCCACTGCCCGGCCGCCGACGGGCAACCCCAGCGGATACGCTGGGCTTGCCTCCTGCCGCCATAAGTTGGTCAGCGCGTGTCACATTGCTGCCGCGCTGGGGCACCACTGATATATCTATATATATGTATTACTTGCCTAGCTGTGCATTGTACTGTAGTCGGGCTTTCCCTCCTTTTGCCTCCTTTCCCTCTCCTTCCACTCTGGTGTGCCGCTGGCTTGTTGAGCTCCTGCCCGCGAGGGGCGATGGTGCGAGTGCCACCAGCACTGACTGGTCGGTGTACGCACGCGCGGGCTCCTCTTCGCGATCTCGTTTGGGTCAACTCTGCGAGGCGCCTCCAGCGAAATTTGGGGCGGCGATTGCAAGCACGTGCTGCGCGCCCCTGGCTTGTTGTTTGCTTCCTCTCCTCCTCCTCCTCCTCCTCATCCCTTTTCGTTGGTTTTTCTCTTCCCTCTTCGTGTCAAGGCTCATGTGAATACTCTGCGCACGGACGTGTGCGAGTTGTCGGCCGCATTACGTTTTTCCTTCCCACGCTGCAGCGCA
>CAUYUJ010007874.1:30000-32500 GCA_963575745.1 Prorocentrum cordatum
GAGGCGACGGAGTGGTGCCCTTAGCGGTCTCATGAGGGCGTGGCACCCGTTTGAGCTTGATGGTCACGAGCGGGAATGCCCGAGCGCTGCCGCACCGCGACCTTGTTCCCCGTGGGAAGAAAATCGCCTACCACAGGAACCTCCTTTCCCCGTCTACCATCCCCGGGATCCAGGGGCCCCATGGGGCTCTGGTGGAGATTGAGGACATGGTGCATCATAGCCGTAATTAAGCCAGTCAAGATGTGCCACTCCTTCTTCGACTTTGTCGAAGGCGCCGAGAGCACGAATGTCGGCGGTGTGCTAACATTGTTCCCAGATGCGGGTGCTCAGGTTGCCAGCCATCCTCGCATATTTGTCGCCCGGGAGGGTGATGAACGTTAAAATGTATTTTGGCGAGTCGGGGGGCTTCTGGGGTACGTTTGCAATCTGGGCCTCGCCAGGGATGAGAAGCGTCAGGTAACCAGAGCTACCGAAGGGATTTTCAAGCTGCTAGGTGAATTCCCGAACGCGCCCCGATGGTCTTGACAGGGGACTTCAACATTGGCCCTCGCCCGCCTCGCCCGAGACTGCCTGACTGCGCGAGTGCTTCCCAGTCCCGGCCGAATTTTGGCTACCGCGAGTGGCGCGCGAGCAGGGGCCCGTTATGGCAGGGCCCCATTAGCATGTTTGTTGAGGTGAAGCAGTCGGGCCCGACGCGCGACAGCTTAGCTGGCGACTCCACGAACCTCATATATCGGATCCTTGTTTCACTTCCAGGGTGGGGCCTGATTCAATTGAATGTCTTGGGGTTGGCAGCAGATATTGTCGAAGTTTTGCGCCGCTCGGACATATCAGATCGCGCCCCCGTCTCGGATGACCTCGCCAGTGCCCTGGGCCCCCCCCCGAGGGGGCGCCCTATCCCTAAGGGGATCTTCAGCGCGTGCTACTTCCAGAGGTTCAGGGAGGCTTGTCTTGGGGCGATCTCTTAGGGTGGTCTCTCGCCACCGCTGAAGGTAGTGTTGCGTAAATATCTCATCGTGGAAGGGGGCCAGGTCCGCGCGCGACGCCGTTCTGCATCGGCCTCCCCCGTCGAAGCTCGCTCGAATCACCCTGCGTCGGTCGGTCGCCCGGGCTGTCTGTGGGCAGGGTGCGAAACTCAACTCCATCCTCTTGCAGGCGCGCCTAGCTGCGCGCTCGATGATTGGCCTAGATGTGTGCAGCGGGCATCTTTGGCTACTAGATCCTGGCAGGTTTGCCGCTGACCTTGATCAATTGCAGTTTGCTGCCCTCGAGGCCCAACAAATTGCCCTGAAGGATCGCGCCGAGGACGCCCCTGAGAAGCCCAGTCGGAAACGCCGTCAAAGACGGCGCCGGCTTCAGAAACGTGCTCGGATATGGGCCCGTTTTGATAGGGTGCTGCACTTGAAAAGGATCAGGCTAGGCGATGAGGTGCCTGCGACGCCCGGGTCTGTGTCCACAGCGATCTGCAGTTACTGGCAAGACGTTTTTGGTCCGAAAGTTGTTTTCCAGAGACATGCGGATGCCCGTGTGGAAATGTTTTTTGGGGGGGCGTTGATTTCTCGGATGTTTCCCCCCCCGTCGCTCGCTGGGATACGACAGAAGCTGCGGGCCCTGAGGGGCTGTGCGCCAGGCCCCGACTGGCTCCCTGACTCGGCGTGGTGGCTTTCCCCCGAGGCAGCGGAGCTGCTGCGCGAGAACCCGTGGTGGGTTATGGCAGGGAACTCCCCCCTCTCCAACTTCAATGTTCTTTTCTCGGCATCTCCGTCCCCGATGGGGGGGCGGGGGGGGCGATGGGCGAGGGGCTGTCCGCGATGTCGAGTCGCCGAGGCCGCTCGTTTGGAAGAAATCGGAGAGTGAGAGTCTCGCCAGCCTGGTGGCGCCCCTTTTCAGTGGAGATGGCGGAGGCCAGCTGCAGGTCCCAAAGGGGCTTCGCGATTGGTCGGCAGTTCGGAGAGAATAGCATGGAACTTGATACCTGCGCCAGTTTCGCTTCGACGTCGGAACCAGCTAAGGAAGACCTTCCCGCCATCCTCGCCAACGACTGTGTCCGGGCGTTCCCCTCGGTCTCGCGCTCCTGGATGATGAAAGTCCTTGGGCTAATGAATCTACCTGATCCCATGCTGTGGTTCTTCCTGGCCCCTTGCCAAAACGCGCAGTGTTTCGGTCCCTTGGGCGGGGCCGCGGCCCGGTTTTTCTCGACCTTGTCGGGGATCGTCCAGGGGTGCCCTGCCAGCGGCGCCCTTTTCGCGGCAGGCTTGAACCCGGTCTTGCTGGATTTTGATAGCAGTTTTGTGGGCAGGCATAGGAGCGCCATTCGCGCGCGCCGGCGACGTGGGAGGGGTCATCCTGAAGCTTCGCCTCATCGCGGTGCCCTTTCGGATTTTCCAGTGGGCTCAGAAACTCGCGACCCCCACCCTGGAAACGGCGAAGTGTTTCATCGCCCCCTGGGCGGCCCCTTCTCCGAGGAGTTGGCGTCCAGGTATTCGGATGCCTATTCGGA
>CAUYUJ010007874.1:37500-43828 GCA_963575745.1 Prorocentrum cordatum
GTCGGCAACAATTCAGCAACGCTCATGCAGACCATACGGTTTGAACAGGTTTGAACTTCCCCCCCCACTGCCCCAAAACCTCCCCCCCCTCTCCCCCCGAATGCAAAATGTTGGTTTTTCGGATCTTCCGATGTTGGGCCTCCGAGCGGTCTTGCGAAGACCTGCCAACTTTGCATTGCGGGGGAGGGGGGGTGGCGGCAACAATTCAGCAACGCTCATGCAGACCATACGGTTTGAACATGTTTGAACTTCCCCCCCCATTGCCCCCAAACCTCCCCCCCCTCCCCCCGAATGCAGTGTTGGTTTTTCGGATCTTCCGCTGTTGGGCCTCCGCGCGGTCTGGCGAAAACCTGTCAACTTTGAATTGCGGGGGAGCCAGACCCCCTCGAGTTATGAGAAAAATAATTGTTTTCCATATTTTTGGCCTTTGGGGGCCCTTACCGGCCTCGGGACCGTCAAAAAACGACTCAGGACGAAACACCGGTCCCGGGGAGTGGGTCGAGACCTCGGGGGGTCGACGTCACGAAAAAATCGTGACGTCGGGGGTCTGGGGAGGGGGGGGAGTGCTGCTTACTTGTTTCCCTCGACCGGAGTGCCCCCCCGGTGCCGCGGCCCCTCGGCTGTGCCCGTCGCGCGCCGGCTCCCGCCGCGGCGCGCGGCCGCGCGCCCAGCAGGCGCGCGCGCCCTCCGCCGAGGCGGCCCGCGCTCGGACGGGGCCCGTCGGTAGGGCGTGCCTGCGCGGCGGTCTTCAGTCGGGCATGTCCCCCTACAGGGGGATTTTCGACGAAAAGTAAAAGATACCCCCAAAATAGTCCAAAGATAGTCAAAAAATGGTGAGGGGACTTTCGACGAAAAACAAAAGATACCCCCAAGACGGGCCAAAAATCGTCCAAAATAGTCTGGGGACTATTGTTTGAGTTTTTTTTTTGACCATTTTGAAATATTTTTCTGCATATTTTTCAATGTTCGTCGAAAATCCCCCTGTAGGGGGACACGCCCCACTGAACGGCAGTCCCCCGTGCCGACCGAATCCCGCAGAAGGATGGAGCGGGAGGCCCGGGTCGCGGTGCTTTGCTGCGACGCTGCAGTTTTCTTCGCAGCGCCGGGTCTCAGGGCTGCGATCGCATGCCCTTGCCTCGCTCGCCGCTCGCCCCTCGTCGCGAGGCCCGTGGCGGCCGCCCCTGGTCCGAAAGAGCGGCAGTGGCCCTCGCTGCCTGATGGCAGCGGGCGTCTCGGGCGGGCAGTGCTGGCGCCCGCGGCCTGCAGCGGTGCCTTGGCGGCGCGCGCAGTCGTTCGCTCCCCCTCGCCGCGTGGCAGGCCTGGCCGAGTGGTCCTCGCTGCCTGATGGCAGCGGGCGTCTCGGGCGGGCAGTGCTGGCGCCCGCGGCCTGCAGCGGTGCCCTGGCGGCGGCGGGCCAGTCGTTCGCTCCCCCTCGCCGCGTGGCAGAGCTGGCCGAGGGTGGGCTCCCTCCTCCTCCTCCCCCTCCTCCTCCTCCTCCTTCTCCTCCTCCTCCTCCTCCTCCTCCTCCTCCTCCTCCCTCCTCCCTCCTCTCTCCTCCCTCCTCCCTCCAAGGCCCTCGACATGCAAGTCAGAGCAAGGCCCCGTGAACGCGGACTTTGATTGGTGAACTCGGATCTGGGCGCGCCCAAGAGGATTGCAGCCGTGGGTCGAAGCATTCTCCATGGTGCGTTTTCTCCAGGTGGGATGCTCCAGGTCCCGATTATTCATGTCCTGGCTTGGAGGGTCTTGAGGGCAGCAGCCTCCCTCGCGAAGGCGGCCGAGGGGCGCGCGTGGCGAGGCTGAGCTCTGTCTCTCTCTCTCCTGCGCTGTGCCTCTGGGGATGGGTGCGCGCGGGCGCGCGCTGACCTGGACGTGGGTTGTGGGGCCCCGGTGGAACAGTGGGCATGCGCTCGTGCTGCTCATAGATGAGCTTCGCTGGATGGACCAAATCCTGCACCACCTGCGTGACCAGGGTGCCAGCGCAATTTTCAACGCGCCCCCCTGCCACCGATTCTATGTTGGTTGGTATCGCCAGCGGGGCGCAGGATTTCGGCCAGTCGGCAGATCGACACATCGCAGCGCAGTGCGCCAATTTTCAACTGGGGGCGTGGGGGGTGTTCACATACAAATCAGCATAATTACAAGGCGCAGGATTTTTTCCATCAACCGTCGGACCGGGCGGGTGGAGAGGAGAAGTGCGCAGGGGGGGGCGTGCAAAGCGTGGAGGTATTCGCCGCTCGTCTTCGCCATCGGGGTTGTCACGGTGCTGAGCGGAGGCTACATCGTGGTCCTCGTGGAGTGGTTCCTGATGGAGTGCCCCTGCGCCTGGTTCTTGCTGGTCTGCACCCGAGCTCCTTTCTCACAGTCTGCGGGGGGTTGCCCGGCGAAGGCACCCCCGTCGTCGCAAGTTCTGGCCGGCTGAGCAAGGGGTCAGAGGGGTTGCGGGAGAGTGCGGGGAGGTCAAAGACAGAGCGAAGGAAGCAGTTTTCGGGGCGACCTGGGAAGCGTTCCCGTTTTTGTTGGGGGGCGGCCTTGGGGCCGTGTTGGGCTGTTTTGGGAGCCTTGGTCGGACATGTTGGGCCCTGGGAGTGGGGTTGCGTGTGGACGTCAAAGGGATCCTGGGAAGTCCTCCACAGCGGCTTCAGGACATCTGAGTGCCCTTTCGTGTCTGGGACCTTGGTAGATCCATAAGCAATGATGGAGCATTCATTGAACATGTTGTAGTCGTGCAGCACGTTTTTTTTTTCAGCGGCCAGCGCATGCCATCTTTGGATGATCGGCCGTGGGGCCACAATGCTTCGTGCAATTAGCTGTTTAGGAGTCGTCTCGGGGTTGTCTAGGGTTAAGTCGGGCGTGTCCCTCTACAGGGGAATATTCAAAAATGGTGAAACAATATCAGGGGACATTTTTTTGGATTATTTTTGTTCCCAACCCTCCTGCGTTGGGTTCTCGTTTTGAATAGAGCACTGCTCGCGCGTCGCCTTGCCTCCTTCCCGCACCTCTCTTCCCCCTTGCCTTTTGCCTCGCTCGTCGCTGCGTGCCAGCTGGGGGGCTGCGATCTGTGAAATTGTCGCCACTTTCGAGGCCTGCTGGGGGGCCCAGCACAGTGGGTACGCACGGCGGACTCAAATGGGACCTCGCCATCCCTGGGGGGCTGCGATCTGCGAAACTGTCGCCACTTTCGAGGGCTGCTGGGGGGCCCAGCACAGTGGGTACACACGGCGGACTCAAATGGGACCTCGCCATCCCTGGGGGGCTGCGATCTGTGAAACTGTCGCCACTTTCGAGGCCTGCTGGGGGGCCCAGCACAGTGGGTACACACGGCGGACTCAAATGGGACCTCGCCATCCCTGGGGGGCTGCGATCTGTGAAACTGTCGCCACTTTCGAGGCCTGCTGGGGGGCCCAGCACAGGACGCCACGGGGACTCAAATTAGACCTCGCCATCCCTGGGGGGCTGCGATCTGTGAAACTGTCGCCACTTTCGAGGCCTGCTGGGGGGCCCAGCACAGTGGGTACCCACGGCGGATTCAAATTAGACCTCGCCATCCCTGGGGCTGCGATCTGTGAAACTGTCGCCATTTCGAGGCTGGGGCCCAGCACAGTGAAACCTGTCCCTGCTGCGATCTGTGAAACTGTCGCCACTTTCGAGCTGCTGGGGGGCCCAGCACAGTGGGGGCGGACTCAAATTTGACTGCCATCCCTGGGGGGCTGCGACAGGGCTGCTGGGGGGCCCAGCACAGTGGGTACACACGGCGGACTCAAATGGGACCTCGCCATCCCTGGGGGGCTGCGATCTGTGAAACTGTCGCCACTTTCGAGGCCTGCTGGGGGGCCCAGCACAGTGGGTACCCACGGCGGACACAAATTGGACCTCGCCATCCCTGGGGGGCTGCGATCTGTGAAACTGTCGCCACTTTCGAGGCCTGCTGGGGGGCCCAGCACAGTGGGTACGCCACGCGGATTCAAATTAGACCTCGCCATCCCTGGGGGGCTGCGATCTGTGAAACTGTCGCCACTTTCGAGGCCTGCTGGGGGGCCCAGCACAGTGAGGGCCACGGCGGATTCAAATTAGACCTCGCCATCCCTGGGGGGCTGCGATCTGTGAAACTGTCGCCACTTTCGAGGCCTGCTGGGGGGCCCAGCACAGTGGGACGGGCTTCAAATTAGACCTCGCCATCCCTGGGGGGCTGCGATCTGTGAAACTGTCGCCACTTTCGAGGCCTGCTGGGGGGCCCAGCACAGTGGGTAGTCACCGCGGATTCAAATTAGACCTCGCCATCCCTGGGGGGCTGCGATCTGTGAAACCGTCGCCACTTTCGAGGGCTGCTGGGGGGCCCAGCACAGTGGGTACTCACTGCGGACTCAAATTAGGCTTCGCCATCCCTGGGGGGCTGCGATCTGTGAAACTGTCGCCACTTTCGAGGCCTGCTGGGGGGGTCAGCGCAGTGGGTACCCACCGCAGACTCAAATGGGACCTCGCCATCCCTGGGGGGCTGCGATCTGTGAACTTGTCGCCACTTTCGAGGCCTGTTGGGGGGCCCAGCACAGTGGGTAGTCACCGCGGATTCAAATTAGACCTCGCCATCCCTGGGGGTTTGCGATCTGTGAAACTGTCGCCACTTTCGAGGCCTTCTGGGGGGCCCAGCACTGTGGGCTTCCCGCACGTCTTTATCCTGCTCTTCGTTCCCGACTCCCCATGTCCTCTTCGGGCCTGTAGTTGTCGCCCCTCGTTCTTGTATGGTTCTCCTGCGCATCATGCCATAGGCGCGTGTCCCAAGTAGCTTACATATCAAACAACGGATCCTGCAATTTGATTGTCCATGCAAGTTTCGGCCAACTCCTCGTTTCCCATGATACAAATGGGTTGGGTACGTCACAGGGTAATTTGACTATTTTTGAGCATTTTGGGTGTATTTCTGGGGTGCTTTTAATTTGTCGTCCAAAATCCCTTCGTAGGGGGACAGGCCCGACCTGAAATTAGCTGTTTAGGGGTCGCCTTGGGGTTGTCTAGGGGACGTCGTGCAGACGCTGAAGTACGGGCCGCTTTTGGTTCAGCCGGGCCTCTGGCTTTCGGGCCGTTCCGTGGATGTTGGGTCGGAGAGCCCACTCGTGGCCGAGTCGCGCCGTGGCCGCAGAAGCCACGTCGCTCCTCCTTGCCATGGCCTCCGGCCAATGCCGCCGTCCTGGGCGGCCGGATGTTTGTGCGGGGGCTCTTGGGAGGCAGCTTTGCAGCCTGTTGGGCGCCGTTTTGGGGCCTCTTGGGGCGTCTTGGGGGCTTCCTGGGGGTCTCTTGGGGGCTCTGGGGGGCCCCTTGGGACCTCGAGGGGGTATCTTGGGGCGGAAGGCAGGAGTTTTCGGTTCGTGCTTCCTCTCTGGGGCCTCACTTGGCGCTGTCTTGGAGCTTTCTTCGACCGTCTTGGGCGCCTATTGGGCGGTTTCGGGACTCTTGGGGCGTCTTGGGGCGGTTTTCGGGGGTCTCTGGGGCCGTCTTGGGAACTTTTTGGGGCGTCTTGGACGTTGAAGTCGGACACTCTAGAGGTGTAGGTTTCCCGACAGAAATTAACTTGTTTTGGCCTTCTGGCGCCCTCTTAGGGGTGCTCTTGGAGGCCTCTTCGGACGTCCTGGGGGCTTTTGCAGTGGACTTGAGGCTACCTTGGGCGTCTGTGCCAGATCGTTCAGCGATTGTGCAGGCCTAAGAGGTCCTGAATTGTACATTTTGACGTGTCCGAGGCCCTGCAAGAACGCGGAGCAAAGCGGAGCAAAGCGAAGCAAAGCGGAGCAAAGCGGAGCACAGGCGCAGCAGGGGCCCCCCCCTCTTCCCCGGCAGAGCCACAACGGCACCCCCCCAGCAGAGCTGAAGCTCAGGCTCCAGGCTGTAGCTTGCACACGCCGGATCGGCGGATTTAGCGCTCCTCATGGTCCGGTTGGCAATTTTACCTTGGCGTGTTGCGCCGCCAGTTCTGGTCCACCGCGCTCTGGCGCGACACGCTGCCCACTTTCCGGTTCGGGGGCCGCATGCGAACCCCACCCCTACCCCCCACGACTTCTGAGGGGGAGGGTGGGGTTCACTTGGCTCGGGAGCTCCCGGACGATCGTTGGGGGAGGGGTGGGGTTCGCATCTGGCCTCCTATCCACCGCGCTCTGGCGCGACACGCTGTCCACTCCCCGGTCTCCGAGCGCCAACGCCCCGGGTGTTTGCCAGTCTCCCGCCCCGCGGAGAGGAGGAGGAGGAGGAGGAGGAGGAGGAGGAGGAGGAGGAGGAGGAGGAGGAGGACGAGGAGGAGGAGGAGGAGGAGGAGGAGGAGGCGGAGGAGGAGGAGGAGGAG